>JALXJV020000011.1:10133307-10398840 GCA_024633595.2 Lepomis macrochirus | reverse complement strand
CTACACACAGAGAAATCAAGGTACAGGAATGGACCTAAAAGGTACAAATGCTTTGTACGCTCCAGCTGTACCCTAGCAGAGTGCGAGACTGTACTGCTGAACATTGGTACATTTTTGTACCTTCTTGTCTATACCTCTAATAGAACATTTCTGCACCCATAGGGACGGAAATGTACCTTTATGTCCTGGTACAAAAATGTACCCATTGGAAGAGGACCAATTGGTACCTTACAAGGTACAGCTGCAGCGACAAGCCATTTTGTACCTTTGGCCTTAAAAACAAACCCTTAAAATCAGAGACAAAAACATTTACAAATTTTCACCAAATTTTATTTAAGGCGACAATATTTAGTTACTTTTAACAATTAATATTTTACACAAAACCATTTTCAGTGCATTAAGATTTTTTTGGTTCTGCTAGAACTGATTTGCCCTTAGAAGTTCTACCACATAACAAAAAGCAGTGCTTCAATTTTAAAATAAAACACAAGACCTAAGGAGCCATTCACTTCTCACAGAGTGCCACAAAACTCAATTTCACAACTTTGTTTCACACAAAACATGTAACAAAGTTGAATAAAAAAAATACACTTAAAATACAACGTCTACAAATTTTTATGTTAAATTATAACCGTTTTAACACTACAAACATCGGGCTTTGTGAGACGTTAATTAACCAGTTTCAACTGTAAATTACATAAGCAGTGATGTTTCACAATTTTGAACATACACACTAAAAGTACATTACACTAACAAAATTCAAATTAACATGCTGTATGTGTTTCAATTCCTTCAGAGCTTAAACATGGAACTGAAAGCATCAGGTCCAATGAGCCATTGATTAATCACTTTTAAATGCAAAACTCAAGCAGTTCAAAACATCCACCTATCCGACACTTTCTGCAGACATTACTTTTGTGGTTCTTCAACACCTACCATCAATAGCCATACCCAATGATCAGTATTTAATGTTAAATCTGTCAATCATATCTATCAACAATCTACTTCAATCAATTTATTGACTTACTTAGGTGTAAAGATTTAAAATTATCTGGTAATCCTTGCACAACACTCTTCATCTACCCTTTCCAAAAAGCATTTATACAAAATGTATTAATCCAACTTACAGACCATAACATCAGAGGGCCTAAACCCAGAGCATCTGTGCTTCCTGTACACATATTTTCTGAAAGAAGGGCATCGGGAAAAAGTTGACTGGCAATTACCTATCCAACAGGTGATACCTAAAATTTGGTTGTGAATGAACAAGCCCAACATGATGGATTAACTTCACATGAGTATGTGTCCTTCGAGTGCACTTCGGACACTGGTGCAGTTGAGGAATGACGACCTAGCATAGGAGGTTGATCATTCAGAGTAAGTTACTGGAAGTGGCTTGTCTCCCTTTTCCACAATACTGAATGCGCCTCTGAAGGAAGGTCAGTGTGTTTTTCAGGTGCAGTGGGTATGGCAATGCTAAAACAAAGTACATACTGCCGGCTGTTATGAAGGCTTCATCAAGGCTCCGTCTACTTTCACCGCACTGAACCCTCCTCCATTGATCGCCACGTTCCAGTGCTTGTCCATCAGTTGTATGGTTGGATAGGGTGTAGCAGGGTCCCCCTACAGATAAGAAAAACCTACAAAAAGAAGAGATTATGTGTAACTATAGGCGTTTTATAGAAGAGACACGACAATTTCAAAATCTTCAGTACAACTCTATAATGAAACCGTAACTCCAAAGATGGTGGTTTTTTCCGCCATTTTTGTCTGTTATTGTTTTTACATATGTACAAGCTTGTTTTATATCAGTCATGCAAGCAACAATATCTTGTAGGTTATTTTAATCTGCCTAAAATAAAGTGTAAAACGCATGCCATGGCAGACCTGATTTTGGCACAAATATGCGACTTCAAATTCCACCAACTTGTTTTTTTGTGGTACGACTGCCACTACATCCACTAAGTATACTTGTTGTAATTTTTGCATATAACAAAAGGTTTCTTCTGTGCATGTATTTACCAATAATCATTGTACAATCAAGATGCTTACCTCTCCCATAGTGAAATAGTCTTGGATCTTTTCTTTGAAGATGGATGGCAAGAGGACAAGCCCAGCTCTTAAGTCAATTCCTAAAATGCATAAAAAAATCCTGCTGTCACAATCACATACATTTTCATGTGTGCAATGCGATGGTGCAATGGTTAAGACTGTGCCTTTGGTTCGATCACCAACTGTGACCCATCCACCATTGTGTCCCTGAGCAAGACACTTAACCCCTCGTTGCTCCCGAGGCATGTGACCTCTGACATGTATAGCAACTGTATGTCGCTTTGCATGAAATAGTCAGCTAAAATGAATAAATGTGCAATGTGGTAATAACAGCAATTTATTATTTGCATCATTAACAAGTTGACTGTCACTACCTGGTAGATCTTCAGCCAGGGCATCCTGTCTTGTTTCAGCGTACTGTTTTGCTAGGCAAGATTTTCCCTCAGCAACCTTTATCACATTTGGCAAAATACTGGCGAAGCCCTCCCTGAAGCGATGACAGAAGCTGCTTGAAGGATGGATTTGATCAACTTCTCCAAAACGCTGTAGAATATACACACAAAACATTATTATTAACATTGAGTAAATAACTGAAACTAACCAATTGAGTTCTTACATTTTAAGATCCATATTGATGACCTGATGAAAAAAATATCCAAATAAGCTGCCTCATTTTTCCAATTGACACTTTCTTCCATCCAAAGCACTTAATCCTCACCTAAATTTCTGTAATGTATTATGGTGAAATACCTTTCCAATTTATCTAATGAAACTACAGATTTTAAAGAATAAAGTTATGTGCCATTTCATCCAAGGTAAATGCTTACACTGACCCTATCTTCCTCAGCTAACTTACAGTCTTCTGAAGCTTACTGAATGTAACATTTTTCACAATGCCTGTATGATATAAAATGTAGTAACGTTACATATCCTCAACTAACGTTACTCCCATTCACTCCACTTTGCACACATCTAAGACAAGGAAAAAGGATCTTAACCGTAAATATACATGCTTTAGTGTGGTTTGCAGAGGTCCACAGGTATGAAATAGATATTATAAAAATGGCATGCAAAATTACAACACAGTTGTGGGCCAATAAATGTAAAAAAATCTAAAATCCCACAGCGAAGCTAAAATACACCAAACAAGTTAGCTAACCAGTTAAAAACTCACGGACGTTACGATCCAATTCCGCTTCCCATCAAACACCAGAATTACAAAAAAAAATATATATATATGAAATTTAAGCTAGCAACCATGACAACTTCAAGACGGCCACTTACCGATAGGTTCGGAGATGCGCGACTAACGTTACAGTGCATGTGTTTGTGTGTGTCGGAAGGGAGGGGGTGCACTGCTCAAATCCACAGGGACTCCATAGAGGAGTGATAAAACCATAAAACCAAAACGGAGAAATTGTGATGGCAAGTGTAATCTGATATCCCAGATCGAAACTAAAACACATTAAGCTAGTTAACGTTAGCTAGCCATTTAACATATGTGGCACGCTTTTAATAAAATGCCTAAATGTAGCGTTACAGCCGTTTTAAAAACTTACATTACCGAGAGAGTAGCTGGCAACCATGTCAATTTCAACAACAGGCCAGCCGAACAGACAGCCACATGCGTCGGAGATGAGACTACAGTCAGAAGGGGGCAATGCGTTGCACTACCCAGATATTCAGGGAGTCCGGGAGAAATAAAACGGGGAGTAATGGTGATGCCAAGTGTAATCTGATATCCCAGAGCAAAACTAAAACACATAAAACTACTTGACATTAACCTCCCAGTGAACAACTCATAGATGTTGTACAGCAATTATGCTTCACATAAAAATCCTAAATATACAGACTTTTAAAAAAAAAACTTACATTACAGAAAAGAATGGTAGCTAGTGACCATGGCAACCATCAGGACCAGACAGCCACATAAGGATATTCTTGGAGGATGAGAGGGGTGCTCTACCCAAAATTGCAGGGGCTCCATGAGGGCATTTCATCTTGCTAAGCTAATGTTACACTGACAGTTACTTGAGTAAATTGACAATATCACTAAGTTAAAAATTACCCTGTCACAAATTTTAACAGGTACTTGATAAAATCACTCTGAAATAACTAACAGTGCAGCCTATATATAATAACAAGCCATTAGCTAGCTAGCTAGCTAGCTAGCTAATGTTAAGTTGCAGTAGCCTGAGTTAAAGTTAGCTAGCAAGCTAACTAACATAAAAAGAAAAGTTAAGGTTTGGTTACTTACCTCTGAATTTCCTTGCTTCTTTGTCAGTAATCTGTGGACAAGCTCCACAAAACCGGCAAAATAACTATATTCTGACTAACCATGGACTTCACATGTGCCATTTCATGTCTGCCCCGGGAAGAGAGAGGTCTGGCTGAGGGATAGCATCATGGAGGGGGCGGGGCTCAGTGATTTGCTGCATCATTTGCTTGTACCTTAAGCTTGCTAAAAGTACAATTTTGTACCCTTTGCTGTCAGCAATGATTTTGTACCTTTAAAAATAAACAAAGGTTCACGTTTATCACTTTAAGGACCATTTTTGTACCTTACATGGTACTTTTTTGACAAATGTACCTTTTGGGAACAGAAATGATACCCCTATTTCTCTGTGTGTACAGACTCCGAATGAAATGCAAAACTTTGGACTTACGTCCACTGAGCAATGGTCCCGTTCTTTTTTCTCCTTAGCCCAGGTAAGACACCTTGTCCCCAGTCAAACTTTGAATGAATATGCTTTGATACAGCACTCTGTGAACAGCCAGCCCTTTCAGCAATGACCCTCTGTGGTTTACCTCCTTGTGGAAGGTGTCAATGGGTGTCTTCTGGACAACTGTCAAGTCAGAAGTCTTCCCATGATTGTGGTTATATGAACTGAACCAGACTGAGAGATTAATGGCTCTTCTATAGATTCTTTAATATTGTTCTTTATAATGCATTTTTGATTTCTATTAACTGTAAGCCGTAAAGATTAAAACAAAAAAAGAATAACTATTTCACTTTATGAGTAATGAATCTAGAATATATGAAAGTTTCACTTTTTGACTGAAATCATGCGTGAAAAAATGAACATTTCCACTCATTCTAATTTTCTGAGATGTACCTTTAAATTGGTAAAATCAAGATGTCTAACATTTCAGGGGCATGTTTGTAGAGCTGCATAGGCTGTGTGTGAATCACCACAACCTTGGGCTGTTGGCTTGAGTCCACTTTAAGTCCAGGCATTAAGTCGGCACTGCATGTGTGTCTTTGTCTGATACAGGACATTGTGCTTAATGTAAACTAAAACTTGACCTCTGCCACAACGCTGTCCATTGCAAAGAAATGCTTTTTACTTAAGAGTGGGTAAGATTACTGGTAACACTTTATGTTAAAGGTATAGAACTGCAAAATGACCAATACTAACTAAATATGACATTGGAAAAATAAATATGAAAAATATACATAGAATACATGAATAAATATTTTGTAAATAATTCACAGCAACAATTTATTGGAGTGTTATTTTTTTATTGATGCCACCATGAAATCAAAAGCATTTCGTATCTAGAGATCCTTTGCAACAAGATACTGTTGTTATAATCAGAAATTGCTCATGTTATAATGACAATTTCTTATTATTTGGAATGAGAACATGAGGTTTTAATAGCAAGATTAAGTAATGTAGTATGTCGTTATAACGAAAACTTTTCTGGTTAAAACTGAAACAATTGGTTTGTTGTAATAAGAAAAATGTATATGACAAATATAATGTGGAAAGAATAATGCAATATAAAATCTGTACAAATGTGGTAGCAATATGCCGCAATATGAAATACAATATTACAATATTTTATTTATAACCAGTCACATGAAATAAGCCAGCTAGCTTTTTTTAAGTAACAAATAACAATTTCCAAAACAACTCTGACTTAGCCACATAGCTGCTGTCAATGCTACTTTACAGCATTAAATGCTGTATTGTATCTGAAAAGGCCCCGTAGTCTGTTTACATTTTTCCATAACATGTAACTTCAGATTACCATAAACAAAATATGATATGAATACTTGCTATCTTAGTTATCGATATGATGGAAGTTCTTTGGCTCTTACACCAATTAATATGCATGTGTTGTGTCATGTTTTTAATGCACAGATTCATGCTAATCCATACCTCTTACCATAAAGTGTTTCAGAGCTTAGTCTGCTCAGTCAATAAATCCTAAATGCTATGGCCTCATTAGAACATTCCGACATATAGATTATATCATTTGGTCTCTATATGCTGGAATGCCAGCTAACTGCTTGAGCATTTCTAGCACCAGTTAAGCTTGGTAGCCAGCTGCTACACCATGAATGCAATGCCCTTTTCTTGAAATACTGTATAATGCTATGTGATGAAAAGACAGCATTTAGACAGGCAAACCCAGCACCATTACGTACTTGAAATTAATTGTTTCCAGGAACATCAATAAAAGTTAAAATAAAATAGAAAAGAAGTGAACGTCTTATTTGGCTGGCTGGCTGGATAAAATCAATGACTGTCTAAGCCTCCACGTGTGGAATTTAGATGTGACAGTGAAATGATTCTGATGTTTGTTTGAAAACAAAAAGGACAAAATCTTGCTAAAACAAATGTAGTCTGTGTGCTTAATTTTCCTGAAAGCAATAAAAGTGTAAATCAATAAAAATGTAGTTATAGTAATGATGTGACAATGATTGGACTAAATATAACTGTAGCAGTGGGTGTCGAGCAGGAGCAGGGAGGCAGCGGGTGGCTTGCAACTACAGAGCACAATCCAGAGCACACAGCTCCAGAACCAGATACACCTGCAGAAAGCAATTTAGGTGGAAAAGAGAAAGAGAGGGATGAGTAAGCACAAAAGTCAAGAGAGAAGAGTTGGTTTTGTTGGAGTAACATTACAGAAAGCTTTGCTTAGTGTATTTGATACGTTTGCAAATTTTCTAATTGTGCTAATGAGAAGTTGCACAACCAGGGCTGGACTGGTAATCTGGCATACCGGGCAAATGCCCGGTGGGCCGACGCACTTGGGGGCCGGTCGGTATATAGGTAATACGTTTTGTTGTTTTTTTTGCCAACGACCGGCCCATAAAGCAGGGACAGCAGCCCATTGGTTCATTTTCCATACTGACACTGGGCTGGCCCAATCATCTCTTAACAGGCTCCACCCTCCCCCTCTGTTTCTTGTGTCAGATGCAGTCAGTGGCTCAGAGCCAGAGATCTGTTTAGGATGGATAAACAAAAGCGCAAGGGCAAGGGTGGTGCAGAGAAGATGCGGGCAAAAAAAAAAAGTCTAGAGGTTGAAGCCTCAACATGTTCAAAAATAACAGACATGTTTAGTGCCGCAGCTTCAGTTTCCAAGCCGACAGTACCTGACGACATTTTGCACAAACAGGCGAACATAGACATAGAAGGAGAGGTGACTAGCCATGGCGGCGCCGACGGCAACCAGGCAGAGGAGCAGGTGTCTGACAGTGAAGTCAAGGAGGGACAGAGTGAGCAGGAGAGTGTAATTGAAACGGTAAGCATGGTAGGGAGGCAGTGTTAATCAGGGCGGGTGCAGGAGGACAGTGAATGGGCCTGGCTGGGCCACGAGTCACGACGAAGATGATGATGATTTACCTAAATTAATGAATATTTTAATAAGACAACATAATCGTTGTCGCTATTATAAGGTCTGTCCGATTGTCACCTAACGTTACTGCACTGACAGTGCTGGCCACTCTGTAACATAACACAGCATAAGCTATTTTGCACTGTTTTTGTAGCTAGCAGACTTCACTTATTCAATTGCAACTTCGGCTGTCTATTCTAATGTTAACCCATTAAAACCCAGAACGGCCGTCGACGGCCGTTCTATAGAAAAAAACGTACCGGTAAATTATGGTGATCATTTTACTCAATCAGTTATCATTCTTGTCTCTCTCTCTCTCTGGATGCCCTCACTTTGTGTAGGCCCTACTCCACCTGCCACCTTTGATCACTGGCCCACTTGCACTGGTACAGTGGTCCATGGCACTTAGATCTCAGCTTTGTAAGGGTTTTTGGGAATGGAACAGTAGATATGCATATCTACAGGGACCGCAAGGATGGTTTGTACTCGTTGGTTGTGTCCGACCGATTGTGGTGGGCCGGTCTGAGCAAAAATGCCAGGGTCGTTTTATTGTCACAGTCCAGCCCTGTGCACAACACAAGGTTACAAAGTTGTTTATTTGTGATTATACAGCACAGGTCTGCATAAATTTGTAGTTCCTTCATGCTACACTTACAACATATAATTAAGTGTAGGCCTATATTAAAATATGGTAACATATAAACATTTTTAAAACTCAATACAGTTATTTATATACAATAACAATGTGGGCAGAACAGTCTCTGGTTTCCGTTGTTGGTCAACATGAGTCCCATTTTGTCAAGACCGGATCTTTAGCAGCAGAATTAAGTCCAAGCTGAGGCAGCATGGCTCCTCTCCTGGCTCTCTTTCCTCTCCTCTGAAAGATCACCGTGGTCTGCTGGCGCCTGGTCTGGTTGTTTGGGCCGGGTGGATCGTGGTCTGCTGCTCTTTAATCCAAAAACCCAGTCTTCATCTTCCAAAGACTGTACTTATGTCAGAGGTAGCACATGTTTTGGCAATGAAGCCGGAAAAAACAGATAAACAAAAGTGTAGCAAAGTTTGAAGGAGCTACTGGCTGCTGCTTCTACAAGCGCTGCCAGTTGACATGCAAAGAAAGGGCAGCTTTCAAAGACTACCTTTGTGGGATACAGAAATGCTGAAGTTGTGGCTGGTTGCGCTACAAATGCATGCTAACATTCCTGTCAAACACTGTGCCTTAAAGATCATCAGGTCTGCAGTGATCATCAGGTCTGCATGACTGGGATGATTACTGCCATCAAGAAGAAAAAAGTACTGCACTTTTTCCTATAGAAAAATGCAGTTTCAAGACTGGAGAGACAGTCTATGGGAGAGACCTGCTGAACACAGAGTGGTGTTATTTTGTTGAACTGCCAGTAACGTTACATGTTAAAGCATGCAAGGCAAATGGCAAAAGCTCAATAAGCCAGTAGGTATGTACAAAAAAAATCACTGATAAAATATCTATATAGATTAATTTCCTTTTTAAGTACGGTAGTTTTATTTGGAAAAACAGTTGATATTTACAATACTAAAATAGGTTGTGTCAACAAGCAAACATTATCTGAGTTATATTGTTGTAAAACGTGTGTGCGTGGATAGTCTGACTTGAAAGACAATGAAACAGTTGTATACCTGAACTTGTATAAAAAGAAATCTTCATTGGAGCTGTGAAATCAATGAAGATAAATATATAAATATACAGGTGAAACTCGAAAAATTAGCATATCGTGCAAAAGTTCATTTATTTCAGTAATTCAACTTAAAAGGTGAAACTAATATATTATATAGACTCATTACATGCAAAGTGAGATATTTCAAGCCTTTATTTGATATAATTTCGATGATTAGTGCGTACAGTTTATGAAAACCCCAAATTCAAAATCTCAGAAAATTAGAATATTACATGAAATCAATAAAACAAGGATTTTAAATACAGAAACTGTGGTGGCTCTTGATGCAGTAACTCCAGCCTCAGTCCTTGTGAAGCTACCCCACACATTTGAAAGGCCTTTTCCTGACAATCCTCTCCAGGCTACAGTCATCTCTGCTGCTTGTGAACCTTTTTCTTCCACAGTTTTCCCTCCACTTAACTTTCTATTAATGTGCCTTGATACAGCACTTTGAGAACATCCAACTTCTTTTGCAATGACCTTTTGAGGCTTTCCCTCCTTGTGGAGGGTGTCAATGATGGTTTTCTGCACAACTGTCAGGTCAGCAGTCTCCCCCATGATTGTGAATTCTACTGAACCAGACTGAGAGACCAATTAAAGGCTCAGAAACCCTTTGCAGGTGTTTTGGATTGATTAGCTGATTACAGTGTGAGACTTTGAGCCTACTATACTGATCTCACTTTGCATGTAATGAGTCTATATAATATAATAGTTTCACCTTTTAAGTTGAATTACTGAAATAAATTAACTTTTGCACGATATTCTAATTTTTTCGAGTTTCACCTGTATATACTTACACATAGATATACACATATACATGTATACAAACACACACGTGTGTGTGTATATATATATATATATATATATATATATATATGGATACATATATGTATATGGTGGAGATATATGTGGTATAAATATGGTGGAGAGGTTTGCATACCCCATTGAGCCTGGAGGCTGTGTTGTCTGGAGCCTAGTGCTCCTGGTAGGGTCTCCTAAGGCAAAGCAGTTCCAGGTGAGGGGCCAATGGTTCATAAAAATGCCTGATGAAACAACGAGGAAGAGGAGGAGAGACCCTGCCCAGAGGAAGCCTGGGGCCCCCGTCTGGAGCCAGGCTCAGAGGGAGGGCAAGCCGGCGAGCGCCTGGTGGCTGGGTTTGCCACGGAGCCCGGCTGGGCAAAGCCCGAAAAAGCAACGTGGCGCCCCCCTTTCCATCCTTTGAACCCACCATCCATTGGAAGATCCGCAGGGTTTGGGTGCGCTTTCACATGGTGGCCGAGTCCATTGTCCACAGTTGTGGACAAGCTCGTACAGACAACCCCGATCAGTGACTGTGGGAGACAGAAGAGGGAGACAGCAGACCCAACACCAAGAAGTACATACACTATCCACTTAACATCTTAAACTATTCACAACCAGTGTTTGGAATAACGGCGTTTAAAAGAGCGCGTTACGTACGGCGTTATTTTTTTAGTAGCGGGGTAATCTAACTAATTACTTTTCCGTCGTTACAACGCCGTTAGCGTTACTGGTCGTTAAATGCGATGCGTTACTATGTAATAAACTGTGTAATCCGAGCGCACCAGCTGGCTCACACAGCTAGTCAGGAGGTGGGTTAATAACAGGGTAGTAGTGCTTGAAGTGGACCGATACGCTCGCTCTCCATATCAGGTTCTCTGAGCTAGCGTGAGCTCACTTGTTCCCGTTCCGTTCTGCCTGCCTGTTAAACTCTGTCAGCGGGAGAGGCGTGGGACAAGAGAAGCTTCGGTGCCTTTCAACCAGGATTATGTTGGCTAAAGGCAGAGTCATGTTTCTTGGTAGCCAATCAGAGCCAGTGTTTTAACACACATGCCAGCACAGCGCCACACACACACACACACACACACACACAAACACACACACACACACACACACCAGCTAAACAGAGATTCGATGAAGCAGCAGAGATTTTTTTTTAACAGTAGGTAGCGGAAATAGTTACTTTCCTGGTAGCGAGTTACTTTTATTACAGAGTAATTCAGTTACTAACTCAGTTACTTTTGGAACAAGTAGTGAGTAACTATAACTAATTACTTTTTCAAGTAACGTTCCCAACACTGTTCACAACACACTTAGCATCTAAACTATTCACTACAAAAAAAACATGCAGTGTTGAAGTTGAGTATACACACGACTACAGAATGTCACCCAGTGCAACCACAGAAAGTGTACCAACATGGACCCAGCCTTGTACAGAGTCAAGCTGTGGATATACAGAGAGGAGAGCAACCTGTATTTAAACCATCATCCAAAATATGAACTCCAGTAGATGCCCAGTATGGAACATCAATTCCAATCACAGTGGGCACTAAATCAAGCAACAGACATCTTAACACTGCACTGGAAAACAAATTAAGAAACAAAAGATAAAACAATAGAAAACAGTGGCTGGCCTGGTCCGCCTTTAAAACAAAACATCAAAGGACATTAGTTGCAAGTTCCACAATTACATTGCCTTGTACATAATTAAGAGAATAAAATATAAGCCTACTTTGCAGGGTTACAAAAAGCCCTGTAGCACAGTAATGCAGCACGACAGAGGGGAATTCCAGTGCTAAGGATAAAAAAAACATTATAAATATCACAGTGCTAAAAATCATTAAGACATTAAGACACATGTATGTCGTTTACCATTATCTCCGGATCCCTACATCCACAGCAGCTGATTTGTGGCCACGTCAGCTGTAGACTGAAATACTTTACTCAAAAATAGTGTTGAGTCGTTCAAAGAACGTTTCGTTCATTTGACCTAATTGTTTGTATGACTCGGGAGGAACGGGTTGTCTCAGTGAGTAATTCATTAATTTTCACGCATTTGTGAAGGATCTTGGACTTTGTCACATGACAGCTCCTACTGTGGAGCAGGAATGAACTACTCATTCACCGCTCACATGGGTCCTCCTCAGTCTTTCGTTCATTCTGTAGGATGAGTGACTGCCGGCGCCGGAGAATGAGAGGCAGGTCGGCTGTCAGGTAACAGTCACTAGTGGTGGGAATCACCAGAGGCCCAACGAAATTATATTATCATGATGTTTATGTTGCGATTCAATTTTATTGCAATTTTAAATATATTAGATAAAAAGTGTATATGTGTGTGTATATGTGTAAATAGATAGATAGATCTATTGCAATTTATTACCTTTTTCCAACTTCCAATTAGGTCCCTAAAGTCAAACGTTGTCAACATCTGTTTATCTAAAAAAGATACATTTCTCTGTTCATGTCACTTATTCAGTTCTCTGTATGGTCGTGTTAAGTTTTCTACTCGACTAAAAAAGCAAAGATTATATTATTCTGGTACCAAAAAGTTAAAACTCCCATCTGCAATATATATGATAAAATATCGATACTTGGCGCCTGTGTATCGAGACAGTATCGCCATGGCAAATATCATGATACTATGATGTATCGATTTTTTCCCCACCCCTAACAGTCACTGGACTGACATATATCTAATATCTATTTTGATAATTTTGTGACATTTAATAAAGCAGTATTACAGCGCAGTGATGTTGTTCTAAGTTATAGTTTTAACACAGCCGCAGCGTAACTTTAGTCCTGCTAGTGTTTACAGCTAACAGCTGATGAGAGTTGTTCTGGGTCCGCTCCACTTCAGAGCACTGACAGGGTTCTACTGGGAGCCCGAATTACCTCTGAGGTCGTCTCCTCTCCAAAACACACAGACCCGGTAAATAAAACATTAAAACACAGCCATGTAGCAACGTTAGCGTTAGCCCTGTGGTGTGTTGCAGCTAATAGCTGATCCAGGTCCGCCAGAGAACACAACCTAACTTTTACTTTTTATTTACCAACAGAGCCATATGACCTTGTCATGTGACCATGCATGTGCACTCATGTGACTATGCATGTGCACCAATCACCCAGGGCCTTTCTCAATCTGTGTTCTTGTCTGTACTTGTGTTCTTGTGAAACATAATCTTTTGTGGCCCAAGTTCTGTCCCAATACACAAGTTTTCATTTTGGCAAGAACGGTTAAAAATCCCAGAAGTGTTCTTGACACGTCCATTTTACCGAGGATGCATCGGTTGTTAACTTGTGTGAACTTGACAGCAAAGATATCCCAGCATTCAATTCGACATTCTACCAAGGGGCGGAAAGAAGCTGAGAGAGAGGCCAACAACAGAACATTTTCTACTGTTTTCATATGTTATTTCATCACATAAGTCCACTTCTGAGAATGTTTGAGTCGAGAAATCAACTGTGTCAAATATTGGCAGCTTTACTAAAAATGATGGCGAATCAAAAATGTGCTCAATCGTTGTCGGAGTTGTGACACTCCACAACTGTCAGCGGGGGGGAGCTAGCAAACCAACCCGCATGAGAAGCTAACGAGCCGGCCGGCCAGATCAGCTCCCAGAGCTTTCGACAGACATGCAGACCAGTGCAGCCAACACGGCAGAGTCCAGCAACAGTAAAGACCCACAGCTGTAAGATAGTGTCCATACCGCTGTTATTCTGTCATTACATTCTGAGTAAATTTGTAAGGTTTTAACTTAAACCAAGAGACATCTGGATCATTTACAGAAAAATAGTGATGTACAAAAAAATTTGATCTTATGAAACTTCGGAAAAATTAAACAGATAGAAAGAAAGGGGACTGTCTTTGCTTTATTACTATTATTTTTATTAATAATGTTATATTAAACATTACATTGTTAGTGTACAGTAGAGTTGTGGTCACAGTATTTGCCTTTTATTTGCTTTTATTTTATATAACTTTTTATTTATGAGCAAATATATCTTAAGTTAAAACCTACAGTTAACCTGATTCTGAGCTTTTTGCTTTAAAGGGAATAAAAACCTGGCTGTAATTATAATAATATAATATAATAATTAGAGTGATTAAGAGAAATGCAGGCGGCCTCTGTGCTGGGGGTATTGCGTAATACCAGCAAGAACGCATCGTCTCAAGACTGTCAGCAGCGTTTTGTGTGCTTGTGCCATTGCAAGTTCATTCTTCCAAGAACGACTAGCAAAAATGTTCTCCCAAGAACACAAGTCCGTTCTTTGCATTCTTGGTTTCGAGAAATACTTCTACATTACTACATCACACCACATCAACTGTTTTTCTGTGAAACCAAGGTCGTATACATGTTGGTTATGATGTTGCTGGAGGTACTCTGCTGCCTCTCCTAGGTTTCTCTGGGCCAGATTTCGTGCTACCTGCAGCCGTTCCTGCTGCTTCCGAATCCATTCATCACCAGCCAGTGACTCTCAGTCTGCCAGCCTGCCTGTCTGCCCTGAACTCTCTCCGTTACACCCTGTCGGATCTCCTCCAAGTCCGGAAACCTCCCAGCCTCTGAACCTCTGATCTTCCCCGAACTCTTAATAAACCTGACCTGTGCATTGTTACTCATCCTGTGTCTGCCTTTGAATCCTTTCCGTGTTACCTAACACATGGAGTGGTTTTAGCGTTTTACAAAACAATTTATTGTATTAAAGTTATAAGGTACATTTAATAGCAATAAAATAAAGCTTCAAATGTCTCTGGCTCTGAGCCATAAAAAAACTCTTCTCCAATATGAGAATGTGCAGCTTTTCTCTGTTTTACATTTTTACAAACTGAATATCTTCCTGGTCATATCTTCTGACAGTCAATCGGACAAGAACAAAAAGCTTTGTGAAAATGTCACCTTGACACAGACATTTTAAAGGAAATAATCAGATTAATTAGTAATAAGAATTTAATCGTTGGCTGTAGCCGTTGTGTTGTGATATCCTGACAAGAGTTTCTAATATTTTGTCCACCCCATTTACATTTACTCATATGGCTTTTATCCAAAGTGACTTATACAAGCATCAGTCATCAACACAGTACGAGATCTACAAGAGCTAATAGCGCGTAGACCAGTGTTTCTCAACGGGGGCGTTCCAAGGACATGGGGGGCGCTGAAAGCAATATTTTAGAAAGGGGGGCGCTGAGCTGCTTTTGGGGCGTTTGTTGGTTGGAAATTCTAAGGTGAGTTTACACTTAAGATTCACAACAATACGAGTTTAAATTTTGAACTACTTGCAAAAAATTGTGGTCTGCAACATTAAAACCTGCCAGTTTAGTCCACTGCGACTGGACGAGACTGTGCATTTTTTCTCCAACAGCAACTTGTTGTGCAGCTTCGTGCTGCCTTCATGGGAACGGGAAGTCAGAGTATCATCTCTAAAATTTTACCCACATGGCGTTTACTGTGTAAACTCTAGAAAACCGACGCTCTCTTTCTAGGCGGGAAAGTGTTTATTTCTCTGAGGAAAATACCGCGAACGCCTTGTTATCGCAGTTGTTACACATTTACAAGACGGATATTCGGACATTCCGCTATCGGACTCACCCTAAAAACAACTTCGCTGCGACACCAGCGAGTGACTCGACCCTCCGAGCGCTGTGAATTGTAAAATGTAACGTTAAAAACTGAAGCCCTGTCTCGCTCTGTTGGGGACTTTATCAGAGGTTCTGAAGTTAAGCTGTGTGGAATTATTCCTGAGCTTTCTGTGTGATCACAGGTGTGTCGGTTAGTTTCATCTCATTCAGTTTTGTCTGTCAGACGGCGAAGGGAAGCGAATCAGTAACATAATGCAGTAAAATATTATGAATTCTCTTTAAATAGCCTAATGACGTTAGTCTCTTATAACGTCTTTTTTTCTTTACATGTCAGAGAACACAGACCTGTGGGAGAGATTCTGAATGTGCAGAAAGTTGAGCAGATAAGTTACAGTGTTTCCTATACGTTCATTTATTTGTGGTGACCCGCCACAATATCTGACCGCGACATATTTATTTTTTATTTTTATTTTATTTACCAGGCCTATTTAAAATCGTATTTGACTGCAGAGCTGCAGGCAGCGCGAATTCGCGGAGCTCATCCTCTCACTCGTCCCTCTCTCTCTCTCTCTCTCCCTCGTGAACACAGGTGCACAACGCAGCCAATGTCGGAGACACAGCTAATATAAGTTATTAGTAAGCATGAAATCAGCCTAGCAAATGAAGAGAGCTAAGTTAATGTTAAAATACAGCTGGGTTTTCGAGGTTAGCTGTACAGCTGTGCCACAGTTAGCCTACACTGTCATTCTGTGGGAAACACTGACAGGAGCTAAAGTCCGGTCAATTACTGAATTAAAACGGATTCATTTATCACTGAGATGAAAAGGGACCATAAACACATTTAAATAGGTTACTTCCCCACAAAAGAGGAGGTAAGACTTAATCATGTGTGTTGACTCAGCAGGGATGATATTAAATAAGTTGATCTACAGGAGAAAAATATTTAAAAGCAAGAAAAATGCCTGAGAGCCTCACTACATTGTATTCTATTATAATAATATATTTTTAATTGTCACCTGAATTTTTTGACATTTCCACCCTAAATTGGTGCAGAAAAGGGGAGAAATTAGGGGAGAAATCTTCACCAGAATGCAGGAAATTAAGTGTTTAATGCTCAAAATCTTCTGGGGGAGGACCCCCATACCCCCCACTTATTAAGTGCCCCATCCAAGAAAACAGTATTTTCCTTCATACACAGCTTCTGGGAGGGACATTCACTTATTAGTTAAATTACTTTTCACATGTCTTTTTTGTTACCTTTTCCATGTTTTTAATAACAATAGTAACAATAAAAAAATCAAAATATATTCAGGGCAAATAGTCACCATCTTTTTTGGTGGTGGTGGTGGTGGTGGTGGTGGGCGGTAAGGGATCTGGATAGTGGTTAGGGGGGTGCTGGCCCAAAAAAGGTTGAGAACCACTGGCGTAGAGCATCAAAGGGGTAAATACCTGGGGAAGAATTAAGATTTAACGAAGAGTGCAATCAACACAAAATAATTGTAAGTAGATAGAAGAAGACCACAGGAAGTGCATGATAGGTGTTATAAGAGGAAGATGAGTTTTTATCACTGAGGGGTGACTTACAGAAACACCAGTTTGTATAATAAAACAGCAGCTCAGTCCCTAAACTGATCCCACAGGTGAATCAACACAAACTCAAACTATCTCTTCCTGTCTCATGAGATGCATTCAAGCTGCCTTAGTAACGGCCAGTTTTAAAGGCAGCACCGATGGTGACCTGATGCAGACTATTACCCATAAAGCAGCGCGGCTGCGGCTGCCGGAGCTTTCGAAAACTGCTCAAGATGGTGGACAAACAAGCAAGTACAATTTGTACACAAATATATGTTTTAAAAAAGTTTTTACAAGTTTTCTCGCTTTCGATTTTTGAAGAATTAAACATTGAACTATAATATTAGCCCGTGACTGTAGCCCACCAAGTTTGTTCAGTATGATTTCTGGCGTCTGTTAGCAGTTCGACTTTTCAATAGCTAGTTGGCTTATGCTAAGGCTAGCATCTCCTCTGACAGCCAGAAGAGAAGCAAGACGGCGTACCGCACAAGACGTCACACTTTGCCATAAGTGCTGCCTTAGAAGGCTGTTCGAAACTAATGTTGGAACACAGCCTATAATAATAGCAGGCTGTTAGCTGTTAGCTCCCAGGCTCGCTGGTCAGCCTGTTTACAGAGCAGCAGAATCCAAACTTTACTAAAACTGTCAACTGATAAAACAAACATGTGAGGACATGAACTCACCTTCACAAATCAGCTGTTTCTCCTCCTGCGATGACCATTATGTCCGTGGTTTAGGCGTCTGACCAGCTGCCTGAACAGTTTTAGAAGAAGCTTTCAGGCTAAAATAAAAAACTAACTATTCAAAAAGTGTAAGTGTATTATTTATTATATAAACATGTTAAAACACTCAAACAAAGCCTAAAATACGTTGGTGATGGTGATTTTACAATGTTTTGCAGTCACGCACCTATATAGGGGTTCTATCTCAGTCACGTGACTTTCCTGTTGGTGGGGGTTTTTGCCTTCAGTTTTGCCTTCTAGGCTCCAAGTCAAATGTTTTAGATAAAATGTTTTCAGTGCAGCAGTTGGACATCGTGACAGACAGATAACAATAAAATAACTATAATAATTTTAATTATAAAAAACATTATAAAGCAGCAGAGGTTCACGATCCAAAACTGCTGGATCCTACATTTCCCAGAATGCAACACCTTTTTTTCTGTGGTCAAGTGGGTTTTTTATTTTATAAAAGCCCCCATATGTTGGAAATTAAATTAAAATAGGTGTGATGTGGCCAAATATATTATCACGCTAAAAATGTTTCACATCGTTTTATATCGATAACTATCACAATAAATGTCAAATCATTATTTCTTTCAAGTTTAAAGGCGGATTTTTGCTCCCGAGTATAAGTTGAAGAAACCAGATGATGGTTAATTGTGTGGTCAGAACACTTGGTAGAACATTCAAAACTATTATAAAATCTTCAACGAATATGATTAGTTAATCTTTTTTCAGTCCTCTTTTTCTCATCAAAATAAATATTTTAATAGGAAAATGAAGTGCTATTTTTTTCGTGATTCAAATGAATCCAACCAAATATTTATTGATGATATATCTATATATATTGAACATTTATTATATTGTTACTGAGGAAAATTATATTGTGATAATTATTTTCTTATTATTGCCCAGCCCTAAATAAAATTATATCAAAGTCCCTGAAAAGGCAGAAAAAAACCTGGATCCCTTGTGTAGGCTTTCCATGTGAGAGTTTCTCTTTGTCTCCATCTGTCACAGTAACTGACATGGTCTTTTAAGTGCCAGATAGTTCTCATGTTCTAGCAATTTTCTTTGTTGTCTGCCAAGTGCAGTGACTCCTTCAAAGTGTTCTACCATTTCAACAGTCGTCTCAAATGTGTCTTTGGCCTCAGAATGGGCATTACCCATAAAAGATTTTGCTCTATACAGCAAAGTCTATCATCCACTTTTGAGTAGTGAATGCTGCACTGCAGCCCTCTAGTGGGCGATTAAAAAACAGTGCCGTGCACGGAAGGCTGCCTGGCTTGCTTTGATTGACAAAGTATAATGCACAAATTCACCTCTCCATCACTCTCTATCAGATAAGATAAGATTAGAAAACTTTATTGTCTGTCACAAGTGACAGAAATTTGTCTTTTACAAGACAGGCTCAAAAGACATAAAAACACATATAAAACCCTTAAGACAATTTGGCCACATTAGTTGTACAGACGTGCAGAATACAAAAATGCGATATGTTCTATATGTAGTTGTTAAGTATAGTAATGGCCAATGAGAATGATTTTTTATATGTTATTCCTTGCAAGTGGGACTCGTCGACCTGATGGCATTAACTGAAAGGATTGGTTAAGTGGGTGGGTGATTGTAGTGGCTGTCCTCAATACTGACCGATTATGGTGTTCTGTTAAGGGACTTTGAGGGGAGCCTATTATCTTACTAACTTGATTTATTATTCATGCAAGTTTGATTTTGTGCGTAACACCAAGGGCTTTATACCAGGCTGTTAAAGTTAAAATGTCCTTGTTCACACTAAAATCTCTAAGTTTCCTCAGCAGGTGTAAACGCTGCAGGGCTTTCTTATGCACAGTTTCTGCATGCAAAGACAGAGATGTGTCTATCTCTGTCTTTTTCACAATATATTTAAAAACATTGACTTGTTCAACTGGCTGACCATTGATTCTGAGGGGTTGAAACATTTGCTGTGTATTCTTAGTTCCCCTGCTCTGACAGCACAGCTCCTTGGTTTTATCAAAGTAAAGGTCAGGGAAATTTCTTTGAATGTTGTGACCAGATTATTAACTGTCTGGTGGTAATCAAACAGTGCTTTAGTATCAGACAAGTGGGCTACCAAGGCCATACCATCAGCATACTTGAAAAGAAACATTCCATCCCTGTTACAAGATATATTGTTTGTGTAAACAGAAAAAAGAGCAGGAGATAAAACACATCCTTGGGGGAGCCCAGTGTTTAAAAGCTGTTTCCTAGAATTAAAACTATTCACACACATTTGTTGCATTTCTATCCTGTAAAAAAATCCAAAAATTCAGTATTAGGTAAACCTGAAGCTCGACTAGATGTTGCAGAAGTGTATATATGTGTACAGTGTTAAAGGCAGATGAAAAGTCCATAAATAAAATCCTTGTGTGAGTTTGTAATGAGTCCAGCTGTCTGGTCACAGGATCCAAGAGAGATTATATGTTGTTATATTTTTGTCATATGTTATGAGCGTGTAAAAAAATGCTCACGAGCACATTGTTATTTCACACACGCAAAAATGAATCTTCCCGCGCGCACGATACAGTACAGTTGTACAAGTTTCTGTGAGCGAGCGCCTGGTTTGTTCTCAAACGATAACTCTGCTTGCACAGTGGAATTGCGCAGTGTGCTTCTGCTCGTGAGTGGTGTTTAGCTTAGCAGTGGATTTCTGCTCGCTCAGCTGATTTCTGCTCGCCGAAGTCTACAGGACTTTTGACAATTTGGGGCGGAAACCAAGGAGGGCACTGACCCTCTTATGATTGGTCACTTTCAACGCGATCACAACCAGAGCCAACCACGCAGCTCTCGGTTCCAACCAATCCAGCTGTCAAACACTTTGAACAGTTTCAGGTGGGACAGAAACCAGCAACTATATTTGCAGCAGTTTTCGGATAAATATGAAGGCCTAATGTGTTTTGATTAGACTACTATCCCTTATACTTACATATGATAGCCGACCATTTCTTCTGGGGAGTCGGGAAAGCATTATCATCCGTTTGGGGTTCATTTTGGAGGGAAGAGGTGAGACGTTACAACACATTAACAGCAGACTATATTTAGCGGTATTTTTTCGGTATAATGTGCATTGATTACTAGAGTAACTGTACTTACAGTAGTGATTTTTTTCTTAGAGACAGCATTAACACTGTTATCTGTTGAAATGCAACTGCAGAGATGGTGAGGGCTACTGAGTGAATTACTCTGTTCCTAAATATAGACCATATTATTACTGATTTTTAATTTATTTTAAAATGGCTATTGTAACGTTACCCTTTATCCTTCCCGAAACACAGGCTAAACTATACCTCGAACACACAAATACATGTGCTGCATATGCAGAATATTTATAATCACGTCCCTATGTAAAGTTGTGTTAAGACACATTCACATAAACATCCCCAACAAGTGAATAACTGAAGCTGCTCAGTTTAAGTCAAGAGAGAAGTTTGGTCAAAAGTGCAAAATATATAAAGCAACCAATTCCATTCAACAAAACACTTTATTATATATTATGTACAGGGAGAGGGTCAGTGAGGCAGTTTTTGTTGAGGACATTCCACTGTCAGAAGCAGACCAGGTCATAGGCCCCAGATGACACCAGCTCTTGAGGAGACACGAGCCTGGTGCTGCTGGAAAGAACAGGGAGAAGAAAGATGAAACAGTGGTAATACATGTTAATACAAGGTTAATATATTTAAGACATTGATTTTAATATAATATAAATTATAATATACATGGAAAGCCAGTGTTTCCCAAATAATGTCATGAGGTTGAGGAGTGAGAGTACACAGTTAGGTCCAGTTTTATCTGGACATTGGCATGATTTCAGTTATTTGGTCCTGTGCCCCAGTAAAGAATTTGATATTACATAACTATAACCATTTTTTCATGGTATTTCATTGGACTAAAAGTTGTAAGATAAGTTCCTTTACACCTTAATAAAATGGTCATATTTAGTACTACTACTTTGTTGCAAATTATTTGAATTTAATAACCAAATATTAAATTCCAGAAGAGGGTTGGTTGTCGGTCACAGCTGTTGAGATTTGTTGTGGTTAGGGTGCAATCTATGGGGTGACCACATACCACATACAACCACACATCCCAGAGGAGCAACAGGGAAAACCTTGACTTGTTTCTGGAGTGGTCACTTTATTAGATACACCTATACAATCTAATGTAATAAATACACCAGCTCAGCCATGAATTCTGCTTTTATGATGCCTGTGCTGTTCAGGATTTATTTATACAGACATACATAGAAGTGTTAATTCACTTACATGTTTTATCACTGAGGTCACACTTTGTGATGTTGGTGTTGTACTGAGCAGCATTATATTTAGAGGAGTTTCTGATACAACCAGCAGCTGAAAAGATGTGTAAATGCCTCTGTAGCTCAAATTATTTGTATGTCTCATGTCACTATATTCATATTTTCATCAATGTGGAAGAAAGTTTGTCCTGGTTATTCTTGGCTGGACATGGGTTTTGCATTACACTAACTTACTCTTATATATACAAGTTTGGCACTATGAGGCCTATAAGCAGATCCAGCTGCCAGTTTAATAGGTACACCGAGGTAAAAATAATGCAGTCCTGCAATAATCCGACCTTCATGAAGGTTACAATATTCAGTTTTAGCTGTTCAGAGGCACCGATTAAACACGGAGAGCTGTTTCTGACAGGGACATACCTCGTTGATATTTGGATCCTTTGTGGATAACTGGTTTGCTCGCTCATTAAAGTCAGTCTCCGATGGTTTCATATGTCAGCGTCTTCAACAGAAAAACATATGAAGTTAATTGCTGCAGTTATAACGTTACTTACTTTTTGTGCTGCTGATCTTGTCAGCCGATGCACTGTCCAACAAACTATGTGTGTAAGGTTAATGACTGAATTAACAAGCTTGCCCTCTATTTCACACAGCTAACGTTACCGTTCATCGTTACGTTACTACTACGGCAGCCACTAAGTGCTGCTAACTTCTACTATAATTCTAATAACCAAAGATAAACTTTGAATGCCAACGAACCAAAGTACACTTATAACTTGACATTTAAAGTAAATGTCGGCAAACTGACAGGGAGTAACGTTAACTTATGGTAACTTAACCAGTGAAGTGTTGCTCAGGTTAGCCAGCTGCACTTTGAATCTGATGAAATGATTTAATATCTTCCCAACTAAACTAAAGTTGAACTAAAGCTGGCTACATAAAATACCACTATTGACTAAATTCACAAGAGGTCAGTGGATAGGTTAAAATGTCATTTCATCAACTTACCAGAGAGTGTAGTAGGTTCATCAGACACAACAAAAATGAACGGGACACAGCCTCATCAACAGTCTCTGGATGCAGAGCTGAAACTTCTTTTGTTTATTGGCGGTGGGCAAAGCAGTTTAATGGCGCATTACCGCCACCAATTGGACTGGAGTGTGGAACAAGCGATTAAGCGGCAAAATAAAGAAACAAAACAGAAAAATAGTTAATCTAAATCAGTTTCTTTAAGAAACTTAATTATATAACAATATTTCTTGCTTGCAGTTTTCTCCAAGAGACCTGACAATGATAGATCATGATATTTTCAGAACTATTCAGCGTGTGGAACTATCGGCTGCCCCGTGAACGCGTCATTTCCGCATTCCACAGTTCCGATAGAAGTCCATGGGAGTGTTGCAACTCTCTTATTTAAGGGCTCTGGTTGTGATCACGTTGAAAGTGACCAATCATAAGAGGGTCAGTGCCCTCCTTAGTTTCTGCCCCCAAATTGTCAAAAGTCCTGTATAGACTCAAGCGAGCAGAAGTCAGCTGAGTGAGCAGAAATCCACTGCGTGAGCTAAACACCACTCTGCGAGCAGAAGCACACTGCGCGCGAGCAGAATTCCACTGTGCAAGCAGAGTTATCGTTTGAGAACAAACCAGGCGCTCACTCACAGAAACTTGTACAACTCGGTTGTTGAATTTTTGCGCAAGTACTGTATTGTGTGCGCTGGAAGATTAATTTTTGCGTGTGTGAAATAACAATGTGCTCGTGAGCATTTCTTACACGCTCATAACATATGACAAAAATATAACACCATAGATTACTCCACCCACTTAGCTGGGTGGAGCAATCTTTAAGCACTCTGCCCTTGAGCCTGTCAGGGCCAGGGGTTTTGTGTGTTGTTTTGTGTTTCACTCGACTTAGGACAGATGCCACTAGTTTCTCATCTATGACGAGAGCCTGGTGGAATAGGCTTGAGCTGGGGGGATTCCAGCTGACTGGTATGCTACAGTTGTCGAATCCATGGGTGCCGTATGGGGGGGGGTTTAGGACAATTGGAAGGGCCCCTGACTGACAGGGGCCCCAAAAAATAATTATAAACTATTATCAAATTATATTATACATTATATAAACCATCATCATCATGGAGTATAAATATATTTCAGAGATAATAATAAAATGAATGATGTCTTTGTTTTTACTTGTTTTTAGCAGTGAAAGTTAAAAATCCCCATTGACCAAAAAGTAAACCTCCATATTGACCGACCACCCCCCTGTATCTGCATGAAATGGTCTGGTCCTGCCTCAGCGCACTCATCAGTGACTGTGTTTAGTTGCAGTCAGTAGATGCGGTAGAAACAACGTGATCACAATGTTGCCTAGTGAACTAAAATCAAAAAAGGAAAGAGAGAAAAAAGAGAGAAGAAATCTAAAAGAAAGGATGTCAATCTGTAACCCAGTGTTTCACCATGAAAGGTGAAAGCCCTTTAGTCTGTGAGTGGTGTTAACCTGTTGGCTTTATGTCCACAGTGAAATAAGCTAGCTAGCCACAGACTAGTTTTAGCCAACATTTCATCAACATTTAATAAGTGCAGGGAAACGTTTAGCAAGATATTCATATTAAATCATTGTTCCTGCCCCTTTTAGCAGACTAACAACAGGTGAGTCAGCAGCAGCCCAGTCTGCCCAGAACTGTGGCCTCCCTGTCCCAGTGAAGAAGGTGATGAGCACTGTGTTAAAGGGGCTATATGTAGTTTTTCTACCAAAATGAATCCTTTTTTATTGCCTGTGTGTGAAGGGGTTGACATTAAAATGATCTACCTGCCGGGTTTGGCTATTAACTGTTAAGGCAGGTATTCCTATTCCTATTTAAAGGCTCCGGGTCGGATTTTCTGCGAAATCCAGTCATTATTTCGAAGCTTGCAACACTCAGTCTCTCTCAGTGTAGTTGGTTGCCCACTTGTTGTTCACAGCCATACAGAACCCGTCCCCCAAGCGACGAGTAAAGCGAGTAAAATATTAATATCAGATTTGTGTATATAGAAGTAATAAGCTTGATAAACTACATGAATAAACACACTCTTATTAAAATTCAACCAATTTAATAATAATCTGGATCCAGCCACCAAGTTCTTAAAGAACTCCAGCACAGAAGAGGAACAAAGAAATATTATATTATTAGTATTAGTATTATATAAACACATTATATAAATGCAGTAGTTTGGCAGGTCTGGACGCAGAATGGGCCACATCAAGTCCTGATTCTGCAGACAGAGAAACAAAACATGAGCACATCGCTCTCAGGTTGTTCACCAGTCACGAGCTCTGTACACGGCTCTGTAGGTAAATAGAAAGTAAAAGTTATGTTGTGTTCTCTGGCGGACCTGGATCAGCTGTAACACACCACAGGGGTAACGCCAACGTTGCTATGTGGCTGTGTTTTAATGTTTTATTTACCGTGTTTGTTTGGTTTGGAGAGGAGACGACCTCAGAGGTAATTCAGCTCCCAGTAGAACCCTGTCAGTGCTCTGAAGTGGAGCGGACCCAGAACAACTCTCATCAGCTGTTAGCTGTAAACACTAGCAGGACTAAAGTTACGCTGCGGCTGTGTTAAAACTATAACTTAGCACAACATCACTGCGCTGTAATAATGTTATGCTTTATTAAATGTTGCATAATTAACAGAATAGCTATACAATGTCAGTCCCGTGACCTGACAACGACCTGCCTCTGATTCTCCTTATTCAACAGTTATGGATCCCATTTAGCCGAGAGATTTGCGCCAACCGAGAGACCCATCTGATGCTCTTCCTGCATCAAGTAGCAGCTTAGATGAAGATCTAGATTTCGATGTAGCCAACCCATTTATTTTGTCATTTCTTATGTTTTTATTACCGCTTGTTGTTAAAGTTGTTTGTATTTGTATTTATCGATTGCGAGTCTGAAACACAGTTTAATACACAATAGATTTTTGGTGGGCAGGCCACCCTTTGGTTACATCCGCATCAGGGATTGTGACAGATGATGTCACGAGTATATATACTGGCCATAACTCCTGCTCTCATGCTAAGTATTTGAAATTTTGTTGGCTGGTATCAGAAACACTCATCTATCCCCATTTGATTTGAGAGTCATTACACCAAAACAGTATTGTCAGAGATATTAAGTCTATCAACGTGTCACTATGAGGGTTGGAAATGCTGCTAAATGTACAAACAATTTGGTATTTTGGTAGCAGTGTCTGAGGAAAGGAGAACACACCCAACAACAACCACAGCCAGGAACTTTTCAAGTTTGTAGGTAGTTTACCAGACCTGAACCTCAACAATATGGCTTACAATCGTGAACATCAGTCCCAATGGAAAGTAGCTGGAGAGAATACAAGAAAATTAAAAAGGGAAAGGAATCATGACTTAGAAAAACATTTGAGAAAAGAAACCTCTTTTGTCTCTCATTTGGGAAAGAGGAAAAATCTGATATGATTAGAAAAATTATAAACGTAAAAATGAGTTAAAATACTTTAAAAACAAGGGTAGAAGAGTGAAAGCTACTGCGCTGTTTTCCCAATTCCACACAAGGACAATTTTTCTGTTGTAATATACACTTCTCCAAGTCATTGTGTAACACTCACACAACACTGCAGGATATTTGCTCTATTTATGTATATGTGTGTTTCTGCAACTACGGGCACTTTTAAGTCCCAGGAGTGGCATTTCAGATTTAAGTTAAAAATTTTCGCGTGATGCTTGATAAATACATGCACATTATTGTTGTGTGTCTTGACATAAAATATAATTACTAAATAATGTGAACAAATAAAATTTATAAAGCATTTTATTGGCCCAAACAGCACTTTTCTTCTTGTCCCACAACTGAGTTCTCAATGTTGAGATATGCAAAATGAGCTAATTCAATGAAGATATGACATTATTTCAAATGAAATTGTTTTTTATAAATATTAATTTACAACAAATTAAAATTGTTTTTTTTGTTTACTGATAATTTATATCATTTTTTCATCTAAAATCACCTGTCCCATTCTTTTGAGTCCTTACCGCAACACTGAACAAATGCCATAGTAAAAGTTTTTTTCAAAGCAAAACAAATCTTGTTTCTATGGAAACAGAAGTTTGTAAGTGAGCAAATGGATGAATCTGGGTCCTTCCTGTCATCACAGTAGCATGTTGTTCTTGTTCATGGAGTGTGATCATTTGAATAGATTCACATTAATCAATAGCTCTTACAATCAGACCTCTAACATATGGAATAAGGCAACATCCACAGAGAGCTAACAGTGCTACAGCAATCTTTAGACTTGCTAGTATGGGCATCACTAAGGCTTTTTATTTAGCAGATACAGAATCAGACCAGTCCAACATGTTAGTGTCCACTTCAGAGTTCTCTGCAGGTTCTTCTCGTAGGAACGTAGTCCTTCCAGCACTCGGGTCACCGAACCATCTGGAGCTGTATTGTTGGGCACAAACGTACAACAGGAGTTATTAAACATTAGCCAAGCAGCCCAACCTCTTTGGGTGTTTCTCTTGCCTCTAACAGTGCTGTCTGATGTTAAAGCCTGTAGTTCACTGTCGTGTTCTGTTGTGGTGGCTTTTGTGCATCATGCTTGTGATCTAAGAACTGAAACAGAGGCACTGTTAATGCTATTGCAATGGCAGCAAACATCAGTGTTGCTCCTCGTAGGCCCCACATCCCTGGGTGTCTGGATGGGTGACATGGGTGCCTTTTTTCAGGGACAAACATGCTATTTGGCCTGTGTGTTTTGATGGCGTCATTTAAATCAGCAGTGGTGAGACCAGGAGTTTTCCCACTAGCTCCCTTGTGTTGATGTTTGCTGTCTAACAGCCTGTGAGTCCGAGACAAAGGGTGCCTAAGCGTTCCCAATCCCTCCTAAACTCACAACACAAGGTCAGGGAAAACAGTGGTTCAGTTTCTGATTGTGCGCGCTTGTTGATCTATTACTGTCCTGGTGCAGGCACTGTCCTGCAGTGGCTGGCGTGAATCCACGTAGCTCTTTCAGCCACTTTAACTGCTGTCTATGTTGTCAGGAGCACCTGGAACGGTCCGTTCTACCTCTGCGCCTTCTAGTGCGTTCTTCTGAAGTCCTTAGGAGACTGTGCAGTGGTTGTGTTGCTGGAGAGGGTAAGGCCTCTTTAACCTGCTGATGTAGATGGGCAAGAGCAGAGGACAAAGTCTGGCAATACTTTAACATTCAATCATGCTCACAATGATGTGTGTCAGGGGAACTCTGCTCTCTGCCTCTGTCCCTGTTCGTGGAGGGCGCCCTAAAAGAATCATAAATGGGTTCAAACTTTGACCTGGTTCTTATCCTGGTTCTCATCAACACCACCGGCAAAACCTTCATTCATGGAAGACTTGTGTCTCCACAACACTTAGCTAGCTTAGCTTTTAGCATTCTATTCTCTTTCTCTACTGCTCCACCGATTGCTTGGTGGTAGGAACAATGTTGTCTCTAATCAGTGCCCATATAAGAGCCAAGTTGTTTTCATGGCTTCACTTACAAAAGGTGTTCTGTCCTCACTGTCTATTTTGGAAAGCACACCCCAGCATGGCAAAACTTCACAAACCAGGGCTTTTGCTCCAGTTGCACCCATCTAGTTTTTAAGTTAGAAAAACTTCTATCCATTTTGGAAACATATCAACTATCATCCACAGTATATTTTGCCTTTGCTTGGGATTTGCCAAAAAGAAAAAACCTCCTTCATAAGGTGGTTAAATGCATAGTCTGGATGCTCATTAGCTGTTACGGAGCAAAAGATGGTGGAGGAAGGCAGTCGTTTGACAGGTACTGCTGCCCCTTTCCTAAAACAAACTGGGAGACCGCCAGATGATTTTTTTTGCAAATGGAATTCCTGCATCTTTGAACTCACGCATTAAATACACTAAAACAGAGAAACCATTACATCTCTGGGTCACACTGTGTTGTTTCTCCTACTGATACAACTGTGGGGATCTCGTGAACGCGAACGCCATTCTGTGTTGCGGGCTACGTTGGCGTCCGCTAACATAGTTGTGCCAATGCCACTTGCTTCATGGTGCCAATATACCATCTACTCAAACGTTTTAAAAGACAGGCAAGCAAGTACTCGTAGCGTGCTGCGTGAGCGGCGTTGCTCTAGAAGGACAAGTTGGACTCGAGGATATTCTGTATTTCTCTGCACGTTTTTGCTTCTATGTGGGGATATTCATCTAAACCCTGGGCCTCTGGATTATCAAGATCGTGTGGATGCTCTACAATCAGTTCCCATCCATGTGGTGGAAGCGCCGCTGACCCATGACCAAGGCTCCAGTGTGGGAAAACGAGGTAACCCCCTGATTAACCTTGCTCCTACGCTTATTCCTGAGAAAATATTAACATCGGTGATACATGCTAAGCAAACAGCTACTGCAAATACTACTGCCTTACTTAAACAGCAGCAAATGAGACTCTTTCAGACTGTGAATCACGCGAGCGTGCTTTGAAACCCGAAAATAAAGCCGAAGGGCATTTAAACATCCGCAGCATTGTTTCAAAGACTGAGAAGATCGAACATCTGCTAACGGACTCAAATCTTGACTGTCTTTGCTAAATGGAAACTTGGTTAACTCCTTCTATTCCCTCTTCTATAGTGAAAGTGTCAGGATATACCTTGTATAGACGTGACAGAAACAAGGGTAAAGGCGGCTGTGTGCTGATCTATGTAAAAGATCATATTCAAAGTAAACAAATGGCCATCAGTGATTGTAATTTGAAGTGTGTAGGGACTACTATTACTTTATCTCCTCAAATGTCTTTCTGTGTATTAGCAATTTATCGACATCCCAAAGCTACTAATGATTTCTTTGTTTCTCTTGGTAACTTACTCAAACAATGTGATGGAAAAGAAGTAATTCTTTTAGGTGATTTTAATTTGAATTGGTCTGTGAAATGCAGAAACAAACTTAAAGAAATAACAAAACCTTTTCAAATGACACAACTATTATGTAAACCAAATCGTATAACAAGTTCTTCTCAAACTTTAATAGATTTAATATTAACAAATAAACCCGAGAGTATAATTAAAACTTATAATCTAATCACAGGTATGTCTGACCACAATTTAACCCTAGAGCCAGAAAATTGATAAAAACAAGGCGTAAGAACGAAAATTTAATGAATAGTAAAATGTGTATCACATTCATTCCAAAGAAAGATTTACAACTGGTTGAAAAAGATCTAAAACAAACAAAGTGGGCAGACATCTTGGAGAAAAAACCTTGTAAACAGGGCTGTCATGATCTTATGTTGGCTGTAAATAACATCTTAACCAAATATACAAAAAATAAGCAAAAGAAACATACAAAACGAAATTTGCCATGGTACAACAAAAATATTTGGGATATGATGAAAAGGCGAGACGTGGCGTTAAAAACATTTCTAAAATCAAGATTAACAACGGATCGACTTGCCTTTAGAAGTCAAAGAAATAAAGTTACAGCTGAGCTTAGAAAGGCCAAAGCCAGTTTTTTTTCTTGAAATTATAAAAAATGCACAAGGTAATAGTAGAATAATATGGAAAACTATTGACAAATTGATTGGTAAAAAAACATCAAAAAGTGAGAATATCTGTCTCAATATTAATGGAAATAGTATTGATGACTCTTTTGCAATAGCAACAAATTTTAATGAATATTTTTTAAACAGTGTTCAAGAACTGGCTCTGAATTTTTTTTCAATCAATCGATTAGTGAGGGTATCTTTCCAGCAGCCCTAAAACTTGCAATTGTTACTCCTATATTTAAGTCTGGAAACAAACAAGATATGAATAATTATCGTCCAATAAGCATCCTTCCAGCTGTGTCAAAAGTGTTCGAAAAGACGGTTCACAATCTCTTAAATCCAATGCAATTTGGTTTTAGACAGAAATATTCAACAGACTTTGCCTGTTGCTACTTCTTGGAAACTATCAGGGCATATGTAGATCAGGGAAGGGTGGTGGGAGCATTCTTCCTTGATCTGCGTAAAGCTTTTGACACTGTCAATCATCAGATACTCTACAGTAAACTAAATCAATATAGTCTCTCTGAGCACACTCAAAATTGGATAACATCTTATTTGAGTGACCGACACCAGTGTGTACAAATTAATAACAGAAGAGCTACCTCAACGGGAGTGCCGCAAGGGTCTATTTTGGGACCCTTGCTTTTTAGCATCTATATAAATGACCTCCCTAGAGTTTGGATGTTGACATAATCATGTACGCTGATGATACAGTGATCTTCACTTTTGGGGAGAACGAGATGGAGGTTACTGACAAATTATCAAAAGCGATGCAAAAAGTTGCAGAGTGGTTGCAGGCGTCTTGTTTGACCTTAAACGTTGAAAAAACGGTCTCGATGTTTTTCTCAAAAAAACGTAAACTGCAACAAACTCAAGAAATTCAAGTAAACGGACAAAAAATAAAAAATGTAAATGAAACAAAATACTTAGGTTTAGTAATTGATTCAAATCTTGGTTTTAAAAGTCATATAAAAAAATTGGTAATAAATTGAAATTTAATTTGATGAACTATAAACATATTAGAAACTCATTAACTACGGAAGCCTCAAATACATATCTCAACACTATGATTGTTCCGTATTTACTGTTCTGCATGTCTAGTTGGTCTCAGGCGTGTAAAACATCATTAAAATCACTGGAATCATTATATAAAAGGGCTATGAAAATTCATGATAAAAAGCCTCGCCAGCACCATCATTGTAAAGTACAAAGTAAATATAACATGCATCTGTCACGGTGGGGTGCAGGGTAGCAGGTTGAGGACCCAAATGCAGGACACACAGGGCGGTGCAGGTACAGTTCAAAAAGGGATTTAATGGTAAAACAAAAGGCGAGCACACTTACGGCTGAGTGGCTGATAAACAGAGTCCAAACACGGGAATGCAAACAGAAAATCCAAAATCCAAAATCCAAAACAGAACTCAAAAGGCAACTCCAAAATCCAAAGACAGGGCAAGGCAGGACAAGGCAGGACAAGGCAGGACAAGGCAGGGCAGAGCATAAGACGAGCAGAGACGAGACAAGACGAAGTAACACACTGGACTCACTATGACAGCTTGTGCAATGACCGGGCAGGGAATAAACAGAAACACCAAACATTTATACAGAGGGACTAACGAGCAGGGCGGTAGCAAAACAGGTGAGTGGGATCAGGGCTAATGAGGGAGGCAGGCAGACAGAGAGCAAGGGAAAACAGAGAGAGGCAGGCAGGCAGTGTGATAACAAAGGGGAACAAGGAGGTTAACAGGTAGTGTGTAAACTGAGGGAACAGACGGAACACTAGACAGGCAGACACGGGGCAAAACACATAAGTAAACAGACCAGAGACATGAACTAAGGTACAGGACTAAGAACTAAGATACTAGACAAGACAGATACTAAGTAACTAATACATGAAACTGTGACAGAACTGAAATCAGGAAAATACTAAAACACAGACTAACAGACACAGGAATAAACTCATAACTAAACAGAACAGATGACAAGACTAACATAAAGCTACAAAACCAAAACCCTCAGAACAAAACCCAAAAACACAGCACACAGGACAGGATCGTGACAGTACCCCCCCCAAGGGACGTCCCCTGAAGTCCCAAAACCAAAAAACAGTCCAGACCCAACCAGGGTGGGCGGAGGGAGGAACGGAGGAGGGCAAGTCGGCCAGGGCGGGCGGAGGGAGGCCAGGCGGAGGGCCAGGAAAACAAAAACACAGTCCAGGGGGCAGAACAGTGCGGGAGGTCGCCCCGGAGGACGACCCAACAGGCCGGGCAGAACAGGGGGGTCACAGAGTTCGGGAGGCCGCCCCGGAGGACGACCCAACAGGCCGGGCAGAACAGGGGGGCCACAGAGTTCGGGAGGCCGTCCCGGAGGACGACCCAACAGGCCGGGGATAACGGGGAGGCCACAGAGTTCAGGAGGCCGTCCCGAAGGATGACCCAACAGGCCAGGCAGAACTGGGGAGAAACACAGTTCAGGAGGCCCACCCAGAAAGGGAGCCTCAGGCGGGCGGCCCGAGAACAGGGCTGGGCGGCCTGACAGGGGAGCCTCAGGCGGGCGGCCTGAGAACAGGGCAAAGGGGTAACTCAGTCCGGGAGGCCGGGGAGCAGGGCGAGACCTCTCCGGAGGCTGCGAAGCAGGGCGAGACCTGGGAGCAGGGTGAGACCTTTCCAGAGGCCGCGAAGCAGGGTGAGGCCGGCGGAGAGGGCGGAACCTTGCTGGAGGCCGACGGCGAAGGCAAGACCTCTCCGGAGGTCGGGCAGGAGGCCGGCGGCGAGGGCGGAATCTCTCCGGAGGGGAATCAGGACTCGGGACCACAGGAGGCGGATCTGGACTGGGAACCACAGACGGAGGATCTGGACTGGGAACCACAGACGGAGGATCTGGACTGGGAACCACAGACGGAGGATCTGGACTGGGAACCTCAGACGGAGGATCTGGACTGGGAACCTCAGACGGAGGATCTGGACTGGGAACCTCAGACGGAGGATCTGGACTGGGAACCTCAGACGGAGGATCTGGACTGGGAACCTCAGACGGAGGATCTGGACTGGGGACCACCGGCGAGACACGAGGAGCAGGAGTCGATGGAACCACCGGCGGAGCCGGTGCCGGACTGTCCACTGACGGGGAACCACGAACAGGAGGAGTCGGCTGGGCCCCCGGTGGAGCTGGTGCCGGTCGGTCCACCGACGGAGCACGAGGAACTGGAGGAGTCGGCTGGGCCACCGGCGGAGCTAGTGCCGGTCGGACCACCGACGGAGCACGCGGAACAGGAGGATTCGGCTGGGCCACCGGCGGAGAAGGTGCCGGTCGGGTCACCGACTGGACAGCTGGGCTGGGGACCATGGGCCTGGCACGAGGAGCTGGAGTCGGCTGGGCCACCGGCGGAGCTGGTGCCGGTCGGGCCACCGACGAGGGACCAGGAACAGGAGGAGTCGGCTGGGTCACCGGTGGAGCTGGTGCCGGTCGGGCCACCAACGGAGCACGAGGAGCGGGAATCGGCTGGGCCACCAACGGAGCTGGTGTTGGTCGGACCACCGACGAGGAACCAGGAGTCGGCTGGGCCACCGGCGGAGCAGGTGCCGGTCGGACCACCGACGGAGCACGAGGAGCGGGAATCGGCTGGGCCACCAACGGAGCTGGTGTTGGTCGGACCACCGACGAGGAACCAGAAGTCGATCGGACCACCGGCGGAGCTGGTGCCGGTCGGACCACCGACGGAGCACGAGGAGCAGGGATCGGCTGGGCCACCAACGGAGCTGATGCTGGTCGGACCACCGATGAGGGATCAGGAGTCGGCTGGACCACCGACGAGGGATCAGGAGTCGGCTGGACCACCGACGGAGCTGGTGCCGGTCGGTCCTCCGACGAGGAATCAGGCTGGCGGCTAGCATGTCGGCTAGCAGGCCGGAAACCGAGCAGGTGGCTAGCCGTGTTCACAGGCCGGGAAACTGGCTGGTTGCAGACGGGCCGCTGATGGTGACCTGGTCGCCGCCGATGACCACCACGGGAACCCGAAAAGATGGCCAGGCTGACTCCCTTCGGCAGGTGGACTCCGGGGAATGCCTAGCCTCCAGGCTATCTGGCCATAGACTAGCTGCCCGTGCTGCCTCTGACTCCCTGGCCTTCATGGACAGGTAGGCCAGGAGAGTCATTGTCTCTGAGTCCTTGGTAGGTTGCAGGCAGACGGACAGACTAGACGGAGCACTAGCCGGGCAGGACACAGGCAGGACAGGCGGAGGGCTAGCAGCGCTAGCCGAGCAGGACACAGGCAGGACAGGCGGAGGGCTAGCAGCGCTAGCCGAGCAGGTCACAGGCAGGACAGGCGGAGGGCTAGCTGCGCTAGCCGAGCAGGACACAGGCAGGACAGGCGGAGGACTAGCAGCGCTAGCCGGGCAGTTCAGGAGGATGCCACCCAACAGGCAGCTAGCAGGCTGGTGGCCAGGCATGTGAAAGCTAGCTGACTGGGGGCTTACAGGCCGGAGCTCAGTGCTAGCAGGCCGGGAAACAGGGCTAGCAGGCTTACTGATCACACACTGGGGAGATGCGGAACATAGCTTTGACACAGTCTCAAATGTAAAAGTTTTTCCCCATCTTGAGGAGGCCACAAGCAGGGCCATTTCCGAATCCGTGCCCCACATGGCAGAAAGCAAGAGAAAAAACTGGGGCTCCTCATCCACCAGCACCTCTCTGGGTACTCCCAAAGCCTCCCAGGTGCTGGGTAGTCCAATAATGTCCGCTGGGTCCACATTTTTTGGCCCGGTCATTCTGTCACGGTGGGGTGCAGGGTAGCAGGTTGAGGACCCAAATGCAGGACACACAGGGCGGTGCAGGTACAGTTCAAAAAGGGATTTAATGGTAAAACAAAAGGCGAAGCACACTTACGGCTGAGTGGCTGATAAACAGAGTCCAAACACGGGAATGCAAACAGAAAATCCAAAATCCAAAATCCAAAACAGAACTCAAAAGGCAACTCCAAAATCCAAAGACAGGGCAAGGCAGGACAAGGCAGGACAAGGCAGGACAAGGCAGGACAAGGCAGGACAAGGCAGGGCAGAGCATAAGACGAGCAGAGACGAGACAAGACGAAGTAACACACTGGACTCACTATGACAGCTTGTGCAATGACCGGGCAGGGAATAAACAGAAACACCAAACATTTATACAGAGGGACTAACGAGCAGGGCGGTAGCAAAACAGGTGAGTGGGATCAGGGCTAATGAGGGAGGCAGGCAGACAGAGAGCAAGGGAAAACAGAGAGAGGCAGGCAGGCAGTGTGATAACAAAGGGGAACAAGGAGGTTAACAGGTAGTGTGTAAACTGAGGGAACAGACGGAACACTAGACAGGCAGACACGGGGCAAAACACATAAGTAAACAGACCAGAGACATGAACTAAGGTACAGGACTAAGAACTAAGATACTAGACAAGACAGATACTAAGTAACTAATACATGAAACTGTGACAGAACTGAAATCAGGAAAATACTAAAACACAGACTAACAGACACAGGAATAAACTCATAACTAAACAGAACAGATGACAAGACTAACATGAAGCTACAAAACCAAAACCCTCAGAACAAAACCCAAAAACACAGCACACAGGACAGGATCGTGACAGCATCAAACCGAGACTAAGAAACTTTATCAAGTTGTCCTCCGTTAAACCTAAACTTGTTTAGGCCTATTCAGTATCAGTGCTCCTTATTAGGTGACCTACATGTAGGACATACTCAAGTGTCACTTAAGAACAGAATTACCTTGCCTTTTGAATATTAAAGGCAAAATCTCAGAAGCCCAACATCCATGACCCCTGGAGTGGCTTTACAACCCCACAGGGGGTCCTTTCCCCCCAGGTTAAAACCCATGGCACATGTATAACTAAATGTTTAAGCCATGTGAAATGACAGTGGGTGGCAGTTATGAAATTGTCAAATAATTAGTCTTAATCTTAATTAGTCAAAATTGTTTCATTTCACATTACAGGGTCTGTGGAACTTTAACCCAGTGCCCTACCATGCTGCCTACATGGGTCATAAACTCCATTTAGATCAAAACGAAAAATTAGCAATGTTTGGGGTGACCCATGTTATTGCAGTGGATGGGTACAGTAGCAAAGTCGTGGCTCATGCAACAATGCCAGTGAAGAACAACCTCACCATTTATGAGGAAGTCTATAGGTTTGTTTTGGTTCTATTACTCTACACATTTGTATTAGTAATTTATTCTGTTTGTTCATTTGAAAGCATAAATAGTATTGTTGTTAGCTTTTAAGTGTCATTTTGTTGCATGGGCAAAGACACATAGTCCTCAATTCTGATAAATTATAATCTCTTTCATATGTGTCTACAATCCAGGGCGGCTGTTGTCAACCACTGGATGTGGGACCAGGTGAGAGTCGACCACGGCAAGGAATTCTACTTGTCTCTTTTTATTCAGGAAATCCTTGCTCCCCATAGGCACAATCAGGACAAACCACCATACTGCCAAACCACATCAACAAAGGTAAGAAATTTGGAGTTGTAAGTAGACCTTAAAATATGTCCTGTTTAGCCATATTAAGTCATTCACCCATATCACTTTTTGTGGATTGGATTTTGGCAGTTCTATGAGCCCCTTCATCTTCTTACTGACACCAATAGATCTGATATTGACCATTTCAAAACAGTTTCCCCCTGAAGCTATGGTTCACTTACTCACATTAAAATATGTGGTTGTCTGTTGTTTACTAGAATCATAAAGTTGAGTGGATGTGGCCTGAAGTAAACAACAGGGTCAATTACCCACTGAAGGAGGCTCTGATCAATCTGACTGACCAAGAACTTCTCGACATGGACTGTAACATCAGCAGATACTGTGTGTCTAACTTGACTGGTCAACTTTGTCGTCTTGGTATGAACAGACTTGTGGATGCCTGGAATGAACACAGAATCCCTGGTATGTTAAAAACAATTTAAAAAGAACATTATATGATCCAGACACTTTTATTAGGTTTATTGTACTCATCTGAACAATTCAATTATAGGAAAAGGTGTCCCCAATCAACTTGCAGGGGGTGGGTGCCCTAAAAAGGTCTCACAGGTCTTATTGCCTCCGGCACCTGAAGCAGCCAACCTTTACGCTGAGGAGCTGGGAGGTACCTTAACAAGAGAGTCGTCATTTGGAACAGACCCCTTTTCAACAGAAGAAGAGAAGGCTACGGTTGAACGTCTTTTTGCTGAAACTTACCCTGACATGGCAGATCTGTTCAACAGCGCAGTTAACAAAAATCTTTCACCCTTTAAAGATGCAGTGATCTATCTTATTAACTTAACTAAAAGACAAGCATAGTAAGGTTATGTATGTAACTATCACAGACCTAGGGTTGTGTTACTGTAAACATTTAAGTAGCACTATAACAAAACTATGCAGCACTTAATCCACTTTTATGACATCCTGTTCTCAACAGGCACCTTTTTCCATAAAAAACGTCTAAAATTACATACCCAAAATGAATCAGGAATAACTCCTCAACCATTTGGCCTAAATGCATAATTCTGGTCTCCTTTGAAAAGTCAGAAGCTAAGGAATATAAATCTATTAATGTAGTGTATTAATATATTTATTTTACTTTTACTGACTACATGGACATGCAATAAAGAAAAAATCTGATATTTTTATCCTCGCCTGAAAAAAAAAGCTATATTTTAATGCGATTGTGGCAGTGTAGTGCCATAGGGTTGGTGTGGTTATTGGTTAGGGTGGTATGATAAATGGAAGTAGGTGAGCATTGGCCAATGAGGGGGTGGAGGACTCTATAAAGGTCAGGTTCCTCCTTCTTCCTCTCTCTCTGACGTCAATGCCCACCTCACTTCCGTGACGCCGACTCCTGCAGTGGTAAAGTTGCAGGTGCCCCGTGTACATTTGTGCTCCTCACCCTCCCCTCGCAGACGTCTCCAGTTGCCGATCTCCACGGGTAACCGGCTTTGGCAGCGGAGTAGCGGCCCAAGACGCACAGGTTCTACTCTTCAGCATAAACAGGTGGACTGCTGTTGGCGTGGCAGCCTGTAGGGGAGCAGTAACAGTTACCCCATCCTCATATTGGCTCTTCTGATAACAGCGCCGTTCTGCTTGGCCGTTGTTTAATGACTGAACTCTTAAGCGCCCTGGATCACTTTTTGGTGGGGGGGTATATTTTAGGACTCAAAGTCATTTTATGAGAATGAGTGGGCGGGGGATTTAAGGATATTGTTTTGGGTTCTTTTGTTTTGTTTTTTTCTTTTTCTTTGGCGGCACCTTTTGAGTGTCGGCTGAGTGTATTGTTTTGATTGCATTTGAATAAGTTTTGGGGTTCATTTTCTATTTGGTTGTGTAATTCCGTTTTGTTATATAAGCTATATTTTGATCATTTAGGTTAAGTTAATATTTTTTTTCTTTGGACTGTTTGCTAGTTTCATTTGGGGAGGGTTTTATTAATCTTATTTATTGTTGTCTCCCTTTAGGTGCTGGTGGCCAAAGGCAGAGGGTGAGGCGGTGCTACCGGCGGGGGTATCCCCTTATATTTGCCGTGTGTTTCCTTTTTTTGAGTTGCGTGTGTGGTGACCCGAGCCGTTTTCCTTTTTTTTTGGGAGCCCCGCTCGGCAGCTCCCTCCACCTCTGTTGGTAAGCCCCAGCCCTATATTAATATTTATGCCCTTCTTAATGGTGGTTTTTAACGATTGATGCTAATAAACCATGGTTGTAAGTTGAATGTGAAACACGTCTCAGTCTCCTCCTATTCCTCCACAGTAAAAATAGACCTGTGTGCTTTCTTTTATCATTACTGGTTAAGATAGTGTGTTCTCTGGGTGTGAGCTCAGGGTGGCGTAGTTGGCTGTAGCACACCATTCTGCCACACAATAAACCATCAAAACCATCCTGAGCAAGCTTTTAGTGCAACTGGATATCTTCTAATACACATAGAATGCAATTGTAACTGTAAATCACATGAAAATAAACTAAAATACAACAGTTATCATACATTATCAAATAGGCCAGGCGAATTTCCAGATTTTGGCAATATTTATTGTTAAAATGCTGACTTTTATTGATAGATATCTTTAAAACACTTTTTCTGTCCATACAACTAAGATCCAAATGAAAAAACCCTGAAATATTGATAAAAACAGGAGTATTCATCAACATTCCTGTCACTTTAATCCCTCCCAGGCTTTACAGGCCTGTAGATTGAGAACGGAACATCCCACAGTAATGGAGGTGGTATCAATCGATCCTTTCATTTGATACCCTGCATGTCTATATATCTCCAACGGATCGGCCACAAAATGCCAAAAAACACCGTGTGTTCTCAAGCGTCATGTTTCCTCTCTGCAGAAAAACACGAGAGCAGGCCGGCAGCTGGCCGCTATTGCGCAATAATCAATTTGGCGCCCGAGTAGACCCGAAGCTACAACTTCGGCACATTTCGGAGTCAAAATGGCGGACAAAATATTTTTGGGGATTTTTGGACAACGCTTAAGCCCTGTTGCCCCCGGTACCGGGGGCTGCTGTTTTTAAGTCGGTGCCAGTTGAGGGCAGGTCTTGGTGGATTTTGTTTCTAATAGCTAGGATTTTATCATTAAAGAAGCTCATGAAGTCATAACTACTGAGAGCTATGGGAATACTTTGCTCAATAGAGCTGACTTTCTGTCAGCCTGGCTACAGTGCTGAAAAGAAACCTGGGGTTGTTCCTATTTTCCTCTATTAATGACGAGTAGTACGCTGCTTTGGCATTACGGAGGGCCTTCCTATAAATTTTAAGACTATCTTGCCAAATTAAACGAGAATTTTCCAGTTTGGTGGAACGCCAATTCCTCTCGAGTTTCTGTGATATTTGCTTTAATTTGCGAAGTTTCAGTATTATACCATGGAGCTAACCGCCTTTGTTTTAGTATTTTCTTTGTAGAGGGGCTACAGAGTCGAAGTGTTGTTCGCAGCGAGCCTGCAGCACTATCAACAAGATGATCGAACTTGAGAGGGACTAAAATTCGCAGTAAGAGTCCTCTGTTAATTTGATACCTGATAGTGAATTTAGAGCCGATGGGATCGCATTCTTAAATTTAGCTATAGCACTATCAGACAGACATCTTGTATAGAAATTTTTGCCCAATGGAGGGTCGTTCAGCAGTACAAGCTCAAAAGTTATCAAACAATGATCAGATAAAGAGGGATTCTGTGGGAACACTATTAAATGTTCAATTTCAATACCATATACCAGAACAAGGTCGAGGGTGTGATTAAAACAGTGAGTCGGTTCATGAACACTCTGAGAGAAGCCAATTGAATCTAATAGAGAGATAAACGCAGTACTAAAGCTGTCATTCTCTACATCCACATGAATATTAAAATCCCCTACAATAATAACTTTGTCCGTTTTAAGGACTAAAGTTGACAAAAACTCTGCAAATTCAGATAAGAATTCAGAGTATGGCCCAGGTGCTCGGTACACTATAACAAATAGAATTGGTTGCAGTGATTTCCAGCTAGGGTGTGAAAGACTCAGAACAAGGCTTTCAAATGAGTTATAATTTAGTTTAGGTTTAGAGCTGATTACTAGGCTAGAGTCAAAGATAGCTGCAACTCCACCTCCTCGCCTGTGCTTCGAGGAATGTGAGTATTCATATGACTGGGAGGGTGGATTCATTTAGGCTTACATATTCTCCATCACCCAGCCAGGTTTCAGTAAGACAGAATAAATCAATTTCATAATCTGATATTAGTTCATTTACTAGTACACCTTTAGAAGAGATAGATCTGATGTTTAAGAGTCCACATTTTACTCTCCCATTCGTTTGCACTATTGCTCCTGTGGTTTTAATTTTTATGAGGTTTTTATGCACAGCTCCTCTTCTGTTTACCTTTGATTTAAATAATTTCAATGGTCGGGGACACACAACCGTCACTATAGGGTTTTCACTAAGTAACTCCTGGAACGGAGGAGCAGAGAAGTGTGTTAAACTGCGACTCGCGTAGGGTTTTGGGTGGGTAACTGCTGAATTAGAAGGGCAGAGAAGTGTGTTAGACCGCTACTCTCGCGTAGGGTTTTGGGTGGGTAACTGCTGAATTAGAAGGGCAGAGAAGTGTGTTAAACTGCGACTCTGCGTAGGGTTTTGGGTGGGTAACTGCTGAATTAGAAGGGCAGAGAAGTGTGTTAGACTGCTGACTCTGCCTCCTGGTCTCAATTCTGGGTTGTCATGGATTTGGTCCGCTAATAAAGTTGGCCAGATTTCTAGAAATGAGAGCTGCTCCTTCCCAAGAGGGATGGATGCCGTCTCTCCAAATCAGACCAGGTCTTCCCAGAAAGTCTGCCAATGATCTACAAAGCCCACATCGTTGGCTGGACACCACCTCGATAACCAGCGGCGGAATGACGACTATGCGGCTATACATGTCATCACTGGTCAGATTGGGCAGGGTCCAGAGAAAACTACGGTGTCCGACATTGTTTTTGGCGTATGAACACACCGACTCAACATTAATCTTAGTGACCTCCGACATGGCGTAACCGGAGTCATTACCGCCGACGTGAATAACAATCTTACTGTATTTACGCTTATCCTTAGCCAGCAGTTTCAAATAGGACTCGATGTCGCCCGCTTCTGGCCCCTGGGATGCATTTGACTATGGTCGCTGGTTTCGCTTAACTTCACGCTTCGCAAAATGGAGCTGCCAATGATCAGAGTTGGTTTCTCAGCTGGTGTGTCGCTGAGTGGGGAAAATCTATTAGAAACGGGAAGCTTAATGATGGTGTCCTGAGGGCTTTGAATGCTTACGTACTATTCCTCCTTCGGACAGTCACCCAGCCACCCTTTCCTGGCTGCTCAGGAAATGCCGGGAACGGCTACCAGAGGCTAACTCAGGCCGGTCCGCACCGACTACCAGGGACTGGCTAGCTACAGTAGGCTGATCTACCAAGGTGCGGAGCCGGACTTCTAACTCACTGAGCCTCGCCTCCATGTCTAAAAATAAATTACACTTGTTACACGTACCATTACCGCTAAAGGAGGCAGAGGAGTAACTGAACATCTGACACACCGAGCAGGAGAAAGCAGGAGAGAGAGAGGGAGAAGAAGCCATCGTTAGCTGCTAAGCTAAAGTCGCTAACGGCTAAGCTGAAGTACGGTAGCGTTGGCTACCAAAACTTTTGAACAACAATGAGATCGAACAGCAGTCACTAAAGATGGAAAGAACTGTGAGTGCTTAGGTAAACTTACTGTAAGAATAAGTGTTTAGCAGACAATTGGCCGCTGTAATGATAATCTAACAATTTTATCTGGTATTTAGCGAGAGCAGCAAACAGGCTACCAACACACAAGCACCGGAAACGGAAATGAGTCAACACGCTTACCGCAGTACGTCAGCACGTCATCCAATAGTTGTCTACCGTTGCTATCAGCTGAATTTAATAGGAAAAACGGACACCAAACAGGAAACTGGACTACAATTTGAGCTTCGTGGGAGTCCGTAGTATAACTGACATAACCAGCGGGATTAATAAATAAATAATAGAAGCCTGGACAGAGACTTCATTGCTCATTACGTGGTCAACACTTTCTCTCATGCACAGCAACCCACTACTTGCCCCAGATGTGTCTGATATTGCAACACAGTTTTAAAAACCTGAAACAAACCAGCAAAGACTACTGCTCAAGGAGAGACCGCAAATCCGGCCTTTATAGTATATTAATTATTATCATGTCGTAATGACATTCATGCGGTGCGCAGCATAGTTCGTTTGGAAAACATGTTTGTGTTTATCTTAATTATAAGATAAACACAAGATAATTAATTATTACATTGTACATTTGTCATTAAAAATAATGGTTGTTGGTAAATGAATTACTGACCCCCACAGATGCATGATAAAGAGCTCAGACTGTAACTAGAACCCTGCTGGACTATGTGGACTATCAAACGGTACAATCTGTAAAAATGAACACACAATACAACATGTATACCTGTAGTGATAATTTTGTAAATATCGACTTTTTAAACATGAATGGAGACAATAGCCTACTGTAATAATACTTTGACTTTATTCACTGTACACACACAGATTACACAGTTAGAAAAGGAGTTGGCAGCAGTGACTGATTTGCATTATCCAAAACATTTTTAAGTCTGAATGCATGGGTCTTGCAGAGAGTAAATCATGCTGGACAGGGGTAACTTTCTCCAGGAAAGGGTACAAAACACTTTAGCAGTGCTCTAAACAATACAGATTTTTATTTTATCTTTTTTTGGACAAATAACTAACCAGAGCATCGTCAACATGTTACGGTAATTGCAAACACATGCCCTTACAAAATGCTTTACAAAAAATGAACACACTGTAGCTACATACAGTCTATGAGTAGCTTACATTATCCAAAGGAAAAAAAGCTAATCCTGCTACTACAGGAGCTAATGCCAGCCTAACGTTACCTATGTAGAACGACAAATAACCTAACTTACACATGTGTAGCATTCTGTAATTTGTATGATTTAGATGTACAATATTGACAGTGGTAGCTATTGACGGCGAACATATACCAAGAGCAATGCATTCAGACTTCCCTCAATGTTTTGGAAAATGCTAACCAGTCACGTACCGCTGTCGCAATGTGTAGAGTACAGAAACAACCGAGAATGCATCACGATAAGCCCTGTGGGGATCTAAAAAACTGATAAACCTGACAGTGGAAGTCTGCAGTTGGACCCCTCTCTAGATTTCTGCTATTTGGTGCCCTTGTATGTAACAGCTGCTGTCACTAATATGGCCTCAGTGATGCCTCTCAACCTAACAGCTTTCTGGATGTCAAGGTTGTATAAGTGGCAAAATCAAAATCACCTGCTTGCTGCATTTGAAGATGTGGTGTAAAGAGACTGCCTGCTTGAAGATAGACCTGCAGAAGCTGGTGTCTCTCTGTCAGAGTACTGTTCACATGAAAAATGTTTGCAATGTTGACAATGTTTGTCTACAACAAAAGTAGAGGACCCAAATGAAGCATGAGCTCTGGATAGTGCAGTAAGAAATGATGCTTAGGTTTCAGTGGTGTAACTGGAAACAGTGAGGCTCTAGACTCAATTTATTGCTCAATGAGAACTCTCAAATATGCTGCCTGGTAAGTATGTATTTTTGGGACAACCACCATATTAATGATCTCTCGTAGCTGCAGACACAACTGCCAAATCTCATCTCTATTGGATTTTTAATGCGATGTCAATGTCTCTGTTCAACTGGCTGTAAGTGAAATGCTTTCCCACTGAGACAGATCTGATGAAACTTTATACCATGAACAACAGCTAACAGAGGGTTCATGGAAAGCTCATTAACAGAGCTCTTGTAACTTTCCTTTGTGCATAGGAGGCCTAGTTCTGTTGGAGCATTTCGAAAAGTATCTTTGTCTATAACACAACCCCTGCCTCTTCAAGATCCATCAAATCTTTTACAAGAGGCGCAAACACTTTCTTTTGCCCAAAAAACTGTAGATATACCTTTTTACAAAGCATAACAATCTGTTTGGGATCTACAGAGGATCTATTTTACGGAGAGATTTCTGAAAGGGACATATAAACAGCAAGTTGCTTGTGCTTTTTTCTTCCTTAGCCAAGGGGGTTACCACTTCAAAGGAATCCTGGTACAAGATAATGGACATACACTGCTGAAACATATCTGTCCCTTTAAATTTTCATCCATCCCTTACATTCTCCAGTAAATGTGGATCACCTGCTCTGTGTGCCTTTGCTTCAGTATACTGTGCTTTGACTGACTCATGGATTAAAATAGCTTTGAGAGTCTCACTTATTGGAACATATGGCAAGAAGCAGTCATTTCCTGTGGTGTTTTTACCCAGATACACTTGTTTTGGTGTGACATATTTAAAATTCCTCTTGAAATACTATGTCCTCTGGGTTTCATCAGACCTAAATACTCCCTTATTATACAACCTCAGAAGATTGTTCTTGTCTAGACCAGCTATGATGTTATCAATTTCCATTGCTGACAAACTCAGCTTTGTTAATTCATCTCTCAGTTTTGAAAAAATATGTTCCATGTTACTGTCATGCAACACCTGAAATTCTTCAATTAAAGTCTGAATAGTGGTGGCAGGTGGCAGCATTTTAGCTTGCATCCTCAAATAGAACAGTGCTAAATTTGCCACAAATGTGTCTTCAACATCATTGCCATCATCCTCTTATATCTCAAAATTTAGATGACTGTGATAACCGATGTCACTGTCATTGCCTACAGCAGAGGCATCTTTATGCACTTGCATGCACCAACATGGTGGTAAAATCTGGAAAGTGTTCAGACAGAAAATTTTTTACACACAACCACAATCTAGAGAGCGCAAGTTAATGTTGGAGCCAAATAACGCTGGTAGGTTAACATTACATCACCGGTTTCTTTATCATATTTTTGTCTGGTTAACCAGTGTTTACGTCAGTTAACTGAACTGCGTTGATTTTAATCACTGGCTAGTTGACGTTGTCCTACAGCTAGTTATCAGTGACCATCCGTCCAGTAGCCACAAAAGACTCCAAAGACATCGAAGTCGCAATACACCACCTAGACTACAAAATGAAAAAACAAAACAAAAGATGAACACGAATAAAGAGTTAAGAACTCGTCTGCGCGTTTGTCCAACTCAGTTTACTCCAGTCACTACCATTAAAGTTATCATTACCCTGAGTTAATATTACCTTATCAAAGACATGTCCTTAAACTTAAACCAGCCTCTAATGTTACACATTAATGTTAGAGGTTCTAACATTAGACGTTAGCTAATGTTAGCTAACTAGAGGTAGAGGAACACAACTAGTTTAAAGTTACAGGTTTATTACTGTAAATGTATGTACAGTAAAGAAAAATTACAGTAAGGAATAATTTCCCATAATCCTTTGCGACAACAGTTTTTGCATTTTGGTCACTTTGCTAACAACATGGATTGTATCCCTGGCTGGTAAGCCTGGCTATACTTACTGTGGCTGCTCAAGATCAGGCTGATCTTGAGCACTGCTGGCAACATTTGTATTGTCCAAACCAAACCCAAGCCAAGTTTACCCTGGTGACATTATCAGGTGAATTTACTTATCTATCTTATCTTATCTACTAGACTTAGACTCCTCCTGAGTCACAGAAAAGTCATCATTAGTTACCTGACAAGTTCAGAAGTTAGGTAATCAGAAATAATTTAATTTAGTTTGGTTCTGGGCATGCACAAACAATGGAAACAATGAACATTCAAAAATGAAAACCAAGCTTGCCACACACCAAAAAAATGTCTGCACCAATTTAAAACTTCTTGGTATTAAAAAAAATCTTATTGGTGAAATAGAATGGAAGGAAATGGAAGACAGACATAATGGACAGACACACAGAAAATACATAAAGGAATTACAATTATGTGTGATGATATGATAAAAGGGGGGCACGCACCATGTACAAGGAGTCTGCCCAGGTCCCAATCCAGTGGCCTTTCATCCCTGCTGTCTCTCCCACATTTCCTGTCTCTCTTCAGCTGTACCTGAAAGAAAGGCAAAAAGCCTAATAAATAATCTTTTAAAAAAAAAACGAAGTCTGGGAATAGAGATAAAGAATTAACATTAGTAATGGGTGTGTGTGCATGTTTGGATGTTTGGATGAGTGGCAGTTGTATCAGTGTTTAGTGATCCTGGGCAGGTTGAAGTGTGGAGTAAGTAGTGTGGAGGAGAGAGAGAAAGATACATAAATATATGATGTACCAGCAATTTTATAATACTCACTATACATATTATAGAACAAAATAATAGCAGCCATTATAATAATGAACATTACATTTATACAGTATGTGGAGGAGCAAGGCCAGCTGGTGAAAATCCAAAAATCCAGAATGGATCCCATACATAGGAAGGCTACCATGTTCTGAAACAAAACATAGGCTTTCATAAAAACTTTAACTTAAAAAAATGTCAACATTAATGAAACACATTTTTAAGTAAATACAAACAAACGGAACCTCAAACAATATAATGACCAAACATGTGAAGGACCATGTACTACTTTAATACATCATACATTTTAAGTTACCTTTTAAGTGTATAGGTGAGCTGAGCGTGTGGTTACCTGCCAATAAACATAACAGAAGATTAACACACATTATGAATTGACATTAATCAAGTGCATCATTGGACCATACAGTTCCCAAATAAATGAGCAGGCTTCCATTATAGCAAATTTTCAACTGAATATCCTCCCCTCTGGCTGGACCATAAGGCAGCTGATCCATTTTCTTTATAATGTCTGACTATAGCATAATCACTGTTTGGATTACTAATAGCTGCCTCTTATTCAGCCAGACAAGAATAGACAAATTTAAGAGTAAAATATCACTACAATAAATAATGAAAATGAATCCATTCACCTTTCCATCTGTATTTTAATGTCATATGTGAGGTAACTGGTATTTTTCCCTTGAAAAGGAAGAAACCATGTAAAAGGAAGTGGTACTTTGACTTGCTAAAATATACCTAACTAGTAGACAATATAGGCTATATAGGCTATGTTCATATGTCATATCTTAGTATAGTGTAGCCTACATTTGAGGACCATAGGCCTACAGGCTGATGGCGGAAAGATTGCATTCTCACGGAGAAACTGTTAATGTAGCGGGGACGAGGGTTGTGTGCGCATCACGTCATACTGTTTTATTATTCTTATTTAGGCTAATTATGTCAGTGATGACCTGATACCTGTCTGGCGGTCTATTCAGATATGCCTGATAGAATTAGCTGTTATATAAGCGTGATGCAGAGTGGGCTGTGCTCCTCCAGTGTGCATCTCTTACATTGTACTGTCAGCTTCCTATAGCTTGGTCTCATCACCGCTGCTTTACGTTAACTGTCGGATGCTTTCGGTTGTCTCTCGTGCCTCATCGGTATTCCTTGGCAATCCTTGGCGCGCGCCCGCAGTCCAACAGCAGCAGCGGCGGCACGCGCATCTCAGTAGAGAGGACAGGGCATCTGCAGACCTCGAGACGCTTCTGAGCGAACCTGGAATGACGCCATGAGCTCACATCGTGTGTGATGGAGGTGATGTTTTGGTAGGAACCGCTACCGTAGGCTGCTGTGGCGTCGCGTGAGGAGCCTGAACACGACCATGAAGCTGCTGTTTGTGGTGATACTTTTATGGCGTGAGGCGTTGTGCGGATCTCCGAGCGTCCAGATCGGTAGGAAATTCGTGTCATCGCTCCACTGCTCTCATCTTTCATTCATCGGTCTGTCTAAACTGTTCTCCCCGTGCGTTTAATCCCATTTATCGCCCCCTCTTCCTCCTGCTAATGTGGACTTGTCGTCTCCGTCCTCGGTGCCCCTCTCAGTAACCAGGCCTCCTGGCTGGATCGCGACTGCTGCAGTGCTCTAATTATGGCAACGTTTTCGTCTTTTATATTTGTGTATGTGCCTTTACTGTGTGGCGTGTGCGCGCGCGCTTATGTGCAAATACACACGTGTTTGTGTGTGTGTGTGTGTGTGTGTGTGTGCGTGTGGCTTCAAGGTGTTGGATGGCACACAGCTTAAGGTAGGTAAGACAGGAGAGTCCGTTTTCCATTCCATATTTAGCCATAATTGTGATTTTTCCGTTAAAAGAAACATTAAGTTCCTCAAAGACGTACCTTTGCTAATACCACGGACATGAAGTGATGTTCATTTGCACGTTATGTCAGTTTGATCCAGATGAAAGCAGCTGTAGACTAACAGCTTTAACATACTGCGCGCGCTCCCGCGGACGGCAATCAGTTTTCGTTTGGACGCTAACTTTTCGGAACAACACCTGCATTAACACGTAGCCTAGTTGTTGAGCTCCGCTCCTGATTGGACCGCATATGCATATATAATTACCACTGAGAGGATGTGTTGGATTTTCAGACACATAGGCCTACCGTTGTATTATAATATATGATGGGAATCCTATGCACTTACTGTTGTGTTATTCTGTTGTTCTAGAATCTAGCTATCAAACTGATTTCATGATACTGTAGTGCATTTCAATAATTTCATATTCAATTCAATTCAATTCAATTTTATTTATATAGCGCCAAATCACAACTACAGTTATCTCACAGCGCTTTTCATAAAGAGCAGGTCTAGACCGTACTCTGAAGTTATTTACAGAAGCCCAACAATTCCCACCAAGAGCAAGCACTAGGCTGACAGAGGCAAGGAAAAACTTCCTTTAAGAGGCAGAAACCTCGAGCAGAACCATGGCTCAGGGTGGGTGGCCATCTGCCTCCGACCGGTTGGGGGTGAGGGGAGAGAGAAAGGAGAGCAAGAGAAAGAGAGAGAGAGAGCAGGAGAGAGAGCAGAGGGAGGCAACCTACACAGTATACACATAGAGGTACAGACAATAAAGGTAATGGTGCTATAGACTGAATGAAAAATGGTACAGATATTTGTAGTAATGTTTAGTGATATTAATTATAACAGTAATAACAGTGTTGGGCAAGCTACTTGGAAAATGTAGTAAGCTAAGCTACTAGCTACTCTACATTAAATGAAGCTTCACTACACAGAAGCTACCCCCCAGTGAAATGTAGCAAGCTAAGCTACAGCAACGTGGCAAAAGTAGCTTAGTTACATCTAAGCTACTTTTAATTTTTTAATAGTTTATAGTTAGGTCATTTATATACAAATATTTATATACACACACACACACAACATAGGCCTAGTTTATATTGAACCAACTTCATTCCACAGTAGCAATAGAAGAAAGACTAAAAACCTGCTCCAATGTGTGTGAGAGCTAAATCAGACACAGAAACTGTCCTTACTACCATATCATTGCTGCTAAATGTTCTTCCTCATGCAACAAACGGAGAACCATTGTTGTTTGTATAAAGCAACTTAATTGTCATATTACTAATTCATTTAATTAATTAATTATTAATTAATTCTATATTTTTTATAGTTTATATGTGACTTTGTGCTCTGGCAACATTGCAACGTAAACATTCATGGCAGAGAAAGAGCGAGAGAGAGAGAGAGAGAGAGACACTCCGTCGCACGTGTCTTTATTCCCCTGCAGCAAAGTCGCAAACATCAACCCAAGGATCGGTACGTGATGTCACCATCACAGGGAAGCGCTTCTGCCGTCTGCACATACAGGTCTGTGTGTGGCGGTGGTGTCACTTACTGATCCATCAGAAATGCTTGGGAAAATGTAGCGTGTGTGGAAGCTACCGCGCTACTCGGTCAATAAAAGAGCTTCGTTACTGAAAAGCTGTTCGATTCAGAAAATAGTGACGCTACCACCAAGCTACTGAGAAATGTAGTTAAACTAGTAACGGCGCTACTTGTAGCGACGCTACTGACCAACACTGAGTAATAATAGCAATAGGACTAGTAATAGCAGTTGCAACTGCAGCAGAGGGCGTCGAGCAGGAACACGGGGGCAGCAGGAGACTCCCAACAACAGATCCAGACTCCACAGCTCCAGAGCCAGCAACACCCGCAGGAAGTGAGGGGAGGGGGGAGGACAGGAGGGAAAGCACGCGACCACGGGAGAGGGAGAAAAAATCGAAGTTAGTAACATGCATTAATGGGATGAGGTTGCACTCAGAGAGAAAGAGAGAAGAGGAGAGAGGAGCTCAGTGCATCATGGGAAATCCCCGGCAGTCTAGCCTATAGCAGCATAACTAAGGGATGGTTCAGGACTCACCTGAGCCAGCCCTAACTATAAGCTTTATCAAAAGGAAAGTCTTAAGCCTACTCTTAAATGTAGAGACGGTGTCTGCCTCCCGAACCCAAACTGGAACCTGGTTCCACAGGAGAGGAGCCTGATAGCTGAACGCTCTGGCTCCCATTCTACTTTGGAGACTCTAGGAACCACAAGTAACCCTGCATTCTGGGAGCCAGTGCTCTGGTGGGGTAGTAAGGTACTATGAGCTCTTTAAGATAAGATGGTGCCTGACCATTAAGTGCTTTGTATGTGAGAAGAAGGATTTTTAAAATCTATTCTGGATTTTACAGGAAGCCAATGCAGAGAAGCTAAGACAGGAGAGATATGATCTCTTTTACTGGTTCCTGTCAGAACACGTGCTGCAGCATTCTGGATCAGCTGAAGAGTCTTAATGGACTTTTTCGAAGAGCCTGATAATAGGGAATTGCAGTAATCCAGTCTAGAAGTAACAAATGCATGGACTAGTTTTTCTGCATCATTTTTTAGACAGGATGTTACTGATTTTTGCAATATTACGTAGGTGAAAAAAAGCGGTCCTTGAAATTTGCTTAATGTGAGAGTTAAACGACATGTCCTGATCAAAGATAACTCCAAGATTTCTCACAGTGGTGCTGGAGGCCAGGGCGATGCCATCCAGGGAAACTATATCTTTAGATAATGCGTCACTGAAGGTGCCTAGGGCCTAGAACAACAACTTCCGTTTTATCTGAGTTTAACATTAGAAAATTGCAGGTCATCCAGGTTTTAACATCCTGAAGACACATTTGAAGCTTAGCTAACTGATGGGTTTCATCTGGCTTGATCGATAGATATAACTGAGTATCATCTGCATAACAATGAAAGTTTATGGAGTGTTTCCTGATAATATTGCCTAAGGGAAGCATATATAAAGTGAAGAGGATTGGTCCGAGCACAGATCCTTGTGGAACTCCATGACTAACTTTGGTATGCATGGAGGACTCATCGTTAACATGTACAAACTGAAATCGATCTGATAAATAGGACTTAAACCAGCTTAGAGCGGTTAACATAACCTCTGTAACATATTACAGAGGTTGACAAATATGCCATTTAAAGGTTTCTTTGACCTCCACAATTTCTCCTGAAAAGAACCTGAAATGATCTGTGAGTCTGTGCCATGGATCTGCATTAAAGCTTAACAGTAGTGCTTTGAGCTAAATGCTAACTTTCGCATGCAACTACATCCATAATGTTAACACAATTACAATCCAAACTGCTTATGCTAAGTTTGCTGCCTCAGAATGCTAACATTGCAAGTATTTGGTGATAAGCCATCGCATTGGCCAAATTGAAATATTCACTAAAAGATGGTAATAGATGATAAGTTAAAGCTGGAGATAAAGCTTTCTATAGTTATTATAAATTATTTTGAGGGGTAGGCAAGAGTAGGGCAGAGGTTTTAAGTTGGGGGTGCTATAGACAAATAGGCTATAGGCAAATTTAACAAGTTTCATTGAAAGCTTATTTTTTCTGAAAATTCCATTCAAAACGTCTAATTCTAATAACACAGGGTAGACTACTATAAGAAGAATCAAACGTATGCCAGTCTTGCAACTACCAGTCCCCATTACACACTTAAGACAAGAACATAGAAATAGCCAAGACATAGTTAAACAGGTCCAAAAGGGCATACCCACATACGCAAAATATTTTAACAGCACATATACATTAACCTACATGATTTAAAACTTCTGTCTCTGTCAGTGGGCGTACAATAGGCGTGCACGCACACACATACGCATACACACACACACTCACAGCAGACAAGAACATACTAATAGCCTACGCATAGAAACGGCCCATAGGCCGACACCACACAGAGGATAAGAAACTGTCCAAATACACACAATATTTTAACTGTTCCAAAAGCCCAATTTGCACAGAACACAATAATGAAGCCAAACACATTTTTGCAGCAAAAGTATTAGTGTGAACTTACTGCTTATGTTAAATTGCTTGGCGGCAGTCCATAACAAACCATACGCTTTACCTTGAGCTGGGTGCTACTGTTACATTACTCCAAGGCGCTCAGTTGTTGAGTAGATAACGCCCTTCAGCGTTCAAAAATGTCTGTGTGGACATTCATCAGGGACAAGTGTATGAGTCTCTACGGTGCCATGGTGAATCGTAACCATGTCTTTAATCGGCACAAGTTAGAGAATGATCGCTCGGACGAGGCCCCTGACATAATTGTATGAGTTTTTCAGCCTCATTAAACAGAGCTCGCGTTTAAGGATGGAGCTTAGATAGACATCATGCTATCTCTCTCACTGCTACATCGAGACTCTGGTGACATCGCCAACCATTTTGAGCTGGAGTTTAAGGTGGTTTGTGTCCAGCTCCTTGGGGAGCTGAAGGGGCTCCAAATTAACTGTTCCTCCTCCTGCTGCCACTATAACTGCCCTCTCTCGGTTAGCTGCTAGTGTCATACTCTCTTGATCAAACAGTCTCTTTGGCTCTGCTGACACCCAGACAACAGCCTGGCAAAACTCAGGACACCAAATCAATGTTGCAACATTCTTCCGGAAACGTCTCTGGTTCCTTGGTTTGGCGAAAGCGACCCGGAGCTGTGCTCACTCTTGCGGTGGTGTCTGGCATTATCAAGTCCATTTCTGAGGTACATGCTTCAACCTTGTGGACCACATTTTCAGTGCCACTGTATGATCTTTGAGCACATTCGCCCATTCAAGTGCGCTAGGACACTTGCTTTGGAGCTCTGCAGGCTCCAGACCACTGCCTAAAAGGGTTCGAACAGAGCTTGGAAACAGAGAATACCAAAAACTGTTCTCCCTTTTCGGGTTTAATTCCACAGTCCCCCAATCTTCGATCTGCTGTTACCCTTAAGAAAGAATTTGTCATCTTTCAGGAAATTTAGTGTGGACAGAAGTGTTTTATAGACGAGTTTGATGGCTGTACTTCTACTTCTTTAGGGAGATCATAGGTGCGTTCCAACATCAGTTCATGAAGGATTCTATCATGTGTGGTGTCACCACTGTGAACGGGCCTTGATGGCCAGAAATCTAATGGATCTAAACAGTAGTTCCAAAACATGTGGTCCCCTGCCGTTCGGGAAGAGCATCAGACAGGAGGGCATTGATGGGCACATTACCCAAAGCAGCATGTCTCTGAACTGAGTCCATGTGTAAGTTGGATCTTTCATGTTTCTTGAATTTTTATGTGGCTTTACACCAGTTTCCAAAAACGGGTTGTCTGCTCTAAAACTGTTTACAGTGATATGTTTTTTTTCTATTGCTTTCAGACAAGCAAAAACACAAAACTCGATTGGTCTCAGCATAATTGAAAGTGTAAATGCATAATTGAAAGTTTCTGTCCCAAAACGTCTACGAGGAAGAACAAAGTTAAGAGGCTGGAAAGGCTCCTTGAATGCAGCTGGCGTGCTAAATGCACCACCAGTGCCAGCAGTATTGCACTGTGGCTTGTGAGGGCTGTTACCCAGTTCTTGACGGTCTCTGTGGCAAAATTAGTTGGCCTACTAGGTTTTGGCGAAGAGCTGGTCAACGTCGAGATGCTTTTCTGTATTCTCTTAGACGTCTGTCGTGCTCTTTTTAGAAGCTGGTGTACCAAAGAATTCCAAAATCCTTTTCTGTGCCATTGTTGTAGCTAGCTATCTTCACTGAGGCAACATCTACACTAGCTACGCTATAGGTGACTGGGCTACATGATGTCAGATGACAATAGTGCGTTATTTTAATAATAAATAATAATTCAGTATTGCACAAAACTTGCATTAAAGACATGCATTAAAAACACAAACCATATGCTCAGCAAAGATGGGAAATACTATCAAATGTTAATTAAGCCAGTATGAAAATTATTTGTACAAAAATGTGGCTTTTGAGTAACATATGAATTTGATACAGCTCAGTGAGGCCAACCTCATGCACAGAGAGATATCAAACCATATCAAAATACCAATAGCCTCCCTTACAAAGAACAAAAGCCAAAGGTTACTGTAATTTTTCAATTTGGATTCTTTTTTATGACAAACATTTTTGAGTCATTTGACTGGTGGACACTTACTCAGGAACATATATGAATAAATAATCAAGGATTGAACTCATATTCAGAGTTAAGACTTTTTTTGCCAGTAAATCTGAATGAATTTTGGTGCTAATAGTTTGTGTGAAATGAACTGAATGATCGAATTGTGGATAATCTAATTGATCTAATGATGTAGCATCTCCATATTTACAACAGTTTCAACATTTATATTTGTATGTGTGATCTAAGTAGCTTAGAACCAGAGAAGGGGACAGGAGGTTGAGACTTAGACTCAAGTCTGACTTAAGTCGCACACATAGTGACTTCAGACTTGACTTGGGCTCCAGGTGTGGGACTCGTGAGCAATATTTTTTTTAGGAAATGTCTACAGAGCATACTGTTATCCCCCTCCCTACGTTACCTACCTACATAACATGTTCTACGGATCTGCTGCACGCGACCACACATGACAGAGAACAACAAACACCGGCAGCTGCTGAGCCATTCATCATAAACTTTGGCTTTAAAACTTAATAATACAAGGCCCAAACAAAGAAGCGCTGAACCCAAAATAGGGTAGTAACCTGAGGTTAGTAAACATGTTTATCTTGGCCATCTAACCTTGCTTCTTTTTATCTTCTGTTTTAGCTATGACCTACCAGAGGTTAACTCCGACTGTGTTATGAAAAAATGAATGAGCGTTTGTTTGCTTACCAAACTTGTGGTTGTCGATTAACGTAATCGTTTACCTCCCACTGGCGACCATCAGCGTTAATTATGGTGGCTGGAAACAAGCTACAATGCAGTTGATGGAAACAGGCTACAGGTTTATTGTTCATGTGATGTTACAGTTAATTTAGTTAGGCCTTAACATTATAGTGGTTTGAGAGTCTGGGGGTGTGTCGACTTACAGTAGTTTATTCAATTCAATTCAGTTTTATTTATATAGCGCCAAATCAACAGTTATCTCACAGCGCTTTTCATGAAGAGCAGGTCTAGACCATACTCTGAAGTTATTTACAGAAGCCCAACAATTCCCACCAAGAGCAAGCACTAGGCGATACAGGCAAGGAAAAACTTCCTTTTAAGAGGCAGAAACCTCGAGCAGAACCATGGCTCAGGGTGGGCAGCCATCTGCCTCGACCGGTTGGGGGTGAGGGGGAGAGAGAGAGCAAGAGAGAGAGAGAGAGCAGAGGGAGGCAGCCTACACAGTATACACATAGAGGTACAGACAGTAAAGGTAATGGTGCTATAGACTGAATGAAAAATGGTACAGGTATTTATAGTAATGTTAATGATAATAATAACAGTAATAACAGCAATAGGACTAGTAATAGCAGTTGCAACTGTAGCAGAGGGCGTCGAGCAGGAACACGGGGGCAGCAGGAGACTCCCAACCACAGATCCAGACTCCACAGCTCCAGAGCCAGCAACACCCACAGGAAGCGAGAGGAGGAGGAAGTACACGACCATGGGAAAGGGAAGAAGTCGAGTTAGTAACATGTATTAATGGGATGAGGTTGCACTCAGAGGGAGAGAGAGAAGAGGAGAGAGGAGCTCAGTGCATCATGGGAAATCCCCCGGCAGTCTAGGCCTATAGCAGCATAATTAAGGGATGGTTCAGGACTCACTTGAGCCAGCCCTAACTATAAGCTTTATCAAAAAGGAAAGTCTTAAGCCTACTCTTAAATGTAGAGACGGTGTCTGTCTCCCGAACCCAAACTATAACCTGGTTCCACAGGAGAGGAGCCTGATAGCTGAACGCTCTGGCTCCCATTCTACTTTTGGAGACTCTAGGAACCACGTTTATAAGCTGTGATTAGTTGTACATTTGGCTACATAGTTGTGCTCTGTAAGTGCAAAACAGGTTACAGGTTTATTGTTGATCATGTAAAGTTACAGTTTTATTTAGTTTACGTTACACTTGGTTTGAGAGCCTGCGGTTGGTGTTGACTTACAGTAGTTAATAAGCTGTCATTAATTGCATTGCACATTACATGGTTGTGCTCTGTAAATGAAAAACAGGTTACTGTTACAGAATCCCTTATAGCAAAGCAGTTTTATAAGCAGCCTAGCAGATAATAACATTCATTATAACCATGAGAGACCTGAGACTTGACTTGGACTCTACCTCAAAAGACCTGTGAGCATCTCTGCTTAGAACTAGCTCCAGCAGGCGACCCGGATGGCTTTAAGAATTGTTAGACATCCAAAGAAAACCAGACCCGTTGACTAATAAAAAACATGTAACTACACATAGCCAGTAAAAAGATCTCTGCATTTAATTGGGGCCCGGCTTTTATTGAAATTTTATGGTAATTTACCCATGAAGTTCAACATTGTAGAACCTACTATGTCTATATGTATATTTGCCTGACCAAACCTTAAACATAGAGGTAGTGGGCCAGAAAACAATCAAATTCATTCTTTTTCTGACATTTATTTATAATAGTCCAGACCTCAGTAATTATGTATGTATGTATAACAAATTAAAGGAATAATAGAAAGAATAATTTGGGAGAAAGAATTTCTGCCATTACATATGCTAAATAAATTACTTGAATAAAAAACATTGATACACAGTTAAATGAACGGCATGAGGAGCTCTACAGAGCTTCCTCTGTCCTATCAAGTTCATAACTACAGTTTTTAGTTTTGCTGCATAAATGTCCAACGGTTTTTGCTGTGACATTATTGCGCCCATGGAAACACTGATTGACTGACACAGTGTTTTCCACATAATGACAGTGTAACTGTGGCGGCGGCCGGTGATGGGGTGCGGTCGATATTGACTACCAGCTATATACAGCGTGCTAGCGTCAAAAACCCAGGTGTTTTCTAACATTAACTTACCTGTCCTTATTAGCTGGGCTCCGTACATGCTTGCTAATAACTTCTTTAAGATGGGTCTCTGACATTGACTGCTTTGTGTTGGACAAATAAGTGCAGCTGTGAGGGAGAGAGAGAGGGACGGGTGAGAGGATGTGCTGCGCAATAGGTCTAGTAAAAAAAAGAAAAGAAAATCAATTTGTGGTGGTCAGCGCTGATATTGTGGCAAGCCACCACAAATATATGATTGTATGGGAAACACTGACAGCAGCCTTTCTAATCATAAAAGTAAACCGTTAGACAAAACATTAAATCAACACAATAATGAAATCACATGGAAAGTTATAAGGGCAAGTAGAAGTGGGATAAATGTGAGAAAATCATCAGTTGGGTTGAGTGTGGGTGGATGATTTATGCCTATATGATTATTCAGATAGGCTATTGTCAGAGCTGATCCGCGCATCACACCAATGTAGCTCCTATAATGGTGACAAAACAGTGCAAACAGCTGCTGACGTCACAGTTAGCAGGCTGCAATATCAACTAGAGCATTCAGCACTAACTGCTATATTTTATACTGCCGTTTAGTAACAATAGTGCCCATTATGCAGTCTGTAGCCTACATGCCATTTGCACAGTGTTCCTGTCAATAAGGGGTGCCGCAGCACCATCTGCACCCCCCTTCACACTTGTAATCGAGTAATAGCCACCTTAATGTTTCCACCTTGCAATGGCCTGAATTAAAACAACACGGTAAGAATGCACAGGTTAAAGATGCACTTTTTGTAGTTCATCTTCGTTACATTAAATATGCAACTCCAAACTCCTGACTTCGGGGTGTGTGCCATAAAGATGAACAAACAGCACTAGAGAGCGGGTTTCTTCTGCTTGTATAATTCTGGTGTTATGCCGAGTTTTACCTGCCTGCCAAGAATTGTATGCACCTCCAAATATATTATACATATTTTAATACACTTAGTACAAGTACCATTCCTTGACATTCAGAAAATATGTGGTGATAACTGCGTTTGATCAATGAACACAGCAAAGTGTCTGAAAAGGACCTAAAGAGGTAGATGCAAAATTCAGCAGTACAAACTTTTTAGGCTACCTGCCGAGATCATCCACCTCTTTTCTCAAAATATATGACCTTATCACCCGCGAGGTGCATGCAATTCTTGGCAGGCTAGGCAGAATTCGGCACTACACCGGCAGTGTAGACGCCTGTCACTGCATTGAATACATACATAGAAGAAGAAGAGGGAATAATAATAATATACAGTCTCTGAATAGTCTTATGGTTTATTAGAAGTAAAAGAGAAGTGACATTTGGACAAATGAACGACACACATTATTTAGCATGAGAGCCGACAGCCTGTGGATCATGAAGCCAGAGGAGTCGGGACAGATAGGCTACAAACAGCTGACGGCAGAAATCACAGATAATGTGGATTTTCCCAGATAGAAGGCTATAATGCGGGACAGATATTTTGTGTTGCTGAAGCTGTCTGTTTTTGTCAGACTTAGCGATGCAAATGAAAGCTGTTGTTTGATAGCTTTAACTAGAGGCTGGCCATAATCCCTGACAGACCTGGCGTGTTTCTCCTGTCGGTGTGAAATATGTAGCTGCATTAATTTCATGTTGACTACTTATTTTTCAGCCCGTGGGTTGGCTTTGATGGTTACATTAGCGAGACAATCAGCGGATCAGTAACGTTAATTGGCAATAAAACTGTACCGTTAGCTTAGACCATGGTAGCATCAGCCAGCTAAACCTTTACTGCCCTGGTAGCAAAATCATGTAAGGTTAGTTGGATTGGTTTATTCTCCAGTGCTGGCTTTGGCTTGTGGTGTAAAATATGTAGTTGGATTAATTTCATGTAGTTACTCTCTCCAGCGCTATGTTTTGGCTTTGTCAGTTAAGTTTGTGAGACAATCAGCTGATCATTATTGGCAATAAAACAGTAGCTTATAGCTGGAAGCTGAGATCAGACGCTAAACTTTTACTGCCCTGGTAGTAAAAATGTTGTTGAATTAGTTTTATGTACTTAATCTCTCTCCAGCACTCTGTTTTGGTTTTGTTACCTTGGTGAGACAATCATCTGATCACTAATTGGCAATAAAACGGTAGCTTACAACTGGAAGCTCAGATCAGATACTGTATGACAGGAGAATGAGACATAATGTAGCACTTCATTTCTTGATGTGGCTGTTTTTTATTAATGAACAAGTAATAATATTTTTTAAAAACATATGGTTTACTGAATAATTAAGTAAATATAATTTCTTAATATATATCTCTAAAGAAATCTGATTTCTTGACTGGCAACTCTCTGTTATCTCACAGAGGTTATCTTTGTCCTGTGTCAGGTCCTGTAGCTATACTACTTGCTTGGACAGGGGAGGGGTTAGAGCTGGACGATATGGCCAAAAATGTTATCACGATAAAAGGTTTTATCTTTCGATATCGATAATTATCACAATAAGTATCAAATCATTATATCTTTTGAGTTTAAAGGCTGATTTATGCTCCTCAGTTTGATTCCAAACGTGGATCACTTCACAAATCTCAATTCAATTCAATTTAATTTAATTTAATGACCACACAGCCAGGCTGGTGGAATTTGTTTCCAGTACAACTTTTTGATACAGGTTCAAACATTTAGACAATAGGTATTTAGACATTAATATATAAAGTAACATATGTGCGTACATGTGCGTACAGACATCACATTACGATATGAAATACATAATACATGAGGGGTCATGCTTAATCCACTGTCCTCAGCATTCAGAGATCAGAGTTCAGAATGTGGAACGCTTTTGGAACAAAACTGTTTTTAAAGCGATTTGTTCTGCAGGCTTTTGTCCTGTAACGCCTCCTAGAGGGAAGTAGTTTGAAGGCGAAGTGTGAAGGATGGGAAGCATCAGAAATGATCTTGTGGGCTCTGCATAATGTCCGTTTGTGATAGAGTGATTTAAGGGATGGTAAGGGTGAACCGATAAGTTTAGATGCTCTGTTAATGATACGCTGTAATTTTTTCCGGGAAAGTGAATCAAGACTGCCAAACCAGACTGTGATGGATGAGATGAGAATCTTCTGAGAAAGCAGAGAATGGCCAGTCAAGAAATTAGGTTTCTTTAAGTATATTTATTAAGAAATGATATTTACTGAATTACTCAGTAAAACCAGATATTATTGTGACTTTGCCTCTGTCAGATAACATGTAAGCCAATAGTGTGAAACACTGTCACTGTTTCTGCACCACAGTCCATTATAAACCACATTAAATAAAGTTTATACAAACATTGACATTGGAAACACGTTCATTCTCTTTGTAATTAATTAAAATTAAAACTGCCCACCAAAAATAATATCTGGCCCACTGCCAGATTATAAATAATTATAATTTATATCTAAATATAATTAAATACTTTGATAGCTTTGCTTAAAAATAGATTTCAGTCATGACAGCAACAGTTACTCACATAATCACTTCCTCTTTATGTGGTTTTGCCTACAAAATAAAAGCACAAGAAGTTTGTTTACTGTAATCTTCTATTTGAAGTTGAACAGAGCTTATACTATACTGAAAAACTCTGAACAACATTAAAAGAGTCTGTAGCTGCTTGACACACCTCTGAAAGAGCTGACAGAAAACGTGATTTCCTTGAATGTCCTCCGCCTGGAGACACTTGTTCTTCTAACGTACGTATTCAACATAGTGATGAGTATCTGCACTGCCTGAATTCTACCAGAAGTAGAACAAGAAGTTAGTGACGAAACCATAGTCTGTATATAAAAATGTGAAACACGCTCTGTAGCGCTGTTTGTTTTCAGCTACTGACGATGCAACATGGTGACGTCCATGGAAGGAGTTTCCCGCGGTTATGGAGATATAAATGGCTAATTCTAAGGTAATGAAAACATAATGGTTTATTATGTAAGGTCTTTACACACCAGTGAAAACATAATTATGGATCTTATATTGCATTTCTGTTGATAGATCCTCAGAAATATTACACACTGAACCTTTAGATAAAAGCTTTTTTTTCTGTCCTTTTTCCTCAACAAACAAAAAACATCTTGTTAAAAAATTCAGTCCTAATTCATGTGTGATTCAAGTGAATCACACCAAACATTTATTGAATATTTATTGAACATTTGTTATATTGTCATTGAAAAAAATTATATCGCGATAATTGTTATTGTTTTATTGTTCAGAACTAGGAGGGGGGCTGCAATTCGCAACCCTCACCACTAGATGTCACTAAAACACTGAACCTTTAAAGTCCACCTGCCCTATACTCTGCTGTTACATTACATTACATTACATTACATTATTACATTACTGCACTACTGATAGGGTTGTGTACCCTTCAGACTGTCTGACAGGCACAGTTCTGGTTTCCACCTCTATTGTCTCATCCTATCATACAGTCCCAAAAGGTTCTAAGTGAAAACACTTGTGATCAGACAGAAATCTCACCACAAATCCACACACGTTAACTTGTTTATCTCCAATAAAGTGCAGCTCACAGTGAGAAAGAGTTTGTGTTGCAGTGATGTTTTGGTGGCATACCTGGAGCTGATGTATATATGGTCAGTGGCTTGTATGGGTTGAGATAGGATCTGAGGCATAAATGTATAGGGAAATACATTCCCAGCTGACCTGTTTTACTCCTTTGAAGCATGAATATGAGAGTCGGAAGTGTGGATGGTGATGTCAGATAGACTGCTGGTTAGCTCACCGGAAAGCCAGGAAGAACGTGGATTCTATGATGTCAACCATAGGGGATATGTAGCCTAAATGTAGAGAATGAATGAAGAGGCTGAGAAGATCAGAAGTGAGTGGCAAGCATCTAGCTGAAAGAGTAGGTTCCTGTTTTTTCAAGCCTTTTATTAACATTGTAACTTATAAATGCGAGGCAGAAAGACAATAAGACTAGTCTGGTGAAGAAGATTTCTACTATGTAGGTCTGGATAGTGAGAATGCTTGGGGATAAGCTCTTAAGGGTGGCTTCTTGTGAATCCTTAGACAGGTTTTCCAGCTATGGAGCTAGTTTAATGTTGTGGCTGAAAACGGTGGAACTGGGATTGGATGAAATTTCAAATCTGGGGCCAACTGTGTGAATTTCTGAAACGAGACAATGACTCAACAATGCTGTTATGGTAACCAGGAATTGAGGCTGAACGATTAATTGCATTTGCGATATTATCACGATGTAATAAAACAAGATTTCCTAAGTGGCGGCTGTGGCTCAGGAGGTAGAGCGGGGTTGCCTATCAATTGGAATTGTGGCGGTTCAATCCCCGGCTCCTCCGGGCTGCATGTCAAAGTGTCCTTGGGCCCCTGGTGGCTGTTCCACCAGTGTATGAATGTGTTTGAATTTTAGTTTTGGTTTGAGCGTGGAACTCCCGTGTTGTGGGAGAATTAATAAGCTTGTCTATTAAACACGAGAGGTGACACTCGATTTTATTTTAGTTAGCCAACTTTTGAATTGAACCTCAAACTGAGTATTTTTTGTTTGCTTACTGGGATACAGAAAGATGGACTCCTGGGAGATTTGAACTGAGATAACGACTCATTAATTGGTGGTTGAACTGTAGGTTTTGTATTGAGTTCTACACTGTGGTGAGTTATTTTTTCTTGTGGTCTGTAGGTATGCTGATCTGATGATATTATATCATATTATTTAATCTCATGACTTTACTCATATTATCTTTACTCTATTATTGTAATTTCATATATCTTCTCTACCATTGGTCATATAATTCTACCTAATTCATCATAACACAAGAAAGAACAGTGTAGTTCTGTCTAATATAGTGTTGGTCATACTACACACCGAATTACTGCCTGTCTATTTTGAATAATACAGAAGTTAAAGATCGCAATTAGATTATTTTCCAAAATCTTTCAGCCCTAGTGATGAGCCAAGATTAATGGCTACAACGGTGGTGTTGTCAGGGTAGATAAGTATGGACTTCCTGTCAGTTCATTAAGTCCATAACACATTTGTGACTGTGATACCACAGTATACTATAGGCTATTGCTAAAATTATTACTTTGTGAGTTCTTTGCAACACAAATCAGAGGCATTAAAGTGCTGCATAAACTTCGTCAGTCACCGGAGTTTTATTTCCCCATGTGGCTCCTGATGATGCAGGATGACAATCGCCAAAACTGTCCAATCAACAAGTTACCTGTAAGTCTGTGTAATGTCATGCCTACTTCTCTTGGTTCGTTTGTAAAACTGCAGTGTGAACATGAACCAGACCAGAACTAAAATGCAACAGTGTATCACTTTTTTCACATGGTCCAGACCAAATGAACTGAACTACCAGTGTGAAAGCACCCTAAGATCTTGGGACTGTGTCAGATGAAGGTGATGGCGTGGCTAATGGTTGCATATGGAGGAATCAGGACGAGGAATTACACTGTTCAGTGTTTCTCCTAGGATGGAGTTGTAGCAGCAGAGGTGAAGCTTTTTTTTTTGTGCCCATAGTGACTAGTATGTCTGAATAGAAAACCCAAACATAACATGTCTCGGCAGCGTTGCCCTTGTGTCCATGAGCATGCGATGCACCTTAGAATAGTTAAAAATTCAGTCTTTTCCTGTTTTTGTGAGCTTTAGAGGAATGTTTTGGTCGTGGGTGTGTTAGTCACAGTCAGAGGTTTGGGGGTCCTCCCCCAAGAAATTTTATAATATTATGTGAATTTTAATTCACATAATATTGGGCCATTATTTTCACAAAATCTCTGAACAAATAGTTTGAAAAGCTAGAGCAGATAATAAATAAACACCCACAGATCAGTGGGGGAGAAACTACAACCTTTAGATCTGGGGAAAGTAATTTGATGGTTATGATGCTCTCCACAGTCATTTACATTCAAGGCACAGCATGTTTTGAGCATCACCCCTAAGCCTTAATGGCAGTAAAACCCTGTTAATATGACCTCATAATCATTGCAGATACAATTGTTCATGTTTGCCTTTTGTGTCTTCATTTTAAAGCTTTTGACATTTATCAGTATAGACATTAATATAAAAAATAGGACGCATGAGAAACCTCCTCCCTTCTGAGGTGCATTTTATTTGCCCATTAAAATCCAAAAAGAAACGTATCCTCATTAGCTTAAAAGGACTAGTTTGCATCACTTATTTTCTTTACTAACCTCAGGTCCTCCTGTCACCTCCGTCCTTTCTTTTCCTAACGTTTTCAGACCCATCTGAAACCTGAAAAATAATTTAGGATGTCTGTACAGGACAGACCTGTAGGCTACAACCAGTTTAGTCTAAGTTTGTACCTGAGGTTCTCAACATTGGACAAGGAGGTAGTAATAAAATCCAGCTACCAGTTACCCTCTATAAATTGAGCTAATGTTAAGTTACATAGCAGCCAAAAGATGTTGCCTACTGTGCAAGCTTTCCTGCTCAGCTGCGCAGTCTGAAGGGGAGATGTTAGCTAACTTAGCGCAAAGTGGCTTCACCTTTCCAGCAGTAGGGGAAACAACAAACAGACTTTTTTTTAGTTTTGAGAAGCTAACACAGCGTAACCGACAGTACATTTACTACCAGAGTATTTTCCTCCGCTCACGTTCACCGTCACTTTCTGACGCTCGGACGATCAAACACTCGCTACGCACGCGCACCCCCCAGTTCGGAGTTACGTTTCTCTTATAGGCTAAAAACACCTGTCACATAGATGTTCTTCGAAGAATGAGGAGAGGAAGCGAGCTAAGCGATGAGTGTTACCGTGCTCTCATAGTGTGTGAGGGAAAATTTGTAGTGCTTTGATATGATAGGCCTAATGATTGTGAGAGAGAGAGAGAGAGAGAGAGAGAGAGAAGGACAGAGAGAGAGAGCAGAGGGAGGCAGCCTACACAGTATACACATAGAGGTACAGACAGTAAAGGTAATGTTGCTATAGACTGAATGAAAAATGGTACAGATATTTATAGTAATGTTAATGAGCAGAGGGCGTTGAGCAGGAACACGGGGGCAGCAGGAGACTCCCAACCACAGATCCAGACTCCACAGCTCCAGACCCAGGAACACCCGCAGGAAGCGACAGGAGGGGGAAGCACACGACCACGGGAGAGGGAGAAAAAATCGAGTTAGTAACATGCATTAATGGGATGAGGTTGCACTCAGAGGGAGAGAGAAGAGGAGAGGGGAGCTCAGTGCATCATGGGAAATCCCCCAGCAGTCTAGGCCTATAGCAGCATAATTAAGGGATGGTTTAGGACTCACCTCAGCCAGCCCTAACTATAAGCTTTATCAAAGAGGAAAGTCAACAGATTTGTAGGTGTGAAGAATGATTTTAAATTCTATTCTGGATTTTACAGGAAGCCAATGCAGAGAAGCTAAGACAGGAGAAATGTGATCTCTTTTACTGGTTCCTGTCAGAACACATGCTGCAGCATTCTGGATCAGCTGAAGAGTCTTAATTGACTTTTTCGAAGAGCCTGATAATAAGGAATTGCAGTAATCCAGTCTAGAAGTAACAAATGCATGGACTAGTTTTTCTGCATCATTTTTAGACAGGATGTTACTGACTTTTGCAATATTACGTAGGTGAAAAAAGGCGGTCCTTGAAATTTGCTTAATGTGAGAGTTAAACGACATGTCCTGGTCAAAGACAACTCCAAGATTTCTCACAGTGGTGCTGGAGGCCAGGGCGATGCCATCCAGGGAAACTATATCTTTAGATAATGTGTCATGGAGGTGCAGTCTAAACATAATCAACAATATCTGGTTTTAAAGCTGTTTCTAAGGTTCCTGAGTCTGGAGATAAGTCAGTTCCAGTTGAGGGCAGGTCTTGGTGAATTTTGTTTCTAATAGTTAGAATTTTATCATTAAAGAAGCTCATGAAGTCGTAACTACTGAGAGCTATGGGAATACTTGGCTCAATAGAGCAATAGAGCCTGACTACAGTGCTGAAAAGAAACCTGGGGTTGTTCCTATTTTCCTCTATTAATGACGAGTAGTACGCTGCTTTGGCATTACGGAGGGCCTTCCTGTAAGGTTTAAGACTGTTTTGCCAAATCGAACAAGAATTTTCCAGTTTGGTGGAACACCAATTCCTCTTTAGTTTCCGCAATATTTGCTTTAATTTGTGAGTTTCAGTATTATACCATGGAGCTAACCGTCTTTGTTTTATTATTTTCTTTTTTAGTGGGGCTACAGAGTCGCGTGTCATTCGCAGTGAGCCTGCAGCACTATCAAGATGATCGATTTGGGAGGGGCTGAAATTAGCATCCTCCGTTGCTTTATGACTTGATAATGAATTTAGAGCTGATGGAATCGCATCCTTAAATTTAGCTATAGCACTATCAGACAGACATGTTGTATAAAAATTTTTGCCCAATGGTGTGTAGTTCAGCAACATAAACTCAAAAGTTATCGAACAGTGGTCAGATAAAGAGGGATTCTGTGGAAACACTATTAAATGTTCATTTTCACACCATATACCAGAACAAGGTCGAGGGTGTGAGTCGGTTCATGAACACTCTGAGAGAAGCCAATGGAATCTAAAAGAGAGATAAACGCAGTACTAAAGCTGTCATTCTCCATGTCCATATGAATATTAAATCTCCTACAATAATAACTAGCACAATAGAAGACCAGCACAAGATTTTGTGAAAATGTTTGTATGAGCCAAAGGACAGTTAATTAAGTGTTCATTCCAATTGGCTTTAACAAAAAGGTACCCAAGTTCTCAACTGATGTAACATGACAAACTTTATAGGAAGACACACACGCACACAGACAGACATACACACATCCCTTCGTAACTCAAGTCTAATGCTAGCTAAAATATGTGGATATACCAAATGTATATGGCAAAAGAGAGAATTACCAATTGACCCATTCAAAATTAGAAAGCTCTCATCGCACATTTCCAATTAAAGCTGTCCGGTCCTCAACTAGCTATTTTAATTTCCATCTGACTCTACATCAAAATTCCCTCATTGTCAAACATGTGTAGAACAAAAGGGGATGAGGACCTCAATTTTCATGATTTTTATCTGTCAGGGCAAGTGCTAGTATGTGTGTGTAGGAGTGTATGATATTACAATATTAGATTGTGAACGATTAAATGTCTCCACTGCCTTGTCAAAGAAATCGGTAGTATCAGTTTAGTTCTGTGGCTACACAGGCAGTTGACAGCTGCTCTGTCAACAGCGCAAGTCAGCTGCCTTGCTGCCTCATTCTTCGCTGTCTACAAAGGCAACACTGTAAATGTTGGGCATCATAAAATTAACATTAAAGTTCCCCATATCCCCGGCTGCTTCGCCTCAACTCTCTGTGATTTACAGTTTGCTGTTTAACAGAAATTGTTGCTTGTTGCTTAAGTAACCGCTAACTGCGGCTAACTAGCTGGCGTTATCTAATTAGCTCAGTTAGCCTAGTGGTCCTAGTTGACTCAGTCTGGACTGGGAACACCTGGGGAGTGTATTGTGTTTAACCTTACACCTCTACTCAAGCACTGGAGGTATTCAGGCCTGGATAAGTCAGCAAGAGGTGCCGGACTGGGCACCAGAACCAGAGCTGAGCGAGCGGGCAACAAAAATGCTCTCAAAAGCCTCCAAACAAACATGGTGTATGTACCAGATATGGCAATATAGAGGTGATTTAAAGTTTCTTGATGGACATCTGCAACAAGTCTCTCCCTGTCCTTTTTTGATTTTAATGCAGAAGCAAATTTATATTAAAATCTTTAAAATGTTAGAAGAACAATTCTACAGTCTACATTTTATTACTACCACAAAGTTGTAATAAAGAAGTTATTTTTCTCTTTTAAAACATCAAACTAATTACAAACCAATACTCTTAAAATGAATCATAATAAGATTATGAATCGTGATCCTGCCTGAAATAAATCGTGATATGATATTTTTGCCATATTGCCCAATATTATATCGCTGAAGTTTCAGGACCCCGCAGTCCTGGGAGCGCAGTTCTAGGACCGTCGTGCTTTTGCGACAGCGCCATCTAGTGGATTGGTGGCGGTAATGCACACCAACACGCTAGCAGACAAATCAGCCGTGAGGCTAGCAGACAGGGTTAGCCAGAATTATTGCAGTTACATACTACTCATATCGCCCACCCCATGTGTGTGTACTACAACAAAATATCTGGGGCAATAGTATGGTGATAGTATAGGCAGTGCCGTATATTATATGGGTCAATGACATATCACACAAAGATGTTCAACAGGGCAATTTTATGATCCAATACATAAGAATATCTGTTGCAGTTTTCAAATATGAAGAATGTTGTGTACACATAAATGAATATAAAACATTTTAATTAAAGGGGCATTACGTAGTTTCCAGCGGCCACTAGCAGTGCGGTTCTAAGATTGCAACCAGGTGTGTGCTCGTACGTGTGCTCGCTTGAACTCATGAGCGAGACACAACCACTTTCATACAGAAATACCACAATAAACGCAGGTACACCAGCATGCAGGCTGTGGCTTTTCACTCAGACATGTTCAGGCATTGTTACTTCATTGTTCCCGTCTCAGAGGCGCTGTAACTTTCTTTCAGCAGAGCGAGCACAGTCCTTCCAAAAAAAGGCAGAATGACAGTGGCTATAGACAGAGAGGGAGAACAGACAGAGCTGGAAACTCACGTAAACTCCCACTGCAACGTTACAGTAATAGCTTTATCAACTGTAGGTTGAACTAATCCATGCTCGTTACATAATAAAGGTACATTTACTGCATTTAGCTGACATGCTACATTGTTAGCTCGCCTGCAGCTTTTCATTTACCATCTTTACTATCTTTCACCAGAGGCTCAGCAATGTCAGCACAGCTACATGTATTGGATGATAATGAAATGGTTAGTGAGCTGGACTGAATATTATAATGCAATTGTGTCAAACAGTTAGACCGCAGTAAGTAACTTCACTGTAATTAGTGTTACTGTAACTGTGAGGTTGTGACCGTTTTGTTGCAGTGTTTTATGTTATGTTGGTCATGTTAGTTACAGCGATGGAGAGGTGGAGAAGCTGTGTACCTGAGTATTGGTAAAATGACAATAAACCTAAACTAAATGTTACGATGCAAACAGCGGCAGGTCCGAGCTAATGTAGCGTTAGCTGGCTGCTCCTGCTTCACCACTAAAGTCTAACGTTAGTAAACAAATTAGTACACAGGATAGTAACATGGGTCGCGTTAGTTGGTGAAGTAATTTGGAAAGCGATATAACTTTGCACCGGATAACTAGCAACTGCTTGGCGTTAGCTGGCGAGCTAACGTGACTTTCTCTGTGTTTCTCCAGCTTTAATAATGCTCACTTTGTTCTTACTCGACATTATCTGAACCTGTTTGGTCTGATGGGCTTCAGCACATAAAACTTTACTGTTGTTTTGTATCCTTACGTGGAGCCTGTGTTTTGCTGTGAGCCGGTTGTTTTATGGTGTTAGTGGACTGCATGTCGTTAGCTGCCGTGTTGTCGCTGTAGTACGAGAGAGGCTCAGGAACGCGCACAGAGCTTAACCTGACCCGGAGACCTCACATTAAAAGCAGAATAGTGGCTGATGCAGGCAACAGAGAAAACAGCCATGTGCCTCATTTCTAAGTGAGCTTTGAGCCCATTAACAATAAGGCAATGGAAATTTGATTAATTCCATTGAAAAACTTACATATAGCCCCTTTAAGTGATTTTAGTGATTTTTCGTCTAGATGAATTGTCCGTGGCCTTAAAAAATGTCATGTCGTGCAACCATAATTTTTCTTAAAATTAATTAATTTCCTTAACATGTAATTTTGTTCTCAGGAACAATGTATTTGCATTTCTTTTGGAAGAATACAGAAAAGTCCTGAAAATAACATGAGAGAGGAAAGAGAGAGATAACGGAACAGCAGCCCTTGACTGTGTGCGCGTGTGAGAGAGAGAGAGAAAAGAGAGGCTGCTTCGTTTCTGTATTTATAAAGTGTAGGCTAACTAAAACAGCACGTCATTATTACCAAAATGTTATGTTTAGATTTTCTTGCTGGTAGTGTACAATCCTCAAGTGCAGGACTAAGAGAGGGAGGAGACTGAAGTTAGATAAAGAGGAATATTTATTGCGGTGTTGAAGTGATGGGAAATTGAGCCAGGTAAGAGCAAGGCAGCATCATCTGTAGGCTATTTGAGATAAATTTCACTGTGTTATTTCTTAAAGGAAATGATGATGAAACACTCACCTCATCAAGCTGAGGGCTGAAGTAATCTGATTACAGGCAAAAGGTCCACCACCAAAAGAAGTTACTGGATTTCTGTGTAGTGCATGATAGGGTAGGCTAGTGTAATCTGTTACTGTCTTCAACAGATGCTTATTCATAGTTTTCAGTCACGTGACATGCGCTGTGACTTTGAGGACAAAACAACAGACCAACATAGTGGCTCACACCGCGACCCATGGAGACGCTGCAAAAGCAGTCAAATTTTATTTGGATCACCTTTCAACTTAGGGAAAAGATATATATGAACACAAACTGCAAGTGTTGGACATATCCTATCAGTATAACATTACATCATCCGCTGCCGCATTTCTACCGTTAAAAACCGCCAGGTCCCTGCCACCGCTTGACTGTGGGAATGTTTACTTTTAGCTGGGGAATCTGGGGAATCCCTCACCTAACTCAGCTCAGGCTTCTTGCCTCGATTAATAAATCCGAAAGCACAAAAACCATCCAGCATCTTGGCAACGCAAAATATGTCACTTGCATATTGGTTGGCAGGCAACGGAAATTAACATTTTTGCCTTCCAAGGGAGTGTTTTCATTGGGGTGTGACATCATGTGAAAACTATCCATAGGCGAATGTTTATTGTGACTTGAGAGGTTTCTACATGTCATGGTGTTGACAAACATGTTTATTGACTGTAAAGATATGATCTCTAACGTTAATTTAATGGTGTCAACAGCTGGACTGCTCACTGACAGAGATCACAGCTGTGCAATATGTCATATTTAACTGACGTCACTTTAAAATGACAGCTCCAAGGCAAGGACACCTCATTTTGTTAAATGCCTCTTTCCTTCCTAGATTTTCCTTGAGTCTTCTTCTGGTCGCATATTAGATGGAAGGGACTAAGACGCCATGCGATGAGGCGAAAGACTAAGCTAGGGGTCATCAGAACCCTGCACCACTAAGTGGTGCCCAAAAGTGAGAGAAGGAAGAATGGTCAAACGCTGTTCCTGGGGCACTTGTAATAGTTACAGTCGCTACCCAGAGAGGCTGAAAGGAGAAGTACAATTTATTCTCTTTCCAAAACCTAAAACAAATCCAGAAAAATGTAGGCTGTGGATTTTTTCTAATGCAATGTTAGTTGAATGTAACATTATATAGCCCTACTGTTATGCTTTTCAATGCTTGTAATAGTGACTAGAGACCTACCCATCTGTATAAAACAGTGTTAATCCTTAATATCATTGTCCTCTTTCTCAATAGTGAGGTAATACGGTGGTTCACTTTTACACTGTGATCAGTAAGGCTTTAGCTTCTGTCTTTATTTTTTCACGTCAGTTTGACAGCCTGAATAAAACCTTCAAATGCACAATGCAACTGCAAAACTCTCGGCTTCTTTCTGAGATCGCTTTTTCCAAAAATTAGACAATATTTCTCCAGGGAGTGCAGTAATAGACAGTGGTAGCGCTGTCATAAAAGTCTCAGGTCCGACAGTTTGTTGGTCTTAGCAACAGTAACTAAGGGGGGCATGGCGTAGGGAAGGGTCAATTTGTGTTGCATAGTTTCTCAAATACATCCTTAGCTATGGTATGGCCTTGTTTTCCTACAAATTCTTCCGTCACTTCAAACTGCATGTCAACACCACGGAAAAAATGGCGAGCTGAGCATTATCATTTATGTCAGTGCTCTCGTCCAGAGCCATGGAATACGCACTGAAAACTTTGCCTCTTTTATAAACTGGCCTTCATTAAATGGCTTTCCTGCTTTGGTAATCATCTCACTCACCACGAAGTTAGCTTTGACTGCTGCATTGGCTTCTTTGCTTAGGTTCTTTTTGTATGGATAACCCTTTCTTTGGCTGTGCAACTAATTTGCTTCTCTCCTCTCCCTGGTATTTAACCTACTCCTCTGCATTCTTAGTTGAATAATGCCGCTTCACGTTATATTCCTTCAGCACGACAACTTTCTCTTTGCAGATGAGGCAGGATGCATTGCCCCTGAACCCACCCACTTCTCCTGAAATACTTTGTGAGCATCATCGACTTTTCTCTTGGCTATCAACAACAATAACATGTTGATCTCTCAACAAAAGACTAGCTTGTCACTCGTCAATCAGTCTGTGATTCAGCCCAAATGTCTGTAAATTGGCCACTTAAGCCATTTTCCCATTACCCGTACAGTTCAACTCGCCTCCCCTCAACTCTCCTCGACTTGGCCTGCTGCTCTGTTTTAAATTGCAGATAGTACCCAGAAATAGCTCCACTCAATGTAACTGGTTGTCATAGCAATGCCACACACAACTGCATAATGTTCACCACAACACATACCCGTGACCCACACACACCAGCTGTCTCTTGATTTAAGTTAAAGTGTATCAACATTACTCAGAATGTAAAGACAGACAGAAACCTTACAGCTGTTCTTTCCTCTGCTGTTGTTGCTGGAGTCTCTGTTGCATTTGCTGCAGTGGTCTGTGTGACTGTGGGACCAGAGGGCCCCGTGAGCCGGCCGGCTGGCCGGCCACTCACATGTAAAACAGTTACAGTAATAAAGTATTCAATAGTAAACTATATACACTTGTACAGAAAAATTTAGACCAAGTAGAGCCCAGTGGTCCAGCAGAAGCAGAAGTTGTTGTCTCCTACTGATGACCCTGGGTACTGCAATGGATATTCTTACAGCTCATGACAGGCGATGTTGTTACTGCCACCTGTTGATGTAGCTTATAAACTGCTCTCACATTTCTCTGTTTACAGATCTCTGTGGTACAGAGTGGACAAAATTAACAAATGTGTAAAGAGGAAGTTACAAATGTAATGTGACCTGCAAATTGACAGGAAATGATCCGCAAATGTGCAAAAACTGTTTTGTGTATAAAAATAGATTCACAAATGCGTAACACTTTGTATGTGAAATTAAAATATGTGTATACAGAGCAAATTGTAAATTGCACTGTATTTTTGTGGAAATGACTACTACTACAAATGTAAAAATACATGTTTTGGGTAGTGAGATATTTGTGTATATTTTTTTCACAGATTTCCGCCGTACACATTGGATAAAATTCCACAAATGTGTAAAAAAGTAAGTTACAAATGTAACATGACCCACAAATAAGAAAGCAATGTGCAAAAACTGTTTTGTGCGTAGAAGTCACTCTGTATTTTTGTGGATATGATTTATCACAAATGTAAAAATACACATTTGTAGATAGTGAAATATTTGCGCATCATAGTACACATTTGTGGATTGTTTTCTGTTTTAATATCAGGTACAAATATTAAAGTCCAATAAAATTAAACAAGGTGTTTTAAATAAAAACCATGCTTACAATGACTTAAATGAGAACAGTGGATAAGATGACAAATGATTCTTCAGCACTGCTCATAGTTTGATTTTATCTCCCATCCGTCAACACTAACTTCCAGTAGCCAGACTGGAAAAGACTTGGTCCAGTATGATCTTAAACTGTACCAACCAAATATGGTTGAATTATTCTGAGATATTGGTGGAGGGAGGGTTTATCATTGGTTGCGAGACCAATAAATAACTCTGTAAACACACAGAGAGCAGGCCATGAAGTGAGTAGTAGTCCATGTGGCGTCCTGGTTAAGTCAATGACTGTTAATGATTATTAATAGTGCCCTTGTTTTTGATGACAGAAGTTGAGCAAGAATGTTAAGGCAGTCAAAGAAGCTAATAATTCTGCCTCACTGCGAGCAGCCATACTGCTCGGGGCCAAAGATTGTGTGTGTGGAAATATGACCTCATTCTGCCAGCTTCACCACAAGTTATGCAGCTGAGCTGAGGTAGAATTTTTTTAATTGATATGGATTTTTTTCTTATTCTGCAATACAAGTTGGTTTATAATTCTGTTGTTTTTATTTTGCAATCATTGTCTTTCCTGAGTGCATGCATCACTGGCAGTAACTGCTGGAGATTCTTTCTATATCACAATGCACAATGCTTTAGGAGATGCTTTAATAAATTAGACACAGAATTTCTCATGGTTGAAAGCTTTTTGCTGGTCGCACAAAGTTTCCAACGGACGACAATGTTTTTGTATCTCAGAGTGTATAATGGCAATACTTCGAGCTGTGGAAAGAACACCTCTCACCCTCCATTCTTCCTTTAGCTTTTTGGCTAACAGCTAACTTAAACAACATAAGGTCCAGTGCCACAGACCTGCCACGCAGCTGCGCATTCACGTTAAGAATGGTGCATTCTAGTACTTGAATTAGTAACTGTAATAATATTGCCTGTTTTGAAAATAGTAATCCGTTACTATTAGTTACTAGTTACTGGGGAAAGTAATATTATTACAGTAATGCGTTAATGAGTACCTCTGAACACACATGTAAAACCTTGAAGCAGATGGGCTACAGCAGCAGAGACCACACCGGGTGCCACTCCTGTCATCTAAGAACAGGAGACTGGGGATACAATTCATACAGGCTCACCAAAATTGGACAATAAAAGATTGGAAAAATGTTGCCTGGTCTGATAAGTCTTGATTTCAGCTGCCACATTCTGATGGTAGGGTCAGATTTTGGCATAACAACATGAAAGCATGGATCCATCCTGCCTTGTATCAACGGTTCAGGCTGGTGGTGGTGTAGTGGTGTAGTGGTGTGTGGGATATTTTCTTGGCACACTTTGGGCCCCTTAATACCAACTGAGCAATTAACACGACAGTCTACCTGAGTATTGTTGCTGACCATGTCCCTCCCTTTATGACCACAGTGTATCCATCTTCTGATGGCTACTTACATCAGGATAATGCGCCATGTGTAACAATCCCCCAGCCAGACAATGGTGACGTGTAGTAATGTTTTCAGAAGTCTTTATTTATGTTCACCTTGTTTTGAACACAAATGTACTTTCTCGTCCTTACACCTTTTCTTCATGAAACACCATATGAGCTACAGGACAGATAAATTGTTAAACTGTTATAATGGCAATCTTTGCTTTGCTGTACCTCTAGCCTTATTTCCAGTATCCTTATCTTTGCCATCATACACAGGTAGGAGTTACGTTTTTACGCAGAAACACATGATTTTCCAGAGATTATTGCTGTTGAGGTTTGTGGTTTATTGCAGTTAACAATAGAACAAATGGATGAACATACCGGTTGATTTCTTATTTGTTGTCTGTGATCCGTGGTCTGTCGAGAACTGTGTGTGCTCCCCCTACCTGTGCCTACCACTTCCTGTCACCAATGTGCCCTTTATACAACCATGTGCATCTAATCACTGCCACCCAGTGTTCATCCATCCATCCATCCATCCATCCATCCATCATCAACCGCTTATTCTGCGTACTGGGTCTCGGGGGGCTGGAGCCAATCCCAGCTGACATTGGGCCAACCACCCAGTGTCCAAAATACTAATAAATATATCCAAACAAAATAAAATATCATGCCAATAATAAACATAAATGGCTCTTACAACTATATAAAACTACAAACAATGACATGACCACCCTTTAATATTGTACTACAATAATGTGGCAAGAACATTCATGCTATCTATACAGTGGCCATAATCCTTGCATGACATAATACACAAAACACACATCTGTAGTAAGTATGTACTCATTCAATTGATGTTCATTAAGTATTGTGCCCTCAGACCTTAAATCAGAGGTCTCATCAACATCCTCAATGCACTTTACAAGTCTTTCTAAAGGCTGTCAATGGAAAATGAGAGTGATACAACTCTTGTTGGCAGAAAAACAATACAACCAATACTAGCCAACACTCAACAACAGTCCTACAGTTCTCTTAATTATATTTGAGGAAATGGAGATGCAACAAATACAAGTGTAAAACTTTTAAAATGCATTTTAATAGGTTGATTCATGCATAGGAAGTGCTGCCTTTAAATGATTGTCTTATGCTCATGATTACCCTGCTGGTGAAATACAGTCAACCTCCATCTCTCACTGTCATCCGAGACAGTTATCCTGTGCACAAGACATTACACTGTCTGTCTGACACTAGCATTGTCCTCTCTTTTCCCTTCTCTGTATAAAGTAGTCAGAGATTCCATTAAATTTGATATGCCCTTAGTGTGGTGCATTTTGAAAATGCAAATGACAGTTGTCAGGGCATAAAACAAAAGATCTGCTGAACTTTACAAATCAATAATCATATTCTAAGAGTGGCCCTAATACTCTGTCGTAGTGACAAACTGTAATTCCAGCTTTTGGTTTATGTTATTCTCTCTAATTTGCAGCAGACTGTTTGTGTATCAAATACATTGACTAGACACTGACAACAGTCATAATATTTAAATGTTTTGATCAAAATTATCACTAGGGACAATTCAGTAGTTGCTGGATCAGCCTTCCTAGGCATTTGTGCCGTGTTAGTCCTGCGTTTGTCCCAGATTCATGTGTGTCCCTGTGAACCTGGCAAATCACCTTCCTTCAATAGGCAATAGAATTGTGTGCAGTGCCTGCAGCACTGTCAACAAGATGTTCAATTCTGGAGGGACTGAAGTTAGCATAGTCCTCAGTTATATCAAGATATGTGACTGAATTTAATGCTGACTTCCTTGCTACAGCACTATCAGATCAGACATCTGGTGTAAGAATTTCTGCCTAAGGACGCATTGTCCAGCAATAGGAACTCAAATGTTATCTAATAGTAGTCAGATAAAAAGGGATTCTGTAGAAACACTATTAAATGTGGTATGTTAAATGGGTGGCAATGGAGCAGTTGTTTAGACATATGCCTTTGGTGTGGGTGAACTCTGATATATAGCTAGTGTAAGTAGCTTCAAGTAAAAGCATCAGTTAATGACGTTTTATTATTATTATTACTTTTATAAATGTTCAATTTCAATGCCATATGCCAGAACAAGGTCTAGGTGTGTTGGTTTATGAACACTGACAGAAGCCAACTGAATCTAATAATGAGATCTTGTCAATGTCCACAAGAATTTTAAAATCATCTAGTATAGGCGTCTATCTAAAAACTATAATGTAGACACCGAGAGGCTGAGTAGGGAAAAAACTGTCTGCCAGACGCGCTAATGGTCCAATAACTTCAGGATTCCGATTGCTGCGTTTGATGGTTTATTTACAGGTAAAGTCAGAATATACAGGTGATCAATGAAGATATCCATGAAATAGGCTGCTAGAAAAACTGTGAACCGCGGTCAGCAAAAAGTAGGCTTTCCCCCATCACCCCCTCTCTAACGTGAACAGGTGATATCCTAATTTACTATCAGCACCCACAGCATGTGACTAAAGCTTGTGAGCAACCAAGGGAGCGTTCAAAAACCATACCTGGCTCCTACACCTACAATGATTACTTTATCTGTTATCTGGATATGAACCAGGTGTTCAGTACACTGTCAAATAAAATTGGCTACAATGTTTTCCAGGTTGGGTGTGAATGACTGAGAACAATTTAAATTAAGTATAGTTAAAATTTAGTTTAAGTTTAGAATGATTAATAGGCTTGAGTCAAAACTCCAACTCCAGCTCCTCAGCTGGTGACTGAAAGAATATGAGTAATAAAACGACTTGGGGAGATGAGGGAGTGGATTCATTGCAGCTAGCATCCTGAGCAACTAGAAGTCCAACTCGCCCTGCTGGTTAAACACCTGTTCGTCACTATCTCACAAAGCTATCACTCTTACTTAAGCATCCCAATAATGCTCCAGCTTGATTCATAGTCACTGATTAGGAGGCAAGTGAATGTTCATATCAGGAAATCTTGCCCATTTTCCACAAGGGCACTGCACTGTGACTATTTGGTTGTGCTGTGACTACCACCATTGAACAGTAAGCGAACATCCCAGAGGCGTTGTTATGGCTTCCTCCTTGCTCATAGATGTCACCTGATTGTTGTTGGAGTGAATAACAACTCCTGGATGTTAGAATTAAAATGCAAATGAACTTACGTGCCACCCTGCTGGTACTGCAGTAATGATGTTGCACGGATCCATTACTGATTCTGGGGCAGCATGCAGTGGCAAAAGAAAATGAGAGACATCTGTGGTATTACTTTATTATGGTGTACAGTGTAGAATTATTTACAGCAATCTTGTACAATATATAATGTATTATTATTATTTATGTATATAAAAATAATTCTGCTGTTTGTATTCTTATTTCTAGTTTTCTTTTCTTTTTTGTGTCAGGTGGTTTATTTCCCAGGGGTGCAGATCAGGAGTACAGTGCATTCAGAGTTGGCATGGTTCAGTTTGGAATGGCAGATTTCAGGCTGACTCCGCACATAGATAACCTGGAGGTGGCCAACAGCTTTGCTGTCACTAACTGCTGTAAGTATCATCATTTTTATGTTATTCTGAATGTTGTTTTACACTGTATCATTGTATATGCTGCTTTTATGTTTTTGAGACATTACAAATTTTATTAGTATGTGTTGGGATTCAACATAGGGTCAGGCTTAGTTAGTAGCTAAATTTTAAATATATTCTGGATTCTAATACAATCAGTTCCTAACCCTTATTACCATGGTTACCAAGCAGTTTGGATAGGATCTACTGGTTAGGAAATTTCTGTAATACGACCATAGATGTGGAATTTTTAATATTAAGATGTCAGCCTTACTATCTCCCCAGAGAATTCTCCAGTTTTTTGTTGTTGCTGTTTACATTACTCCAGAAGCAAATTTAAAAAAATGCACTACAGGACATGTATGAGGTCATCAGCAGTCACATGAAAAAACAACCTGATGTGTTTTTATTGTTGCTGGTGATTTTAATCAAACAACTCTCAGAACAGTATCACCTAAATTCCACCTGCATGTCCACATCACCACCAGAGGAACAAACACGCTGAACCACGTCTACACCAATATTCCTGGCAGTTACAAAGCCCTCCCCGTCCCCATTTTGGTTTATCAGACCATGTTTCTCTGCTTCTTCACCTTACACTCAGCTGATTAAAAAGGTCAAGCCAACAATTAAAAAAGTGAAAGTGTGGACAGATGAATCTACAGCATCTACAGGACTGTTTTGGGAGCACAGATTGGAGTATGTTCAGAGAGGCTGCTGCCCAGGAGACCACATCGACTGTGTTTTCTTACGTTCAGAGTGATTCATGAATGGCTTTTACTGGCTCCTACTGGTCATTTAAATATCTGGGTCTTATTTCTACAGTAGGAAGTTGTTGCTTTAGTTATACAGAAAGTAACTGCACTGGGTGACCACGGAAGTTGTTTTTAGCATGCATAAGGGATTCAGTTCAGATATTTTGGTGCTAAAGTAATGGTGTTTGTATACATTAACGCTGCATGTCTATCATTACAATTGTCATGTAGACATTTCTGAAGCTAGTTCATGCTTGTGTATGTTGTTATTCAACTGCTTTAGCTATTTAGCTATATGCAGTAGCTTTTTTGTTGATTGTACTGTAATGCTGTTATTGATATGTATTGTTTGTATCTGTTTCAGTTTCACAAACTTTATTGATAAACTTCACAAATGGCATCAGTGTCTCCTGTGGCTTCATAGATTGTTTAGAGAGTTAAGCTGGCTGGATAGCTACGGAGTTAAAATGACTAGTGAAAGCATGGCTACTTTGTGATTGACAAGTTGCTACCCCGGCAACCAGTCAATCAGCATAAAGGAGAATCATATCCACTGCACTGTGTATATTTAACTAGCCTTGTACTGTAATTTTTTGGGCTTTGACCCTTCCACAGTGTGTTTTCAGTTCTTGATAGTCAGTTGTAATTATGGTCACCTGAAAATGTCTTGTTAAGCATTCAGTTGTACTAAAAGACACTCTAGAGTCAGCTGTTCATGTTCTTCCTGTAAATACATTTTGTTTTAAGCCTGTTTTGTCACTAGCCAAAATTAGCATCCCAAGAAAGCCTAATTTATATTACTGTGTCAAGTCTACGCCATTAGATACACACGAAACCATGCATTTATGCTTGTTTACTTAGTGTCTGCATCGTTCTGCAATTACACTGCCAAAACACTAGTTAGCAGTTGTGTTATAGTGTCCACTGTGTTGACTTTTGCCAGCCGAACAAGCGAACTTCCAGTTTAGCCCCCGTGGCTGGATCATTGATGGAGGCCGCACCACTTCAACTCAGGTGCCAGCAAGTTGGAGGAGGGGTACTGTTATGGGCTGCTATTATTAAGTATGAGATAGTGGGACTTTTTCGGGTTGAAGAAGAACTGAAACTCAACTCCCAAACTTACTGCCAGTTTCGGAAGAAACTTTCTTCAAGCGATGGTACAGGAAGTCTTCAGCATTTAGAAGGCCATGACCTTTATGCAGAACAATGCTCCATCACATGCCTTCAAATACTTCATTGCTTGGCTAGCCAGGAAGGGCCTCAAATGTGACCTGGAATGTGCCTAAATAATGACCTGTCCCCCTTCCTCACCTGACTTGACTCATTGAGACATTGTGGACCTATCTTAAACGTTAGATTTACAGTCAGGGAAGACAACACATCTTTTGAACAGCATTTGGGAGGCTGTGAATGTTGTTTTATGGAACATTGATCATGAACAAATCACCTGCTGCAAAGCCTTGCTGTCCTGGGCTGTGTACTTCCCATGCCAGTTGTTCATGTTTCCAGTCAGGATGCCTTCTATTGCTCTTCAGTAAAAATAAGAACTTGGCACAGGAATTTTGCCTTCTTAAGTTTCACAGATGTAGACACGTGTGTGTCTCCCACTCCTTTTTTCTGACGTTGAGCAGTAGGTTGTTCTTTATGCACCACTCTGCAAGATTGTTGATTTCCTCTCGATATAATGTCTCATCATTGTTTGAAATCTGGCCAGTGATGGTGGTGTTGTCCACAAACTTTACAACAGAGTTGACTCTATGTGCTGTCGGTTGCAGTCTTGGCTGTACAGTGGGAACAGAAGGGGGCAGAGTATACAGCCTTGGGGACTCTGAAGTTGAGCACTAGAGAGATGAGGAGGTGTGAACAAGAATCCAAACTCAATGGGGTCTGTTTGGGAGGAAGTTCAATATGTTCATTGTTTTACTGTACAGCACAGCACATTTGGTGAAGGTTGATCACCATTGTAGGGGCAGAAGCAGAGACATTTAAAGATTTAATTAGACTAGGTGCGTCAAGACATATTCTTTACTGTCAGGAGGAGAACACACTGCAAAAACTCTCTGATGTTTCTATACAATACAATAGCTCACTGCAGGCATATGTTATGGCAGCTTTGGTGAAATAGACCCAAACCACAGACCTTCTGAATTTGGTGGAGATAAATTTGCTCAAAATAATTGATTCTATTTTTTATTAGGGCAGTGTAGGGTCATGTTATGTTCCAATCTCACTAAAGGTGGGGCAAAGTGGGACTCCATGCATGCAGTATACTCTGCCTTCATCAGACCATGACGTAATGATGGCCTGAAGCTCTGCTATTTAAGTGCAGTGTATTATAATAGCAGTGAATGCACAAGTCCTCTGTTTTTGCTGTCTACGCTCTTGTTTTGCACTGGCTACAAATAGTTAATATGTGCAGATGCTGTGACATTTACTGCACAAAACAAAAAAAGACAAAACAACTACCTTATATAATTGGGAAGATGTTTGAAGGAAAAAAAAATAATTTGGAATTCTTGCAGATTAAAATGTTTGATACATTTTTGAACAAAAAACATTTTGTACAACAGTTAAATAAGCAAAGTGCACTGACAAATAATGTCCTGGGGTGCACTTAAGTTAAATCCATTCAATTCAATGGGACTTTATTGGCATGGGAAACAGACATTTACATTGCCAAAGCAAGTGTGAGATAAATAATATATCCTTGACTGTGCCAAAGTACTGCCTGGATCTCTGAAATTTATTACATTACAGGTAGAGGTGAGGCTGTTATTACCATGAGCGTGATGTGATGTGGATTGTTCTGTTTGAATTGTATAGTTGGGTTCACAGAAACAAAACATTGCATTTTTAAAAATTCTAATTTTAGATTTAGATTTTAGACTGGATTAATAGTATCAGTGCATTATAACTGCCAGTTTGTCTCTTAATAAAGATTGCAATGACGATTAAACAGACAACAATTTTGTTCCCAGATTCTGAGCAACTATTTTAGCACTTTAAAAAGGGACAAATTGAATTTAGAAATTAAAAAATACAGCAATAAATAATAGACAACATTTATTCTAATATTTATGGTAATACAATTTAACTGCATATGGTTATTGTATGGATCATTGGGATGCCAAATAAAATTGCACACCCTAATGTCATGATTGAATATTCAACATGTACAGAAAAGGGAATGAAAGTTAAAAGAGTAATCATCTTCTCTTGGCTGCAAGGTAAGTTTCCCCTGAGGAAAACCCCTCCTTGCGGTTAAGGAGTGTCGAAGTATTGGATGTGATTGGCCATGACCGTTACAGCCTCTGCCATGACTAACATGCTCACAAGGACAAAGTTAACATGCTGATGTTTAGTAGGTATAATGGCCTTCGAAGTTGGATACACTACAACATGGGTCAGTAGACATGAAGGAGGGCTGCAGGCAGTACAAGTCCTAGTTGTTGGTGCTGCCATCTTACATGGCATGTACACTTACAACTGCAATCCCAACATGGATAGAACTCTGTTCTGGAGTTTGCAGATGATGCTACTACCATAGGCTGGATTACAGACAACAATGATAAATGGACCATACTAGTCTTCCAACCATATAAAGCACTTTACACTGCCCGTTCCCCATTCACACACTGATGGCAGAGGCTACCATGCAAGGAACAGGGTCCGACATAAGCAATGGCCTGATTGCCCGGGGCCAGTAAAAATTTATGTCGGGCTAGTCCATGGCCTGCTCAGGCCAGTTGACAGTTGTTCTGTCAACATCGGAAGTTAGCTGCCTCCTGGGCTGGATTATCCAATGTGCATTCTGGGCATGGGCCTAGGGGCCCATGTGCACTTGGGGTCCAAGCAAGGGGGAAGTAAAAACTATTTTCCTTGTTTACTGTTTACATTTCAGATATTGACACCATGTATAACCAATAAAAAGCACGCTGGTATTTTTTTTATTTAAACCGAATTATATCATTGTTCCAGCCCAAGTCTAGAAAGCACGTAACAACCCACCTTAACGTTGGTCATCTCATAACCCAGTGCTGAATCAAGTGAACTGTGGGAATAAGTTAGTTGTCGTAGCTCAAAATGAGAGAGAGAAGTGGTTGTATACGCAAACAAAACAGAGAAGAAGGGGAGAGGGAGGCGTCTTTATTGAGACAGGAAGAGAATCAGGGTGAAGAAGTTGTGGAAGATGACGAGCAAGCTAACCAGAGACTGGAGTAGGCTGGTGTTAGTAGCGCACCCATATGGAACTGCCCACAGTGGATTTATCAGGTGTCTGACCCGGTGTTGTTGGGGGGCATTCAGCGAAGATGCTCGTGCCAATCGTGGACCTGATGCCTTACATAATGGAATGAGCAAATATCCAGCCTCAGCCCGTGATGTGCAGTAAAGTGTGCTAAGTTACATCATTAATTATCTGTTGTGTTGTCAACTCCATAATGGGGACAAAGTTTACAGAGAGTGGATCCCTGCTTAACCTTGCCTTTTGCTTTATTCAACAAAGAAAAATCTATTTGTTTGTGTTTTTTTCTGATTGGAAACATGGTGATAATCTGCGTGAGAAAATCACAGAGCACTCTTATTAACGTTAGCCTTGCTTCAGCACTCATCTTTCACTGGGAGCTGGACTGTGAACCTAAACTAGTGCAACAGCTGTGCACTACTGGTGGGAGGAGCTTAACCGGGTTGTGACTGTCATAAAATTTTAAAGTGAAAGGTCTGCCTTTACGTGGCGACGATGAAGTAACCTTTTGTTTTTGTGTGAGTTATGGAAGAATCTCTACTAACTGGATTAGAGGTCAGGCAGTATGTGCTTGCATATTGCCAGTTACTTACAGTAAGCAATACAATGTATTGATATTGTTGCTGCTGGTCCAGGAAAGCAATTTTTTGAAATCATGTGGTGTGAATCCTGTATGATGGAGGATGTGTACAGGTGTTGATCAGTGTAAATCCCGTAGAGCCTAAACGATATGGGTTTTGGGGGCCAATCCTGATATTAAAGTGAAAAAGAGCCAATTTTTAAACTGATATTTTAAATTTGAAAATGTTTGGATAGTAGACCCCTTTCCTGTATAAACTAACTACTGCATGAAACAGGCCAATATTGAAAGCTGTTATGTATGTGGGCTATAATGTGGGCTGTATATGGGCTATAAAACCTTTTCCTAAATGGATTATGTTAAAACAAACTTAGATTACAGTCTGAACAACTGAACATGTAAACAACTGCACATCAATAAATATTTCTTTCTAGAACATGCAGAGAGAGCGAGAGAGAATAGCATATTCACATCTAGTTTATTCTTTAACCGGCATTCTTTAACTTTAAAGCTAAAGAAAATCATTTCTCAATCACTACATGACTGTCTACAACTTTGAGATGTCACACCGTTGCACATTTGAAAGAGGAGCTAGATACTTTTGTTTGTCTGGAAGCTGTGTTAGGTTCAGCTCACTTTTGTTTACTGTAACTACAGACATGCAGCTTGCAGATATTGCAGGCCCTCTGATTAGTGGACGATGTGCTCAACGTCCTGAGCCACAGTTTCCCCAACAACATGAATGGGAGGAAATCAACAACCTTGGTGCACAGAGAGCATAGTACTGCTCAACCATAGCAAAATACTCGCTGATTTTAAGAGAAAGGAGGCAAACACAGACACTCCTGTGTACATCAGTGGGTGGAGCAAGTGAACAGTTTTAAGTTCCTGACAATCAACTTCACACAGAGGAGAGTCAATATCCACCACAGCCACAACCTGTTCACCCTACTGCTGTCTGGCAAGCAATATAGAAGTATAGGCTGCAGTACCAACAGGCTTCAATGCATCTTCTTCAGGCTTTAACACTTCTTAACTCCACCTCACCTCCGCATTCCACCATAAATAAATGAAATGGTCTGTTATGCTGCTTTTATTGTATTCTAATTTTGAATATTTGTGGGTTCTGTTTTTGTAGCGTGAAAGGGGCTAGAATTTTCATTTCATTGTGTAGCCTTATGTTGTAGGATGAGAAATAAATGTACCTTGAAACCTTGATGTCAGAAATCAAATGACACTGGACATTAGACCTGATTCCTAATTGTAACTGTATTTGAATATTGTTTAACTACACATTAGTCATGTTAATATATCAAGATGCCAGCTAAAAGCATGACCTTATTTGCTGAGCAGAGAACATAAATATATGCAGTAAAACAGTAATGCACATGAATGCAATATTTTACCCAGAGATAAAATGGGACTTTTTATTTCTAGAGTAAAGAACAAGGTCATTGAATTAGGACAACTAAATATAGAAGTATACACACAGACACAAAGTACTTATTCTGTGCCCACCCATTCAGTAAAAAAAGCACAAACATGGATAACATTTAATTCAAAAGGAGTCGTTTTTAAAAATAATTTTATAATTATTTGTATCACCTTTTTTGGCTTCGCAACAAAGTGCAAAACTGACTGGTGCCAAATTGTAGAGCTTCAGTCTGGCAAGGGAAACTGCTGGCCAAAATTTTGTGGTAATCAGTCAAACCTGTGTGGAGATATGATATTACTTCCTGTTTTGACCTACTGGAAGTTGGTTCTTTATAACTTGCGCAAGTTTTGGATTATCAGAGTTCTTTTAATGACTTTTGGTGTCTACCATGTCTGCACCATTTTATACTACATTAGTCTATTTAACAGTTATTTGGAAAAAAAAATTCAACAAGAGCAATCAACCTAATGGTTGATAGTCCTTGCACAACTGCTGTGTGGCATGGGAAAGTACTGGCCCAAGTTTTGTGTCAATCGGAGAGACCAATGCAAAGATATTACATCTTTTCCTGTTATGGACTTTGTTAGGCCTATTTTGGGGGGGGGCAACCCTAAAATGGTCCTAAGCCCCCACCCCAAATAATAATAATTTGATTTATTTATTTTGTTTTATTTTTTTTTACATGTAGCTACTCAACAAAGAAAAGCAAGAATATTGATAGATAATTTGTATATATTGGCTTAAAATAAGTGTTCTGTTTGTTTCAACTGCTTCAAAATTTAAATCCTTACTCTCGTCGGGCACTAGGACCCTGAGAGAGGCTGCATTTCATTGCTAAAACACTCGCACACTGACACACCCGCACACCAACACACACAATTGAATGGTGAAGAAAGATTCATACATAACAACAATACAGTGAGTGATAGAGTGATACTGTAGGTTGTTTTTAATGACTATTACTTGCTTAACTTTGGCTATATTTACTTGAGGTAAAGGGAAGGGGATATAATAGTTGGCTATGGAAAACACTAGCTAGCGTGAAAGCCATCAATAAAGCCTATGTCCATAGTATTTCAAAACAGTATCAGTCCCCAAAGAATGTTGTTGTCAGTGGAAACTAAATGTCATAATGTCCCTGTTAATGCTATTGAACCAGCATATCCTAAATTTATTGACCAGATGGATGTTGGAAAATATTTTAGGAGAGAGCGAAGCAGGAGATTGGCAGGGCAGCTGATTCTGAGGCTAGTAGTGGTCTGTAATGTAGGCTAGGCTATACATGGGCATATACTCACATATATACATACATGAAATTGTAATAAAATAAAAGCAATCATACATACATGCATCCATACATATTGCAATCGTTTCCCCAAATCTTTTTTTCCTTTGATATCAGGTTATTAAATTCAGACCTGCAACCTGCAACATATCTAATAGAGAGGTATTTGATATGGTATTACTTTATCACACATTTACATGAGCAGATGGATAACATTTAAGTCACACCCCACAGAAGAACTCAGCAGGAACACAGTCTGGCCCCATGCAGCTTTGATGGGTCTAGTAACTAACATTACAGTAACTTTTGTTAAACAGAGGAGAAATGGAAGAAGAGAATATGTCGGTTGCTGTTTACCTGATCATCTTGGCTACTTCACTGCTTGTTAATATGTTGTTAAGTGTTCTAATCCAGTAACAAAACATGTGAGGGCAAGACTTTTGCAATCGCAACTTATGCATACTGGGGGCTAAGCCCTCCCAGTCTTTCAGTCCTAGGGACGTCCCTGCTTCCTGTTTGTCCCCCACATACAGGAAACATACAGTTTCTTTATAACTGTTTGGATTGTCAAAATTCTTTGACTAAATTTTGATCATGATGCACCATTTATTTTACATGCAAAGTTTTATGCTCCGCCTAGGAAGAGTTCAAAAAGTAGTTTGACAGTTCACGATTTTGTGAAAACAAATTATGGGTAGAAATGAGCGTGGCCGATATCACGAGATGCAGCTCAATGTGGGAAACGCTTGGATATAATTTTTGAATATGCTATGTACAAAATAGGAGTTAGGGCCGAAACGCATTTACTTGATTATAGCACCATCTGTTGGTGGTCATTTTTTGTGTCTGAGGTGCTTTCAGCGGTCCTGCAAATTTCACTTACATAACCTTTACAGTTTAGGCTGCAGTATGACTTACCAAAGGAAAAACAATAGAAATCTGAGTGACTTCAATAGGCTTCTCAGCACCAATGGTTCACCAATGGTAGTGGAATCATGCTTGGACCCCTACACACTGTGTGGGTCACGTTTGTGATAGGAAATAGTGGCAGAGTGAGACATCCACTGTGTCAACTTATCAATCAGTCTATAAACAACGCCATGGCTGAGATTTCGTCCTTGGGTATCAACATTTGTTACTAAATGACAAGGGATTTTTTTGATTCTCATTACTCTCAAAGCAGTTTGGCCGGTGCCTTAAAAGTACAGTAGTTCAGTGCTCAGCCATTAGCAACGACACAGACCCCAGTAAACTGCACTCAAATGCTGTAGATCCTGTGATTACAATATATTGTTTTCATTGTTATATTAGCTATGTGCAAATGCAACTTACTTAGTTTTACCGTATATTTTTATCTAGTAATCAGCCACAATGAAAGAGAGACCAAGTAAAGATCTACTTAGTTTATGCTCATCTCTCTCTACCTCGCCCTTTCCCCCAAGGGATTTAACATTTCTAAATTTTTGGTGACTGATGCTTCTCTTTCTGACCATTCTTGTGTTTTCTTTGAGATGACCATCTCAGTGCACACACTTATGTATTCAGGCTTCCCCTTCCCTACCTGTGTCACCTTTGTACACACAGGTGTGGGGACGGAGACCTTCAGGTCTGATTTTAGAACTGTCTGTTTTCATTTACAGATATGCATCCTGATTCATTCACACGTAATTAAATATACACAGATTAACTGTATGTTAAAGATATTCAGCCCTAATGATCATCATCAGCTGTACAATCTGCATAATCATTAGCAGCATTAATGCCTGAATGCTATTACAGATAACCAAAGGTTTAAATATTATCACAAGTATTAACATCCTTCCTTTGTCACTTTTTAGGATTTTGCCTAAATCCTACCTGCCTCTTGTGTCTGAGTTGTATCCTCTCTGTTTGTCTATATCTTTTTAATGTTTTCTTAAAATGTTTCTCTCTCTTTCTCCTAGTTTGTTCGCAGTTCTCTCGAGGTGTCTATGCCATTTTTGGCTTCTACGACAAGAAGTCGGTAAACACCATCACATCCTTCTGTGAGACACTTCATGTCTCATTCATCACACCTTCTTTCCCAGCGGAAGGAATGAATCAGTTTGTTCTCCAGATGAGGCCGGACATCAAGGGCCCGCTAGTTTCATTAGTGGAGTACTACAAATGGGAAAAGTTTGCCTATCTGTACGACAGTGATCGAGGTAAAAAGCATCTCATTATTTAGCACATAAAGCGTGTGATTTTAGTGTTGCTGCTGCTTAACTTCTAACACAACTACAATTAAAGGATCCCTTCATTTTGTTTTGTAAAGACCCAAGATAGATACTGAGTGGCTATACAAGTATAGACCATTTTTAAGGTGGTATTAGAATGATTGGTAGGATATGTTGTTGTTTTCCTGAATGTGAACTGGTGGGAGTGTATATATGTTGAAGAATTTCATGTGTCATTGCTGTTTATTCAGATTTGTAATTACCCAATGACACAAAATAGTCTCTACCCTGCAGATTTAAACCATTGAAGGGCTATGCCAGAGTCCCAGCTAGGTTATAAGTCTGTCCAATAATTTTGTGTGGTTAAGTGTGTCAATCAGTCTGTTTTTAAATAGAAGTGGTTTAAGACTTTCATGTGCAGCAGCCAATTGAGGTGTTGAATATATTATTTTTTTTAAAAGGAGGCCTGCTGTTTTCAGTGTTTTGGGGAAATAGCCTAATATAAGAGATGTATTGACTGTTGTCAAGAAGTGTGATGTAATGCAAAACAAGCAGGAGGAAGAACTCAGACTTGGGTGTTATGACTGAAGGGCTCAAACCATGTCATGCAGATTGAATTGGTTTAAATAGGAATCATGGATGACATAGATACAATGGCACTGACCACTTGTCAGTTATTGCACTGTTGAGGGGGCCTCTTCTAGGTATCCTTTAAACTGGATGGCTGAGAATATTCACCGACACATAGACTTTCAGTATTTGGAGCAAGTAGCTAGTGAAAAAGATGCTGTATAAACGCAGCTGTTTCATTTAATTTGTCATATAAGTGACTTTCATAGCATTGCCTTATTGTTCTTGGACAAGAAAAAGTACAGATCTCATTTGTAGAGTTGTAGTTATTGATACCAATTGAATACGTTGAAAGATGAACCTAAATATATTTGAAGGGATTTGAAAGGAATCGAAATGGAAAAACAGTTCCTTATCCAGTTTCTTCTTATTGGACTCAATTGTGTTAAATGCTGTAGAACCCCAACCCTACTTGTTGTGCACAAAAAATGGCAGCAATACCAAAAGGGTTATATTTCTGATTTACCTGCTGTGCTATTCATACACCACAGGACTAAATATGACAAAAGTATTCTAATTCAAATCATCTTTTGTGTGTCTGTTTGTGTGTGTGCAGGTCTTTCCACTCTTCAGGTAATACTGGACACTGCAGCAGAAAAAAAATGGGTCGTTACAGCAATAAATGTAGGAAACCTGAAAGATGAGAGGAAAGACGAAGCTTACCGCTCCCTATTTCAGGTATTGATATTCTGTTGCATGTACTGCACCCTGTTAGGTCTCCATGCATGTTGCATGTTTAGAAACACCAAGATACACAAAGACAGACATTATGGTGAAAAGGGTGGTGCGTCTCCTGCCCTCTACAATATCAGAATCAGCTTTATTGCCAGTTATGTGTTCACATACGAGGAATTTGACTCAGGGTTGTACATTGCTCATGATGTGCTTACTCATACAAAAGTACCATAACACAATAATAAAATAATAATAAAATAAAATCAGACACACACATACATACAGTATAGACAACACTAATATACACACTATGAACAAAACAATATAGACATATTGACAAATAGTGCAGTGATCAGAATGCAAAGATGCAAGAGTTTAGTGCCAGGGGGAATAGAGTGGACTTCCAACTTTTAAAGTAGTGAGTTGTAGGACTTTCTTGTTTTTTGGTGGGAATTTAGGGAGGTCTGTAGTGCTGCATCTACCTGACAATTTAAATAGAGCGACCCTGAGAGCTCAGTGCACTGCAAATTAATAAAGCAAATATAAATAGACAAAACGCAAATAAATTAAGGAATCTTCTTCATCAAAGTGAAAAACAATGTGCAGCACTGCAAAAACAGAAAACACCACCAAACGCTGCAATGTAGCACAGACGACATTAAAATGTGCTGAACATGGCTGGGACACGCGTGTTGTTGCCATGGTTTGTGACTCATTAAGTTATTGAAGTCGGTCTTTTTTCATCCTCACAGATACGTTTTTAAGCACTGGAGTTTTGACAGTTATCTGTGATGCAGCACTCTATGTATTTGATTGTGTTTTCTGTACAGTGTGTTTTCTAAAATGCTGTAAATATGTTGTCAAATTGATGAAGATGTGTGTTTTCTTAAGTTGCAGTGTGCTGAGATCTCGTGGCCACCATATTAAAGTTATAAATACAGAACAAAAACTCGGGTACAGCTATATACAGTTTGTCATTGACCTAGACTACAGTGGCGAGTAGTATGCTGTGTGCAGCTGGATGACACTCTGTTATACCTCTCCTCCCACAGCTTGGTGCATTTGTTGTTTGCAGAGCCACACTTCACGCTGCAGATTGCAACATTAAGAACTCTGATGTTGAATACTGTTAAATACTGATCTGTTTTTTAGGATCTGGAGATCCGGAAGGAGCGACGCATCATCCTGGACTGTGAGCAAGACAAAGTCAAAGATATCATGGAACAGGTGGATTCCAGTCTTTTCACTATTAGAACTACTACTACCAATATAAGAAATAATAATCATCCACAACATAGAAAGCTCCTTCTGCCCCTTCAACATGCTAGACCCATCCCTCGCAGTATATTATGTATGTCAAATATAATACCATTTCCAGATGTCCGCTAAGGTCATCTGGCACAGACGTTATTGTTGCTGGAATACTCTGCTTGTAAATGCCATAGAATGCAATGTGGCTATCTTTCTTTTTTCCTCTTCATCTGTCTTTTTGTTTCTTACTTCACTACTTTTTATTAACAGCGAGCAATGTACAAAATATTCACATGGCTTAATACACTTTAAGTTTGGCCTGTTTCCTTGCTGGCCCAAGGTGTGTTTTTACAGTTCAGAAGATCAACAAACGATCAATTTCCTAAATTCCCTTTTCCACTGCAGAGTACCAGCTGGACTCGCCTAGATTCACCTCGACTCTACTCGCCTTTCTTTGGTTTTCCATTGTCTTAAAGCTGTACCTGTACCTGCTTCCAGGAACTTTTTTTCGTATCACCTCCATTGAGGTTCCAAGGGAGCTGATGCGATACTAAAATGTGACAGCAGACCGCTGATTGGTTATGACGAGTGGACAGTGCCACAGATAACCTACCAAAGGAGACCGTCGTGTGACAGCTACGAGTGGATAGGCTACTCCGTCACCAGTGCACAACGACGTTGATAAGCTCGTCGCCATCAGGCTTCTCATTGTTCCTCTGTAACAATGAGAAGGCAAATCAGGCTCCTTTTGTAACCTGATGAGCCCTTTGTAGAAATTTGTACTTTACAACCGTAAACATTTTGGGATTGGGAGGGGGAATATATTGAACATAATCTAGGTATTTTTCACGCTTCCTTGTGGTTTGATTTAGAAAAGACATCTTACTAACAAAGTTAAAGTACTGTTTTTTACAAACTTCTCAGCTGACATAACTTGCATAATTAAGTTGATTAATATCTTATAAACAGTCTCTGGTTTCACACTCCAGTCCAGTTGGTGGCGGTAATGCACCTCTTGGCTACTTTGGCAACCGCCAATAAAAAAGAAAGAAGAAGTAGTTTCAGTGAAAAAAATTAAGCCAGACAGAGGCCAGCAGCAGAAATCTTTATATTTTACAATTTTTGTGTTACTTCATCACTAAATCCACTTCTGAGAAGTTTTCAAGTGAGAAATCAACTTTGTAGATTTTGAATATTGACAGTTTTATTAAAAATGATGGTGGAACAAAAATGTGCTTGAAAGTTGTCGGAGTTGAGGAGCTCCGCAAGTGGCAGTGGGGAAGCCTTCGGCAACCCGCGGGAGGAGCGTGTGAGGCCGGCCAGCCGCCCGTTCAGAGAGCCCTCTGCCCCCGCCGTCACACAGACCGCTGCAGCAACAACGGCAGAGGAAAACACAGTTGGAAGGTTTTCATACCGCTTATCTGTCTTTACATTCTGAGGAATGTTGAAAGAGAAAGCTGTGTGCATCACTGGTGTGTGTGTCGCACTGAACATTACGCGGCAGTTGTGTGTGGTGTCGCTATGACGACCAGCGAGAGGGGTACTATCTCTGGGTACTATTTGCAATGGAAAACGGTGCACAGCCAAGTCGAGGTGAGGCGAGCTGGTACTGGTAATGGAAAAACGCCATAAATCAGGATAAGGTCCTCATTATTAGTACTGGAGCAGATAGAATTTGAAGCAAATAACTTATGAAGAACAAGATGTTTTTTCACACCTTTTCTTCATAAGTAGGCTGATTAAGCTTGGCATTTGAAAAGTAAATATAAAATTCTATGAGGTCCAAAACTTAGATTGGAATTCGTGGGTTGAGCATTTTTTCAGACTCTGCTAACATTCTTCAAGAAGGCCAACCATGCTGAATATAGAGTAGAGAGTATTTCTCTCTGCAACCTGCTTGCAAATGCAGTGCAAATGATTTTCAACCAATGATTACTTTATGTTCATTTTCATTTTGGCCACTAACTTTGCCTTTTGAATTATTACTATTTGGTAATTATTTATGTAAAAATATATTTTAAACACATCTGCTCTATATAACTCTAATCATTTATCAGTATTATTCATTGATCAATAATGAGATTTTATTTTATTGCAAATAAGAATTACATTTAGAATCTTTTATCTCTTCTACAAACTGGGCAGTAGGCTACAGTGCATAAACAGTAAGCAGGATACCTGGCTCCAAAAAGCACTTAACTAATAAATTAATATTTATGTTGCGGCTGGATTCAGGGGTCCTGGCCTGCAACATTTACATCTATAAAGTTAAAGCTTCTCCCTTTTTTTCCACTACATGTTATACACTCATTGTTCACTGTCCGGGCATGTGTAAGTGTTACATTATGGCTTATTGTTTGGATGAATTTCAGTAATGAGTGTTCAAACACTTGTCAGGTAATTTCGGACAAAATCTTAAAGATACCACAGTTGTACTCAGTTTGTTTGACAGTAAAAGTGTTTCCAGTGCACCAAGAAACTGAACTAAAAAGAATAATTTCAAAATTGGCCATAATGTTCATCTTGTGGATTCTAGTACAATTTTCAAGATGTGTTGTCTTTGGCAGTATTTCAGAGATTATTGTTAACTTTAAAGTGCATTAAAATGCATACATATAGTGTTCAAAATCTTCTTGGGTAATTATTGCCAAAACACACAACAAAGCACAAACCTCAGTGGAGTCCAGACATTTGGAGATACATGGTTTTCACAGGACAGCTAAAATAGACAATGACAATGCTTTTAATTATCATTACAGTCTTAGTACATCTGTCCTTGTTATTTACTGACTTTACTCTTTTCCCACAGGTGATCACTATAGGGAGGCATGTGAAAGGATACCACTATATCATTGCTAACTTGGTGAGTCACTTTGCCGTGTCTGTAGAAATTACTACAAGGTCAGATATTGTTAAAAGCATGATGTTAAATCCGGTGTGAAATAGCAGGTTTACAGTCATCAACCTGCTGGCTGGCAGAGCACGCAGTCATATCCAACATGCTGCAACAGGAGGGCAGGTAATCTGTCAGACAGCTAACAGGGGTACAGATTTACAAAGTTAAAATGGGCTTGTTAGCAGGTGGGTCAGCTTCATCAAAAAGGGAAAAGAAGCCTACATATTTCTGTTCTTGCTAATTTTCTATTTACAGGCTTGCTCTGTTGGTTGTTCTGTAGTTGATCTGCCTCTGTTTGACCAGAGAAGGGCACACAAAATCAAACTGCCCGTGATAACAGCAGCACTGTGCTGTGTTCATGCTGAAGAGAGATGGTCATGTTAAGTAATCTGCAGTGTTTTCACTATGATATTTAGAACACATATACCTGGACACTCCTGGACAGACTACATGTACTGCTTGGTCTGAGGCTCCATCAGATCCTGGCACAGAATAAAATACGACGAAGTCAACAATTAAAACTGTTTTTTTGGTGTTCTTGTTGTTTATCTTGTTCCAGGGTTTTGTAGATGGCGACCTCTCTAAAATCCAGTATGGAGGTGCGAATGTCTCTGGGTTTCAGATAGTAGATTTTGATGATCCTGTGGTGGCAAAGTTTGACCAACGATGGGAGGCTCTAGAAGAGAAGGAGTATCCAGGAGCCGATACACGGATCAGAGTAAGATTTGCACATTCAACATTAGTTCATAGGCTAATTTAAATGAGCCTAACTTGTTCCAGGAAAGAAGAATGCTGTGAGGAGGATTCAGGTACCAGGAGGTAGTCCAGGGATCAGAAAAACATAATCATGCTAATATTGAGTTTACTGAACTCTCTATATTACCAGTAGTCTAGTACACACTCTTTTGTTGTGAAGATAGCAGGTTGTTGGTATTTTAGTGGAAACTGGGTCTCAGAGTTTGCGCAGAGAAAAGACGTCACAGAACTACACTGACTCATCTGCTACTTTGGTGAAACTATGTCTAATTACAAAGTATTTTAACAATAAAGTTGTACAAATATTAAAGGGGCTAAATGTAATTTGTCAATGAAGTCTCTTATTAATGAATCAAATTTTTACTTCCTTTTTGCCAATGGGCTCTAACCTCACTTAGAAATGAAGCACACGCCTGTTCACTCTGTTGCTTGGAACAGCCACTATTCTGCTTTTAATGTGAAGGTACCGGGTCAGGATGTAGCCCTGTGCCCGCAAGTCCCAAGCCTCTCTCAAATTACAGCAACAACACCACAGTTAACAACTTGCAGTCCACTAAAACCACAAAACAGCCACAACACAAATGCCAACACAAACTCCATGTAAGGATACAAAACCACAATAAAGGTTTATGTGAAGCCTGTCAGGCCAAACGAGAATCATTTTCACTTCACATGTTCACTGAAGACATTTGGGTTTAAGATCAAAAGATGAGTATGAGACAAGAGTTCAACCTGCAGCTGATGAAACTATCACTGTAACGGTGCAGTGGGAGTTTACCTGAGTTTTGTGTGAAGCTGTCTCCCCGTCTGTAGCCGCTGTCACACTGCCTGTTTTTCCAGGAGCATTGTGCCAACATATAAATAACATTCTAAAAGCACCATAACTGGGAAGACACAACTTATTTCTGGGGAAATTTAGCATTCAAACTGCACATTTTACAGTCACACTGACTTACATCTATGTTCTTGCCAAACTGTTTCACCAATTCTTGTGTTTTTTGCCAAAAAATGTTTAGTTATTTATGTTTTTACCATAAATGTGTTCCAATGGGAAGTCAGTGATCGTCAGGGGGCTTTCATCAGGAATATTAGTCCACCCAGACTGAATCCCTCTGTGAGCTTGCAAAATTAAAATAGGGTTCTTTAATATGTTTTTATATATATTTCTATTGTAGAATGGGGGCAACTGTAACATAAGTCAATTTCCCCCAAGGGGCCAATAAAGTATTTCTTAATCTTTTGGGTTTGACTTTTTGCCATTTAACATGTTTTTGTAATAATGAGTGAGAGACTGGCACACAGTGAATAATAGTTTGACTGAACTGAACAAAAGTTCCTATCCTATAAGAAGCACCCAGCAGGTGTGTGGGATGATATGTCAACATGTCTGTCTCAGCCCAGCCCTGATATACAGTATGTGCTTCTTGTAGTAATTTTTTATAATGTTTCTGTGTCTTTCAGTATACCTCAGCCCTCACCTATGATGCTGTCCATGTAATGACTGAGGCGTTTCGCTTCCTTCACAAGCAGAGAATAGACATGAGTCGTCGTGGCAACAGTGGGGACTGTCTGGCCAATCCAGCAGTGCCCTGGGCTCAGGGGGTGGAGATTGAACGTGCCCTCAAACAGGTAACCATGGATTAGACATTCCTCACTAAGATGACAGACAGACTGATAATGATAACACTACACATTTCAAGTAAAAATGTATGTGTGTGTAGGTGCGTGTAGATGGTTTAACAGGGAACATTCAGTTTGACCAATACGGGAAGAGAATCAACTACTCAGTGACAATCATGGAACTAAAGAACAATGGACCTGTAAAGGTAAGTGAAGAAGTTACCATCATGACCACAGCATTTAGCCATGTGGCTAGGTGAAGCTATTTGGCCTAACCGTGTTTGTGTGTGTGTGTATGTTCTTAGATTGGCTATTGGAATGAGGTGGATAAAATGGTGGTGACAAAGTCAGATCTTTACCCTAATGACACCATGGGAATGGAAAACAAGACCGTCATCGTTACAACTATACTGGTAATTAACAAACAAATGCAGTGATGTTGCCACCATGAATATGCAAACATCTGCTAATGTAACCGTGACAGTGGAAATGGGCTAGGATACACAAGCTGGTGGGAGGATTTCAGTATAAACAGAGCTCAGACATTAGCAACTACTAACAGAAAATATATGGCAGAAGAATCACCCTAACAGATTTTTGTGTGTGTATGTGTAAATGTGCGTGCATGCAGGAAGCCCCCTACGTAATGCTGAAAAAGAATGCAGAGCTGTTTCAAGACAATGACCGTTATGAAGGTATGTTTACGTACAGTATTGTATGTTTGTTTAATGATGGTCAATATATTCTTTTTTATTTGATTTACTTATGTGTTTATTTATGCTATGAAAATGTGCTTTGAGTAGCACTGTTGTTATTTATGGTTAACTCTATATATAGGGTCATAAATAAAAACAATGATAATGCCACCATTTATTGTAGTACCATCAAACAGCTTCAAAAATAATGTGCATTTTCATCAATTCTTGCACACAATACACTAGAATATGTTGAATAATACAGTTTAAAAATGTATGTCACCACCATACCCAGTCATCCTTTAGTGGGTACCTGCTGATTATTTATATGTGCAATTTTTAAAGTATTCCACATAGGGCTGGATGATATGATAAGATTAATTTAACATTTGATTTTTTTTTGTTAATGTTCACTGCCAAGCTTTGTCAATATGCTGAACTGTGGGATTTTTTTATGTCAAAAATCTAAATGTGAAATGTGAACATAGTGACGTGCACATAATAGAGGCGTATCCCCTTTTATTCGGCACACTGCTGCTGGTAAATTATAATGCATTGCAAATTATGCAATGTGTGTGTGTGTAGAGTGTGTGTGTGATGTGAGAAAGTGATGGTCAATGTCAGTTAATAAAAGTGTATCTGTTGTTTCCCAAACTGCTGAGAAGTGAAGGTGGTTAGTGCTAGCTAACATCTCCCTGTGCTTCAAACTCCGATCTGGAAACTGGACGGGGCGGAGTCACTTGACTAAACACGCTACTCAACATGAACACGCACATTTGGGAAATATTAACAGGATTTAAAAAATTTTAAAAAACGACATTGTAAAATTGCGTTGTTAGAGGTTCTGAATCTCAGTTTTGATTACTTTTTATTTATTCATCCAGCCCTAATTCAGTTCCACATTCTGTATTGTAGGACGTTTGTCTGGCACTGCTGATGTGTCTCTTTGTTTTTTTTTGATTGATGTTAGGTTATTGTGTTGACTTGGCCGCGGAGATTGCAAAGCACTGTGGTATACGCTACCAGCTGAGGATTGTGGGAGATGGCAAATACGGAGCAAGAGATGCAGAAACCAAGATCTGGAATGGTATGGTGGGAGAGCTGGTGTATGGGGTAAGATTTTTAAATATACACACAGTAATATCATGATTAATGAAAATACAGTTTTGCTACTGTTCCAAGTAGCAGTGAGGGATGGAGCTTTTGCTTAACCTGTTTCTCCGTGGGCTAATACCATGTCCAAGAGAGATTCCACTGCTTTTCACCCTTAAAGATGTGGTATTATGCTCATTTGCTTTGCTTTGCTGGGAGTTGCACATGCGCAGTTCCTAGTTAAGGACTAATAGCCAATCAGAAGCAAAGAAAGGCGGGTCAGCGAGATGCCGGTAAACATTTTCGATTCAGCTGTCAGCTACATGTTGCCGACCAACTAGGCAATATGGACTGGAACAAGAGTTTTAGAGTGGTGAGTCATTCATCTGTAACAAAAGTAAAAAGTATCTTTCATCCATAAAATAATAATAAATCCAAAAAATTTAACTGAGCTCTGTCTCTACATCAAATTAACAAATTTATTTCCATTGACTGCCTTGAAGGTAGCTAGGGTTTGGAAGGGAGAGGAGAGGTGTGTGCTGTAGCTGTGTTTTTAAGGGTATGTCCGGTTAGCAACTTGGCTAGCGTTATATGAGGCGCATTTAGCTTTCATCTCTGTGACGTCACAAGGATGAAAGGGAAGCGGCTAGACTACAAACAAGCTTTTTTCAAACTGTTCAGAGCGGAGTTTTCTGCAGGAGATGGGAACTCTTTTTGTGTCTTAGAGACACAAAACGCAAAAGCAGTTACATTTATTTGGATCACCTCTCAACTTAAGAAAAAGAAAGATAAGAATACAAACTGCAAGTGTTGGGAACTTCCGATCCATGTTACAGCATCTGCTGCCATATTTCTATTGTTAAAAAGTGCCATAATCCCAAAATCCAACAGACCAAAATAATGTACACAAGAACCAAGACTAAAGACAAGGCAAACTAAAACCCGAACTCCAGGACATACAGACAGGAGCATGACATAAATGTACCGTGATCATGTAACGAGCGTGGATTAGTTCGTAATCCACGCTCGTGGACGTTTACCGTTGCAGTGGGAGTTTACCTGAGTTCCCAGCTCTGTCTGTCTATAGCCGCTGTCACTCTACCTTTTTTCGGGAGTATTGTGCCGATATGCGGCTCTCAGCGCTGAATGAAAGGTACAGCTCTGGTGTAACCAAGCCTGAACATGTCTGTGTGAAAAGCCACAGCCTGCATGCTGTTGTTCCTGCCTTTATTACAGGATTTCTGTATGAAAGCGGTTGTGTTTCGGATTCTGCTCGCTCATGAGTTCAACCGAGCACGCGTACGAGCACACACCTGGTTGCAATCTCAGAACCGCACCGCTAGTGCCCGCTGGAATCTACATAATGCCCCTTTAAAAGAGAGAATACTGGAACTAGAGCTTTACAAACGCCATTGGAATCTGAAACTGTGCGGGATCCATGAGCAAGAAAAGGAGAACATGAGAGAGGGATTGTTACAAATTCTACTCAAAATCGCTCCACATTTGGCTGATGAGATGGACAGTTTCGTCGACTCTGTGCACCACCTGGGTGAAAGAGAGGAAGTTAAACATTGGCAAGTAATCATGCGGTAAACCATGAGGCACTACCGAGATGAGCTCTGGCGTCTGACAAGAGATCTGCAGTATGTAAGGAGCTGAATGTAAGTTTCGCCGAGCACATCCTATCAGCTGACAGGGAGGCCAGAGCAGCAGTGTGGCCACACATCCAAAAAGCCATAGAGGAAGGTCAGCGAGCATATTGCAGGGGCCCAACTGGCTACATAAATGGGAAAAGAATTGTGGTTCCCTAAACACATTCTCATATTGATTTACTGCCACTAGACTGTCTAACATGTGAGACACTCGTTTCATTTCTGAGAAGGACATTCAAGTTGACTGTTTATTAATGGGACAAAGATAGACTTTGACTATGGCTTACATAGATAGTCAGATTTCAGATAGACATCTAAAACAGATCGTTGCACAAAGCACTCAAGACCCTGACTACCTTAAGTAGGACTGAGCTTCATTGAATTCTGGGTAAAATAAGACACTTTTCAAAACAAAAAAACGGCAGCTCGAGTTGGCGCATTTAGCTATTTAGTATAGTTCACCCTAGCAGAAAATATCTGTTTGTTAGAGGAGTATAATAGTTATGAGAACATTTTACTTGGAAAATTTAGTAGAGAGAGTAGTAACAAAAAGAAATGCTTGATTTGGAAAAGAAAAGGAAACCAACCCATGAAGTCATTATCTGACTCTTTCCCGTCTCATAACTCGCTCCATAATATGAGCCGCAAACCACAAATTATAAGCCATTTGTTTCTTTTTTTGGCTGTTTGTAATGTAACTGAAGCTACTGATAGTTACCAATGTAACATACAATTTTAAACAAGAAAAGTCAGTATTTATTTTTAAGAAACAGTCTTACTTGCATTAGTCTATGAGCAAATTCAAATTCTGTTCACTGCGATTCTGTTTTTTCTGTTTCTTTTCACTCAATGCAAGAAGCCTTAAAGTATTAGCCTTAAAGAGACAGTATTAAATGGAAGCCAATTTTTCTCTTTGTAAAAGACTTTTTACAGAAGCAAACCACATAATGCTACAATGGAAAGTTTTGGTCCAATCAATGGGGTGATAAAATTTAATTTTGTCATGGAACCAATGGTTCGGCATGTACTGCAACCTCCTTGGTAAAAAATAGTGACATCCAAAAAGAGCACAGATGGTCACTGGACTCTATGAAATTGACAATGTTATTAAAAATTTGAAATTAAGTTATCCAACAACTAATATTATATTATGAGGAGACTTTAATAAATGGTTAGACCGCTCATCCCCCAAGTTTAAATAAGAAATAAGAAATAAGATTAGATTAAATAAGATTAGATGAACATTAGAATTTGATACATCTTCTCCATCATTGCTCATAAAGCAGCTCATTTTACTCTGTCCCTTTCTAAACTCCTTCCTTCCTTCTTATCATGGCTGACATACACAGTAATAATACTAATAATAATCGATTGATCGTGCATCTTCAATTAAAATTGGTTGATAAATAAGGTGGGGTGTAAATATATTGAACATTGACAACATTATTAACTTTAAATGATGCCTAAATGATGCTGAATGTTATCCCTGAGCTGAATTTGGCAGACAAAAACATTTCAGACCCTGATGTCAGTTAAAAAATAGTTGCATATTAAATTGCAGTCGCAAAACTGGTTAAAAAAACGCAATTACATCATTTTCCATAACTGTTCAGCACTAGTGTGTATGTCAGCAATGAAAGCTGTTAGTGGCATCTATGTTGTGGAGATGTTGGTTGTGCAATAGAAAGTCATGCGAGGTGGCTTGAAGCTCTAGAAGGGGAAAGACTAGAGTGAGTGAGTACATAGGCCAGCTTTTTATGGCCTGGACACCCAGGTGAATCAGATAAGTTGGTTACCCTCCACTGTCTGCCAGTTACCTGCAGAGCTTAACAAGGACCGCCTCCCTGACAGCGGGAGCGACCTCATGCCACAAAAGTGTCTTGCATGTTTTCTTTCTGCTCTTTGAAACAGTATTTCATTCTGTCTGTCTCTCCAACAGAAAGCAGATATAGCAGTCGCGCCCCTGACGATCACTCTTGTTCGTGAAGAGGTGATAGATTTCTCAAAGCCCTTCATGTCTTTGGGAATCTCCATCATGATCAAAAAGCCACAGAAATCCAAACCAGGAGTCTTCTCTTTTCTGGACCCACTGGCCTATGAAATCTGGATGTGCATTGTCTTTGCCTATATAGGAGTCAGTGTTGTACTCTTTCTGGTAAGTCATTCTGTTTATGTGTATAGTTTTTTTCTCTGTGGTACCATGGCATGGGTTCCTTTATGTGGGTGTATTATAGGCATGCATGAATGTTCCGCATCAAATATGCTAAGTGTAGTTGAAGCCTAAAAATAAGATTAAGATCCCAGTAATGCACACAGCATGTCTGTGAAGACTGCTGTACTGACTACCATAAAAGAGCATATGTTCCATCACATGGACATAAAATAGATGTAGTCACATTAAAATGAGCCTGAACAGTTTAGGCCTTGTTCAGACTGCCAGCCCAAATCCGATTTTCCTGCACTGCGACTTGACAGCGTGATTGTTTGGAGGGTGAAATGACAGATCTCTATTTCTAATGCTTCAGAGTTGGAAGCATATGTAGGTGATGCCTACGTCATTGCCAAAGCCACCCATGGAGATAGGTTGGTGAAATCTGGACACACAAATCTGATCACTTGCAAATAACAGCATGTACAGTCTTAAAGATCTGATTTGAGAAACAAATCTGATTTGCCTGCAGCCTGCTACAAAGCCTTAGGCAGTCCTGGCCTGGACTGCATCCAGTACACTAAGTACATGTTTTAATGCAGGTCCATACACAAGACACCCACATTCTATACAGTTCTACATTACAGGAATGCAGTGTCTACTCCTCACTAAAATCCAAGGCAATCTGAGCATATTCATAAAGTTTTATACTCATTGTTATGGTCATCCCCTAATAACCTGGAATTACACGTCCAAAATCTCTCCACAAATTGTGTGACAGAATAATACCTACTCAGGGTCCACTTACTAGCACTTTCAGAGCTTTGTCACCTCTCACAGTCTTCATGATTGTATGGAACTGGCCCAGTTATGATTATATTATGTATGGCCACATGATAACAGCTGATTGTATATGTGGGTGAGATGATAACACATCTCTGTTCGAAGTCTGTGATGTCAGATTTGTCACCCCCGATCTCCGGCTGTCCACTGACTCCTAGTTTGCCTTTAGGTGAATCCCTTCTAATCACACATGCTTGATTCTCAGTGGCATATCCTGATCTTTTCACATTTTAAAGTTAAATACATGCATCTGTTACACTTTAGGAACAGAATTAAGAGGCTTTGTGCTCTTGTAAACCAGAGACGCACTGATCGATTGGCTGGGGACCGGAACAGGTTGGTTTTTAGCTTAATCAGCCATGACCAATGGCCAGGGCCGAGCAGCGTCAAATATCCACTTTCTGCCGGTCACATCGTAGTGAGTGAAGAAGATACAAAGCTCACAGTTTACACATGCAAAGAAACAGAGAGAGAGAGATGCTATCTTGTATTACTTTAGAAGATGTGGACACCGTGGATATTTTAAAAACACTGACCAGGTAAAGCAACAGTGAACACAGCTGTTGGTGCTGATGTCATTCAGTACCATCTTGATCGGTAATTAACAACAAGCCTCCTCCACACTTGGCTTGAAAAAATTCGATACAGGAACTGTCTTTATAAAACTGCTGACAAATAAAGTCAACAAAACAGATATGGGGGGGGGGTGAGAAGGAGAGACAGGTGTAGGTGTTTGTGCCTGAATGGAAAAGCAAGGTGAGCAGATTACTGATGTTTGTGAGTAAACAGTAGAATAAGGTGGAGAATTAATTATACTGTTACTGGGTAAACTGTTACATATGATATATTTGCATGATTAAGGAAAGGCATACAGAAGCAAAAGTGGATCAATTAAATGCAGAGCATTCAGAGCTATGATACAAACCCTCTGGTGGAAATATTTAAACCAAGATATGCCAAAAAGGGGTCCCATGTTTTACTAAAGGCATCATTGTTGCTGTGAAGTTTACATGTCAGATTGGTCAATGCAACATATTGAAGTATAACCCTTTGCCTTTGGAAGGAACTTTAACTGTGATCCAATTCAAAAGAATACTCTATCTGGCACAGAAAGCAAGTATCTGGTAAAGTTTTCTTTTAAATTTGTCAGTGACATATCAGCTATGTGAAGCAGCAGGTATTGTTATTATTTCTAGTAATAGACAGAATCTTATTAAATTCCTGCCCTATGACCTGCCAGAACTGCTGTGCTTTTCTACAGTGCTACAAACAATGTGTAAGACTCCCAGTTTCTATTTTACACTTGGGGCACATTAGGGTTGTATTTATGAGGTTGGGAGGGAGATATATGGGCCCTGTGTAGGAGTTTCAGCTGCATGACATTCACTCGGTTACAGAGTTTTTGCGCTTTTCCAAGCATCACTCCAACAATCATCTGTTATCTCAACATTAATTTCTCTTTCCCATAAGCCCTTCAGAGAGGATGTGTTTGTGACATTATACCCCTTAAGGATATTATAGAATAAGTTAATAGAACTGTCAGATTTTTTGAAAAAGAGCTGTCTCTCTAGGTGTGAGACATTTTGGCACTGAAGGATTGTGGTATTCCTTGTGACAAAATCTCTTACTTGCAAGTATCAAAAGAAATCCTGTTTTTGCATATCATATTTCCTTTCCAACTGACTAAAAGATGTCATAGTACAGTCTGCCAGCAGGTTGTGTAAAGAAAGTATTCCTTTATTTACCCAAATCCTGAATTTATTATCCATTAATCAGGGGGAAAATCAGGATTGTCACATATTGGAGTGACAGGGAAGCAGTTTTACATTAAACATATAACATGCAATGTGCAATTTAATCAATATGTACCAGTTTTAAAGAAAGGATATGTTCCTTAAAAATAAGGTTGAACATAATGTGTTGTTCACCACATCACAGAAGCCCAGGGACTTTTTCACAGTAGCTAGTTTTGAAGGGTGGGCCTGAAGCTGTCATCTGTGAACAGCAGTCTCAAACACCTTGCTAATTCCTCATCTTGCTTGTGTGCATTCTCTGTATGGAAATACACAAATTCATGAAGGTACAAGGCAACAAGGAAAATCAAAGCAATAAAAGATAATATTATCTTGTAGGTATCCAGATTCAGCCCCTATGAATGGACTCTAGAGGAGCCAGAAGATGGAGCGTTGCCCCTGACAACCGAATCCACCAATGAGTTTGGGATATTTAACTCCCTTTGGTTCTCTTTGGGTGCTTTTATGCGGCAGGGTTGTGACATCTCGCCAAGGTTTGTATGGCAGTTAAACCATGACTCCACTGCAGATTCTGTAAGAATGGATGCATTTCTTATCTTTTCTGTTACATGTTATTTTACTGTCAGATGTTGCAGTTATGTGTCAGATTTAATTAGACTGTACTATATATTTCTTTCAAAAAGTGAGTCAAACCTGATTAATATACTATGAGCATTTTTTGGAGACAGCTGTAGCAACGGCTACATTTCTGCCTGGTGAAACTTTTAATAAAATGATAAAGACACAGAAGTATACCACTGCTGCCATAATGGTGCAGTACCAAAAGAGAAAGTGTGTTCCCACAAGTAGTAGTCTATGTTTCACCAAAGACACTCAACGTGAAACTAGAACTTCTAGGTTGTGCAGGAAGTGTGATAACACAAATAATTCTAAAAATCCAGCCCTGTAACTTTACTCAACAGTAAGTCCTATGGGTCACTCCATTTGTCCACACAGGGATTATAAGATTTTAGAAAGCAATGTTGTTGATGCTCCCTCCAACATTTTACTGAAACATGGAACAGTTAACAACATTGTCACAGAGGCCACTAGTTAACTAACTTTTTAATAACTTTTCAAAGGCCTTCAGTCAATCTACTGAACTCACCACCCTCCCAGCTAGCTCATGAACTTCTCAGGTATTAGACTGTTATAACAGCATACTGTGGTCTGTTTGTCTATGTGTGTGTGCAGGTCTCTGTCAGGTCGTATAGTGGGGGGGGTGTGGTGGTTTTTCACTCTGATTATTATCTCATCATACACTGCCAATCTGGCCGCCTTCCTGACGGTGGAGAGGATGGTTTCTCCCATCGAGAGTGCTGAAGACCTGGCTAAACAGACAGAGATAGCATATGGAACCCTGGACTCTGGATCCACCAAAGAGTTCTTCAGGGTAAGGACTTCTTCATACATGTAGAAATGACTGTAACTTACCACTGATGCATGTGTAAGTAAGGTGTTTTTCCAGCACGAGTCTCCCAAACAGTTTTGTGGCTCTTTGTCATAGATACTCTTAGTGTGTGGAACTAATGGAGGGATGAACAGCATTCTTTCAAAATATATTCATTCATTTCGTGTTTGGATGATGTTGGTGGAGAGCGCTGTCTAACACGTCCTATAGGTCAGAGCCCAGAGTTAACCTACATGCACATAAACAATATTTTAAATTGTGAATCCTAAAAGGCAGAGTAAAATTATTTATGATTATTTAGGGCAGCGCAGTGGTGCAGTGGTTAGCACTGTCGCCTCACAGCAAGAAGGTCGTGGGTTCAAACCTCAGTTTGCCCGGCCTTTATGTGTGGAGTTTGCATGTTCTCCCTGTGCCTGCGTGGGTTCTCTCCAGGTGCTTCCTCCCACAATCCAAAGACATGCAGGCTAGGTTAATTGGTGTCTCTAAAACTGTCTTTAGGTGAGTGGTTGTCTGTCTATGTGTGGCACTGCGATGGACTGGGCGACCTGTCCATGGTGTACCCTGCCTTTCACCCAATGTCAGCTGGGATAGGCTCCAGCCCTGTGTTCCTTGTGCATTCTCTCAGTACATTCCATTGTCAATCTGCACTGAAAAACGCCAAAAAAATGTCAAACAATCAGCACTAGCTTGCTGAAAAATAAAAATATATTTGGGAAACTGTCTAAGCCTGTCATAAATTACCATCAAGGGCCCAAAATATTGTGTCACTGCTGCTGTTTACATTCTCCCCAGACACAAATTCCAAAAATGCACTGCAGAATATACGGGTGTATACAGTGTGTGTCGCCTATGTGTATATCAATAACTGTAGCTATAAATTGTTTTATTAGGGCCGAGCACGAACCGTGCGGGGTCCCTATTGAAACCGATTGTTTTTTTCCTGCAAAGTAAGCTCAAGTTTGGGGCCTAAACATACTTGAAAACTCACCAAACTTTGAACAAAATTCAGGAGTGGCAAAAAATTTTCGTATTTTATGGGTTTTGCACAGGAGCGTGGCAAAATGGCTCACTAGCTCCCTACAGAGCAGCCACCGGACAAAGTTTAACCTATGTGTACGAAATTTCTGTGGCACATGCATCATGTCTAGACGCACAAAAAAGCCTCTTAGAGCGATGCCCTAAACCCAACATTGAATATTTACAGCAATTTTTGGACGATTTACACACTCCATACTTTAACGAACTCCTCCTAGGGATTTAGTCGGATCGATTTCAAATTTCTGCTGTGCCTTCTAAAGGCATTGACAATGAAAAGTTGCGCTATCAGTGAGTTTTCGTCAATGGGCGTGTCCATGGCATGGCGTGAAATATCAACTCTTTGACATGACACTGGAAGTTGTTGTAACTTCAGTGTACATGCTCACATCCGAACAAAACTTTTCTGCTTGATAACGGTCCCGCCCCGAACACATCTAATATTAATTCATATTCATAGCGCAAAGTGCTATGTAGTGCCACAAAGGGGACACAGGAAGTGATGTATAACACTTTCATGCAGCGTCCGGAGCGCGTAGAAAATTCACAGCCGCACCAGCTGCCCTCACAGCCGCAACGCGGCCGCCTCACGCCCCGATGCGCTACCCATGCGAGGGTCCGCCCAACGCTGCTTGCAGCTTTAATTTAATTTTAGGATTTGAATATTGAGGCTTTTTTTCGAACGCCTGACACAGCAGTGAGCACTTCACACAGTTCACGTCAAAGGGAATCCAAAATGCAGCCCTCAGCTGTGTGGGAGCACTTTAAACTGATTGATGACAATGGCAGTGTGGAAATTATGGGGTTACAATTGCTTAATTTCATCAAAGATCATAAAAGTCAAACAGCCTGCATTTTGAAATTAATCAGTAAAATGTAGGCTACAACAAATAAACATCATAATCAACATATCTAAATAATTATATCAGGCCTATTGTAGAAGAAGAACATTTAGTAGGCTATGATAAAACTTAAAAGTAAATTTAGCATAATAACGCGCTCCTTCTGTCTGCTCACCCTGGACCCGCTGGCTAAAATATTGTGCTCGGACCTGCTTGGCTTAGCTCCTCCCACTCTGGACTCTCATCTGCGGTTTCCCTCCTGCTCTGCACAGCAGCTACTCTTCCCCACCTCAAAACCCCATCCCTCTTTTATGTAACTTCAGTCTCCTACCTCTTTTAGGACCAGAACTTGGGTAACAAAGTTTTTAGACTTACAAATGCCTGTTCGAAAGTGTCAACTGTTAGGAAGATATTCACAATGCTTTTCTACAATTTATAAATTAAAACTGGACTCACAAATGCCTATTTGAAAGTTGTAAATGTTCACAAATGATATTTACAAATGTGGTTAAATTAAATAAATTAACCAAAACCAAAGTATTACATTTATTCAGAGATTTTTTTTTATTATTTGTGGAATTTGTGTATTTGCAGATCTGTTTCATATTTGCAAAATATTTTTGTGAGTTTACAAATCCTTATTTTGTGTTTGTTTAAAGTGTTACATATAGAACTTAACTTGCCTGCAACTCAACCCGACAGAACACTTTTGGGATGAATTAGAGCAGAGACTGCGAGCCAGGCCTTCTCATCCCTGACCTTACAAATGCGCTTCTTGAAGAATGGTCAGTTGAACAAGCTATGTTGTAGTATCTTATCTGTGTCTGTCTCTCTTTTTTAGCGCTCTAAAATCGCCTTGTTTGACAAGATGTGGCAGTACATGAAATCAGCAGAACCGTCCGTGTTTGTCAAGAAAACTTCGGAGGGTGTCCTGCGTGTCAGGAAGTCCAAAGGGAAATATGCCTACCTGCTAGAGTCCACCATGAATGAGTACATCGAACAGAGGAAACCCTGCGACACCATGAAAGTGGGAGGAAACCTTGACTCCAAAGGCTATGGCATTGCCACGCCCAAAGGATCCCCATTAAGGTGGGTGGATCAGTATAACAATGCTAGCCAACCTGCACTGCCATGTACCATTCACACTACTAACCTGCTGCTTAGCATACTGTCCCTCTCCCCATTCACACAGCTTTGTTTGTCTATACTCGAAACTAAGAAAGAGCAATTTTTTACACTTGACTTACAGTGGTAAGTGGATTCCTCACTCATTGCTCTAAAGCTAATTAATGATCAGAATACTCTAACTGATCACCTGCTGTAGTAATCAAGTGGTTTTTAGCCAGTGTGTGAGCTGTGGCTGTGTCCATGCGCAGCCCTGCTCAGGAAAATAGACCACTATGGGGAGCGATGTAGTCTGGTCCCATGCCATAGTGCAGTTGGGTATTGCAGTATGTGAGTGTGATGAATGGGGCATAGCGGCTTACTCGTTGTTATAATAATCCACCTACCCTGATGACATCATCTAAGTGGTTTGTATTTTTACCATGGTTACCACCTCTGACCAATGGCTAGTGGTGGTTGCTGTGGAGACTGGGGGAGGGCTGTGAAATTTTTCAGGTCTTAAAGAAATATTTCATCACAAAATGTCACAAAATCATGAAAAAATATGTGTTGAATTGGATGTACAGTTATCATACAATGATCAATGTGAAATATTCTCAGCCATCCGCTGTTTTATCTTTTTCAATTAAAACTGACTTAATATACTTTCTTATGAGGAGAATTTGGTTGGAGGTTTTTCATAATTTATTATGAGCTGGCTCTTTAAGACCTGGATCAAGGGATTTTTGTTGTCAGTGAGCTTATGACCATTTATTTAACATTTATGTGTGTGTGTGTGTGTGTGTGCGCGCGAGCGTGTATTTGCCTATGTATGTTTCCATTTGTTTTCCATTAGGAATGTGTCCTTCTCTCCTTCCAAACTAGTTGGACATGTTTTATATCTATATTCAATTTATATTATAAGTCTATATTATCTACAATCTATATTATAAGTAGTTATTTTATAAAGAGTTTGTCTTTATCCAAATCCATCACAACATCCTGTTTTATTCCAATTTGCAGGAAGCAGGAAAAGTTCCATTATTTAGCTTCTCTAAATGATGACTACACAAGAAGTGATTATTCTGTTTTTGACCACCAATATCACTATGAGGCATGCATGATGCAGACAGGCAATACAATAAACAGCCCTGTCATCAGTTTCATGCTATTGTCGAGTCAGAAATAAGGCCAGGCTGGGCCAATAAAGGCCTGGACCTTACCTCCGTCAACGTAATAAACTCACACACACACGAGCCTGGGCGTGGCTAGACACAGAAAGGAGCACAAAGGAGCACACACACAGAACTATAGGGGTTTTTAAGACTGTGATCCTAACTTTACACTTATAAAATAACGCTTTAAATAACGACTGTGTGGGCCACCCTTACTCTAGCAATTAATGACAACAATTTAGGCTACAATGCTCCAAAATAATACACAACACTATTCCCCGAATTAGCAGTTAGATGTGCAAAGAAACCCAGCAATGTACCAACAAAGGCAGAGAAGAAGACTGCTTGCAAAGAAATATAGAAGTAAACACAGTATTTAAAATACTAGAATTCTCTCTTAGATATGAATGAAATTTCACAAACGATCCCTGCGACACTAGTAATGTACAGATCTATACACACCCATTGCCACAAGAGGAAAACACTTGTTTGAATTATAATTTATATATGATTCTGAAATTAACTTAAACTACCACAAACTTCACCATATTATCATCATCATTGCTTGCCAATTTACTAAGAGTCCAAGTAGGGTTAAGTCAAGAGCAACTTGGCTGATTGAAGATACATGAAGACGTTTCTCATCCGAGAGGCTTCTTCAGTTTCTCATGTGACTCCAACAACCATACACTAAGGAACCAGGTGGTATACATCACCTTCATAACGACCTGCAGAGTTTAAATAGCTGGATCACCTTGTTCAGAACTGAAGAAGTCTCTTGGATGAGAGCCAAAATGTCTTTGAGTGTCTTCAACCACGTCCAGGCTTTCCAATTGACTCGACCCTCCTTGGATAACAGTTACCTGGATTAGAGAGAGGAGAGGTATTTTTATGTTTAGGTTTTAGCAACTTATACATTTAGTTGCTAGGTAAATTATCTGACAGACAGCTGCCTCAGTGTTTTATGCTGAAAATATGTAGTAAAGAAATAATTCTCCAATTCAACTTCATTTTTATTTATAACTCAATGTAAATAATGATCCGTGTGTGTGTGTGTGTGTGTGTGTGTGTGTGTGTGTGTGTGTGTGTGTGTGTGTGTGTGTGTGTGTTGCATTGTAGTTCCTGAGTTTATTTCTCACTTTTGTATCTTTACAGCACATTACAGAGGGCTGTATGGTTTTGTCTGTCCTCTATGTGATGCTGTGTGTCAATTGACTCTGAAATTTAACTTCTGAATGTTTTTAATGATTGCAGTTACTTGTATAATTTTCAGTTAAAGCTGCATTAAGCGATTCTTGAACACCAAAGAGCAGTTCTAACTCATTGTGATTAACTAATACAAGATCAAAATCAAACCTCTAACTGCTCTGGAAGAACTAAATTAGCTGGATGAATATAACAATCTTTTTTGCTAGCTAACATCATGTTATGCTGGATTAATTAAACCATGTTTAAAGAACAGGGCCCAAGCTTGAGCCATCAACTCCTGTGGAAAATATCTGGATCTCTTCTTTGTTTCCTAAATGTTTGTTGAATTTGGCTTTTAGCTGTTTTTTTCTGGGCACCTTCCAATCAGCTCATTTGAACTTGTCAGTGAAGAGTGATGGAGATGATGACTTTCAACCAGATGGACAAAACCAAAGCAACAGGTTTTAGAGAAGTTGAAAGAGCTGCCTGTTGGGTGTTGGCTCTAAAGCAGCAGAGATCAGCAGTATGAGCAACCCATTCACATTACTTGAGTCAATTTTTAATACCAAAAATATTGCTTAATGGAGCTTTAAGTCTAACTCATTGGTCAATCTACTGTATGACTGTTGTTGTTGTAGTATTACATGGTAGAACCAGAGACACATTTTTTTTTAAATTTTCATTCAGCAAAACTCTTGAATTATTTGAATTATTCACTGAATTCTTCCACTTTCTCCAAGTCTCTGTTCCTAGCATGATTTTTCTATTGTCATTTATTTTTTTTCTTCCCTTACAGTCAAAGTGGATGATTAATGTTATAATGTCAATGGTGGGTTCAGTTCAGAAAAAAATATAAAGCCCAACTGTTCATAACCCTTTGGCATATGAAAATCATCATATTCAAATTATGAAACTAAAAAGCAATGATTACTCAGTCAATGGCAAACGAGTTGTTGCTGTTATGCAGTATTTGCAACCAATCAAATGAAAGTGAACTGAGCCCAAGCCTGGTTATTAGTCACATTTTACCACATGATATATAGAGTATTTTAGATGTCATTAGCCTCCATTAATCACTACATAACACAAAGTTCATTATTGATTAGGGCACAAAATACCACACACCATTGGCAACAATTTCACCGCTTTTCATCCTGCCATTACATTATTAATGTAAAAGATCTTCCTGCTGTATTGTCTCTTCTCCTTTTCAAGAGTTAAACAGTAAATGTAAGCTCTTTAAAGATACCAAAAATCCGGTCATATGATACCGCTGGGCTGGTTGCACAAAGATATACTTGTCTACAGATTTAGATCAGTCTTGGAGTTGCGCTGATCTAAATTGGTGAGACAGTTTAACAAAAATGAAGACTGAATAATTATTTGAAACCTAAAATCATTCAGGCATTCTCAGGAATGATGCTGTGTTTACAATATGTAGAATGAATAAGTAACCAAGAGTTATTTTTCTAACTTTGTTGGGTGTTTCACTATGGGAGATATCGGCCACTTTGGAATTGCATAAGCTTTCTTGAAGCCACAAGGCATGTTTACCAGGGTAAGAATTTTTATGCAGACACTAATGCAATGGCCCCCTGTGCTGTCTATGCGGGCCAAGGATGGCCCTAATTCATATAGCTGGAAAAACCACAATCCAAAAAATCACAAATATCCTGTACTGACACTCCATTGAATACGGCTAGTGTAATGACCTTGCTCCAGGTGGAATGGGAGCTTAAACCCTGAGAGGGCTGTGAGGCCATACACCTTAACGCTGTTGGGTACCTATGGTCTGAATCCACCACCTTAGGAATGAAATCTGCATTGGTCTACAGGCACACGTCCGCTTGCCTTCCGTTTTTAATGCCAACTATACTATCAGGGCATCGAACGATCTACAGCGCATGTGTGGAGCGAGTCCGCCAAGCTGACTCCAGAAAGTAGTATAAACAATAGTAGTCTGCGTCTGTGGTGTCCGCAGCTGTCCATATATGCGTCCGCTCCAGAGGCTCTTGCACAGCAGACAGGCCTGCGGCAATCAGTTTCCACCTTTCACAGGCCAAGCCCAGAGCTATGCAGTCTGTGTTAAGGTGGTAGGTCATAGTAAGTGGCTAGAGGTCATGGTTAATTATTTCTGCTACCCAATGCTTGGATGGCCACCAAGGGGCTTTCAGGATTAGTAACAAACCAATCATGGTGACCATGGAAAAGTGCCGAAAATGTTTTAGTACTAAAACTCTACCACAGGGACCAAATGCCATTGACATCTCTGGTCGCACCACCCTGATATGGATGCAGCTGTTGTCATGGTTACCCTACATAATAACACCGCTCTGGCCAAGGTGATTGCAAGGGCACGGTTGTTATTATGCAACCCAATGTTGCATCTCATTGAAAGCCTGCAAGAACGATGCAATAAGTGAGGGAGTTTATTTTCCGCCCAAAAGGTTCTAACTGGATCTCTGCCCAGTTATTTTGAACCCAAGATCCATCAAAAGATTTATCACCAATTCCTGACTGCCTGCTCTAGTTAATATGAGCATATGAGATAGTCCTCTATGTATGAATATTCTGCTGTTATTTCTCAACAGGGACAGGGCCCCCACACACTTGCAGTAGTGAAAGACCAAGACCCAGGTTTGATTCTTATAAGCTATGCCCTGGAAGGCAAACCTGTAAAATGCCCTGTGTGCAGGGTGTGTCAACATCCTAGCAGGACGCAATTTTAACTGCCGTAGCAGCTAGAGTGTTTGCCTAAGGCCCCTGGATCTCTGGTTTTTGATAGCTGGTCAGTCTGTTGTTTTTTTTAGCTGCCTTTCTCTGAGTTTTGATTTCTGAGGATTCTGCTGTCCTTCACTCTTCTCAGTATAGGCTATAAAGACCCTTGGTGGGGTTGTAGGTGATATTCATAACTTCTGCCTTCTGCGCATCACTTGGCCAAAGGTTTTACCCCACTGATTGTGACCACTAGGCTAATCATGCACCTCAGGAGGAGTGCAAGATGACATGGTTAACCACAAAGATTTCATCCCACAGCACGGAGATGGATAACCCTTAGTCCAACTGTTGGCCGGTCTCTAAAATCTGGTACACGGATAGTAGTTTAACAGCCATCAGAGAGAACACTGACAGTGCTGCTTATCTACACATCTTCTGAGGAGGAAGCTGAAATGGAACCGTGGTTAGGGGGAAGGTGAGCCACTGAAGGCCTAAAGGTTTCAGCCAGCCCCAGCTCATCCATCCTGTGAATCTCTCTGCTCTCTTGAAAGCAATGGAGCAGCAGCAGCTTTCTTCTTTGCTGGCATCACCTGCTTTGTTGATGGCAGAGCTGGTGGTAGCTGTGTGTGTTTAGCCAGAGATGGAAATTCTGCATGGAGCATGGCACAGGTGGAATGCATACTTTTTTACTATCAGCTCTGACCTTTGGAATGGGTGGCAGCCGTAGACATAGTGATTAATGCCTGTTTCTTGATAGCACAAGCTTATAGTGTTTTGTCCAAGCTAGCACCAAAGCTGTAACAGTAAGCAAGTCATGACACGTTAGCTGAACTCCAGGTATTTAGCTCAGCTTACAAACTAAGAAGGCTCATCATAATGCATTAGCCCAAAGTCAACTTCAGGCAAGCAAAACGACACCTCTAGCTTTGGCTAGCCAGAGGAACAAGCCTGCATTGATGTGGACATTACTGTAAACTTGCAAAGAAAATACTCAGCATGAAAACTGCATTTTGAAACGTATTCCTTAACAGGTCGTCTGTTAAGCAGATATCGAGAATAGCCTGGCAGAGCTGAGGGAACTAAGTGTACAGCAGTTTCTCCTGGGAATAGCAAGAATGACTGTGAAGAAGTTGACTGACCATAGCAATATGAAGGGGGCTGGGTCCTCAGCATGGTTCAAGCGGTCTGTCAATGACAGACGTGGTATCATGGTAGTTTCCAAGGCAATTAGTGAATGGATTAAGAATCGGATCGGAGATCAGAGCACCAGTGGCGCAAAGCTCCTGTATTGAAAGTGTAAACACCAACACTCCCCTGGTACTTCAAGCTTTAGCTAATAGACAAAACTCAAAAGTTGCTAGTAAGGTATTGTTAATTACAGGTAAGAATAATTAAGAATTTGTTTTTAAGAATTTCTGCACTTGCATGCCTGCATATTAACACCTGCTTATAAACTCCACCAACACTATATATAATATAATGATTATAATATTATGGCCTACTAAGCTAAGCAAAAAAGTTTTCAAGCAAAAAATATGTTGAAAATATTATTGTGGAATAAAGTCAAAGAATACTAAAGATACATAGAAATGTATATAGTAACAAAACACCATCAATATATGATCTGAACTGAATCTAGTCAAAGTAAGTTCCAATCCCCTTTTAATTAGTAAGAAATTAAGAAGTAATAAAAGAAAGAAAGAAAGAAAAAAGAAATGTTTAAGAAATTAAGAAAGCAATTATTAGGAAATGAAAGGGATCCATAAAATAAAGTATATGCCTTAACTCTAGTCTTCTGTTGTAACAAAGCTTAGTAGTATAAAGTGACTCTTTGGTCAGAAAACAGAAAGATTGTTATATATATGGCACCAGTCAGTGCCACTTTGTAACTTTGTGCAACCAGCTCCTGTGCTGGTCATGGGAGACAAATGCTGCGTTGCATTTACCTCAGAAGTCAGAGGTCAGAGCTGGGAATGATGTCACACCCGTGTTGACAGTGTTCCAGTTAACAAATTGGAAAACCTCGCTCGGCCAGTCATTGTTTACAAATAGCCAGGTTAGCTATTGATTTGCTGGTTGATGAAAAAAAACTCATTGTGTGGTATTTACTCACACTAAACACTGTAGCAACACGTCCACAGACAGCAGCTGGACAGCACTTTGTGTATGAACATTTCTATGAGTCACAAGTACACAGAAGTGCTAATAAACAGTATAAACAACAGCGTGCGGTTCTCCCGACTTCCCATGTCGGAAATTTAAACTTTGAATTGAAAACTTAAGGGGGCCTTTGAATGCCTTTGAAATTTTGAACTTTGAACTCGGAAATTCTCCTTTCCTATGTCAAATGGAACGCACCAAAACTAGAGTAGGAAGCATACAAAGTAATTGTAGTTTCATGGCTATGTGAACCCAAACTGAATACATTTTTGTCATACTGTTGAAGTTCAGCAAGCCTAAATGCTCCACACAAAATAATCAAAAAAAAACTATCTGATCATGATCTGAAAAAGAGAATTATAAAATCTGTACATGACTATTATATATATATATATATATATATATATATATATATATATATATATATATGCCAGATACAGATGGATGCAAAACAAAACCAAAGCATTTTAAAAAGCATTTCTAGACAGTTAAACTAGATGCCCCAATGCCAGCTGCCAGAATGCAAACCAGAATAAACAATGTTAAATCTTCTTATTTTGGCTGCTGCCTGTAGGGGTCACCACAGCAGATCATCTTGCCCAACCCGGCATGGGGATCTGATGATCTGCATATTTGATTTTGCGTAGGCTTTTTATGCCGAATGCCCTTCCTACCCCAACCCTAACAAACACTTTAAATACCTATTTGTAATTTTAGCAGCTTCTAACATTCTAAATACATTTGATATGATTCTAAAGTGCCCATAAAATGCACAATATTTGAGTAGTTTTGTTTTTTTAAGAATTTAAAAGTGAATCCTAATGCTAAGGGTGATAACAGCAGTGAAGCTGGCTTGGAGGAGGATGATTATTGCTGTCAAATAGTTTGACTGTGATGGGATGGTTGAATTGTTTATACTGTATGTCTATCAATGGTTGGGCTTTGATGGCATTTCATGGAATCTGAATCCAAAGATAGAATGAGCTTATTGAATCTGAATCCTTTCAAATCCCTTATCGAATCTAATTAGTATGAGTTTTTTAACATGAAAACAAAGTTGAAAAGAACTAAAATTGTGCACTGGAGATTTGAGTGGCAGCCTATTTAATGCTTATAACTAGTTACAACTGGAAAATACATTTCTAATGCATTGAAATAACAGCTGTAGCCAAGGACTACAAGCCACCTTAATACCAGAAGTTCTGATTCATAAATAAGTAACTGGATAATCTTAATCTAGAAAGATCTGAATGAAAGTCCAGCTGAGAAATTTGAAAGCTGATATAACATGACAGATGTTCTCTACTCAAGTTCTGAGACTTCAGACTTGACTTGGCTCAAAGGCTTGTGAGTATCTGTAGTAAACAGTCAAAGTTGTTTTCAGGGGAAAATGAAGGCAAATGGTAAAATTATTACCCAATCTGTCTGTTGTAAACATCCATTACAGTTTACAGAATCACCTCTGGTTCAATTTATTGTACAAGCTTTAGGTGTTTTCTTTTAGTTTACAACTTCTGAGATCATCTGACTGCTTGTTTTTGTTTTGCCCCATTGGACTTTTTTGGTGACTGGAATCCAAGATCTCAGTAATTTTTGTGAGAACAACGATAAAACCAATTACTGTTTAATATTACAAGAGATGTTTTATAGAAGAGACACACCACTCAATCACATCCCGTCCCTCCTACTAGAAAGCCAATAGTCTACTTTTAACAGCCGAAGCGGGAAACATATTTCAGCCAATCGTGTGGTTTCACTGACGTAAGGGTCTGTTTTCTGCTGCGCATGCGTTGAAGTGGTGATGCATACGCAGTAGAAGGATAACCGTTCAAGAAAAATGTAAACCTTATTTTTTGGGGCAAAGTCGTCAACTTTTTCAATGATTATTATTAGATTTTACTATTGATTTTATTCATGTAGTTTTCATGTCCTGGTGACCAGTAAAAGTGCAGTTCTGGCTCTCTGCCCATTCCTTCAGATCCTGGTCAGTGCCTGGTCTTGTTAGTCCAAAATATCTGTGCAGAGGCATTGCCAAGATGGCAGCTGAGTGGCATGACTTGTCTATGGACTTTGGTTTTACTGAAAACACAGTTTGAAGGGAAAACAGACTTTGACACAAAAATGGCTTGGAGAGAGCACATTTTTTGCTAATGAAAAATGATTCGATAAGAGATTTGTAATTTATCAACCAAGAACCAGCTATCAGAACCCAACCCTATCTCTGTGGTTCTATGAAGACATATCAAGTGATTTTAGACATATTACTCAACATTCCTTTTTCCATGGATATTCAGCAGGTTGAGCTTACTCACTATAACATGGTAAAGCTAATCCTATCAAATATTGTTAAGTTTTCTCTTAAGACAAGCGAAGCATTCCAGCTGTGTTTATTCTGTTTAAACTAAGGATTAAGAGCCCATGCTGTTAACATGCATACCAGCACGAGGACTGACATTGACAACAATTGAACTGCTAACAGCCACTGTGTTCATATAGAAATGCGGTGAACCTGGCGGTGTTAAAGTTGAACGAGCAGGGGCTACTGGACAAACTGAAAAACAAGTGGTGGTATGACAAGGGAGAATGCGGCAGCGGAGGAGGGGAAAGCAAGGTTAATACACACACAAACACAGACACACAGACACACACACTCACACACTAAAACGTGATGATAACACTGGGTTATCAGGTGTTCTCTAAGAAAGAAGCAGCACAGTTATAACGCCACATGTGAACACAAAAGGTAATAATGTTAGGAATGCCAAGCTGTAGCCTTTCAAAGAAATATAAACAAATGAAATGTCACAGATGTTACATAGAGATTGAGCAGTTGCTGATAAGCACCACAAACAGGTAGCGTTGTAGTCTTTGCTGCTTCTTCCAACAATGTGTTGCACTCTGTTTGGTTGAGGTCAGGGTTAGGGCAGGCTTCAAGGGCAAGGCCAGGGTCAGTTGACCTCACACCAGATGGCAGCAACAGTGCAGAAGAAGAGCCGTGGATAAAGAGTTTGGCCAAACTCTGTTTATCTATGGCTCTGACCTGGAGGAATACTGCTGCTGAATAAGCAGAAAGGCTTTTCACTGCAGCGCCTCTCATTCTCTGTCTCAGGGGCCGAATAGAGGGGTCCTGATAGCACAAGCTTTAATTTTAAACAGCTTTGTCAAATTAATTGTGATGATAAGAGACTAAATGGTCTACATAGTCCAACATGATAGCATTTGGCAATAGATGAAGTGATAAAGTTATGGTCTTTAAATTTAAAAAATAATGTGGCAAAAATATTGTAAAACCAAACTTTAATGCTGTGTCATCCGTGACATATGAAATTCCTGCAAATAACAAAAACATTAGTGGACCCTGTCTTGGTTGCTAGACCAGAGTGTGAGAACCGCTGCCCCACTAATAACATAAGATAACATTGATAATGATGTTATTTATGTTATTCCCATTGAAGAGTACCAGTTAACCTTGCCGTATTGAAACTGAATGAGCAAGGGACCCTAGACAAGATGAAAAACAAGTGGTGGTACGATAAAGGAGAGTGTGGCTTCAAGGACTCTACCAATAAGGTTAGTTGTATATGTCTGTGGATCAATCAAACACACACTGTCTGTTCACACATTTATCATGTTCAGTAATCTTAGTTTTGTATGTATTAAGAAAAGAAAGTATATCTACACTAAAAGATTACAGTAGTCCAATATCTCTATGTGTAAAACTGAAAAACATACACAGTATCATGCAGTAAAAACTGCATGGACTGAATTGTCAAGGACACGCTCAGGTTAAAGCATGGAGCTTCAACTGTCAAATGCTGATAAGAATAAAAATAAGTGGTGTCCTGAAAACTGAGTGGAACTTCTTAAGATCAACTCAGAACCATTACATCCACTGTGTATTTTTTGGCTGTTGAATAGTCAATTCAGTTTTTTATTTTTTTTAATTTTTATTCAGTTATTCTGTCTGTCTTTCTTAACACTAAAGTTAAAGTCTGTCTATCTGAAACCCTGTTTAGACAGAATTCTTTTTCAAGGTATTGTCTTCCAGGATGATGAGACAGGAAAGGGTCAAAAACAAAGAGGAGGCCAGTGATATAGGTAGGAGCACTCTGGAGGCTGGTGACAAGGCTAGAGATTGGGAAAGGCAACTGGCCCCAAGACATTCAGCTGCAGGATGGGGCAGGCTACTGAATAATTTTTAGGCATCTAGAAAACAGGACCTGTGGCCTGGTGTTTAGAGACCAGGACCAGAGGCTGGAAGGTGAGTTGGTGGAGCTAGGGAAATAGTAGACTGCTGTAACAAGGGAACTAGTGACTGCTGCAGCACAGTCTCATTAGATTGCTGCAGCTCAGGAACAGCAGATGGCTGTAGCTCAGGAACAGGTGTCAGCAGGACGGTCAACTGGAGACCTGGAGCAGGTGAAAGCCATGCTACCGAATGGAGGACCTGACAGGGCTGATGGCAACTTGGTGGTGCTGGACAGTTAACAGGCCAAGGTGCTGGGCAACTGAGACTTTGTGGCACCTAGGAGGTGGCCAGTGACATGGGGAGCCACGCTTCCTTTGAAGACTACACTGTACCCTGTGAAAATGGCATGGCGAGTCCCTTCAAAAGGGTGATCTCTTGACATCATCTTGGCTCCTTAGTTTCTCCTGGGGTTCAGGGAATCCTAGATCAGGACAGACATGTAGCAAGCTAAGAAGGACAGGATGGCTGCAGGCTCACAAACTTAGCAGGCTGGTTGCTAGCAGGCTGAGGCGGATAGACAGAGGCAGTAGTTTTGCAGCCTGGGCTGGAGGCTGAAGGCTAGTAGTATGGGATGCTGGCTGGCTAGCAGACTGAAGGCTATCTGGCTATTGACTGTTCAAGTTTAACACTTTTTCCCCAGACAGTTAAAGTCTATCTGTCTGAAACCCTGTTTAGACAGAATTAGTTTTCAAGGTATTGTCTGTCTCACAGTTGTCCAAGCAGGGTAACAAGGAACATGAGGAATTGGACCCAAATGCAGACAACTGAGGCAGGGCTGCAGCAGCAAACACAAACTGGCACAGAGTGTGGGAAACACACACACTAGGCCTGCCCAATATGAGGAAAATCTCAGATGTCTGAGATGCTTCTTCAGTTCTGAGCTAAAGAAGTGTCTCAGATGAGAGGCAAAATGTCTTTGACTATCTTCAACCAGTCCAGTTGCCCTTGATTTTAACCTTCCTTGGTTAGATGTTTGTATTTATTAATCTCCTTGTCCTTGATTTAATTTCCCCCAATCTTGTCCTCTTAATGAAACTGATTCCAGTGAAATCTCCATGACCAGTGATGTAGTGACGTAGCTGAGAAGTATCTGGGATACTTGTTGAGTACAGTGTTCATAGAAGTGATGGCCAGAGCTGATTGTGGTTAAAACCTACTTTACTAACATTTTCATGATGGTCAGTATCTGCAAACAGAAATACTTGAATATAGTGCAGACAGAGGTACACACCGATTTACACACAGACAACCTAGTAAAGAGCATGAGTGTTTTAAATGTGTGCAGGTTTAGTCTAATTGTCTGTCTTTATCTAAAGCCCCTATATGTTTTTATGGTGAGTTAACTGTATGCACATGACTGAACTCAGTTAAGTTTTATGCTGTGGTTCCGTGGTAGTGTGTCAGACATTAAAGTTAGCTCTTCACATAAAAACACCTCACTAACACTTTTCTTTGGGCTGACGCCCTCTTTTCCCCCCCTGTGTGTGTGTACTAGGAAAAGACCAGTGCTCTGTCTCTTAGTAATGTAGCGGGAGTCTTCTACATCCTGGTTGGAGGTCTAGGTCTGGCCATGATGGTAGCACTGGTAGAGTTCTGCTACAAGAGTCGTGCAGAGGCCAAAAAAATGAAGGTACGTTATCTTTTTTTAAAAACAGTTTCTAAAATGATCTTAAATACAGTTGTTATTATTTGTAATATTGGTATTCAATTTGCTATGTAGGATTCTCACTAAAAACAACTATCCAAATCAGAATTTATGTGCAGAGTAATGTTATAGGCAAATGATTTTCTGCCTTCCAGTCAGAAAATCAGAAAAACCAAAACCTGTGTGGTTAATGTGATGTGTATTGTAGTTTTTCTACATGTGTGAAATTCATACCTCATATCAGTGAGTTCAGTGTAATGTAAGAAGAAATAGCATGCCAATGTTTTTTTATGATACTATTTATGCAGTAAGGTAGCACTCAGCTACCAGTTTATTATGTAAACCTTTATGGTCATTTTCTGGTGCTGTTGAATTACACTGTGTTACACTTTACACTGAGTTGTGTTTCTAATATTTAGTCCAACATATTTACATCAATGACCATATACAAAATAACCAGCCCTCAGTATAACACAATACAGTATAACAGCAGCACAAACCACAGCCTCTAAAATGACCATAAAGTTGAATCAACACTGCGGTAAAACAGAATCTGAACATAGTTCCTTCGTAAAGGTAGGATTTATTGCAGGGCTGTTGGACTATACTGCAGTGGTTTTGGATGTAATAAACTAGTAACTGTGTGTGTATAGAAAATCTAAAATGGTAGGAGTTAAAATCCAAATTCATGCCGGATGCAAGATGTCAGCAGTGTGTAAGTGCTACAGAAGCATCAGTCCATTCAATCCACATTGATTTCGACCGCCTCTATGAAGTAGCTCTCCTCACAACGAACCGACTGTTTTTTCAGCAGCACAGCTAAAAGGCAATGGCCAGCGTAAGCCACAGTGTCATTATAAGGTGAAATTAATGTCATAAAGAGTGTTATTTTTACTCATCCACTTTACAAGCTTTAGCTAGTTCCATAATGAAACTGGGGCCCTTGACCGATCATTTACAATATAGTACAGACAACAGGAGACTTGTGGGATATGAACAGCTGCTGAACAGCTGTAGAAATAACACTTTTCCAAATGCGCTACCGGGAAAAACACAAAAGATGAAGCTTAAAAAACACACTTGATTTGGGCTTCTTGATGTGTATCATATGTGTCTTTCTTGAGGTCATTGTGAATTGATAAAGTAGAAGCACATCTGTTCCTTTAGGTGAACAAGAGATGGACATAAAAATAAAGTGCTTCAAAGATTACTGGCAGTGTGCATTCCTCTGTAGGAGTCTTCCTTGTTATTTATGTTTTGTTTTCTGCTTACTGATGCTGATCTCTAATGATGACATCATTAAAGCTATAGACAATGAGTCTGTCTGATGCTGCAGTTACTACACTGGTCACTGCATTAGGCCAGCCTCAGATGACACGTGTTTTAATGACAGTGGTACTAGTACTACTGTTCCAAGTATAACTTATAAACTTATTGATTAGTGCCGTCCGCATGTGATTTAATCCTGTCATGCTTATGGGCCAAGCCCTGTATGGACGGACCTGCAACCTCTGTTAAGCCAAGCCTCAATAAAATCCACCTTCATCCCCCTTAACGCTACGACATCACACTACAAAATTGCAGTGGCATCATCATCAAAATATAGACAACACCAGAGGCAATGCAGGCAGCGTAATTAAGTCTAGAACAGCTAACTTTTAGACATGTTATGTCTGGTTGGTCAACCACATGTAGACCTAAGCAGACAACCCTACGCTTCCATTGTTCACTTGGATTTTTAGTATACATAGAGAGATGTTAACATTGGAGAATACAGGGTTCAAGGTAGTTTATTTATCATTATACAACACAAGGTTTTATAATGAAAAGAAAGTCCCTACATACTACAAACTTAACAGATAGTAAAATGTATATTAAAATATGATAACATATAAAATAAAACAATATATACAGTTCTTAATATAGATATGTATACACCCATTAAAGATGCTCTCTGTCAGATGTGGATGTCCTTCATGTTCCTTCTCCAGCGGGCCACTGACTCCTGATTGATGACGTTATCCCTTTCCCAGTTTATGCTGTGAGCTGTGATCGCTGATGTTGTCCGTTTCTGGTGTTCATTTAGTCTCTTATTTAGGGTCCTTGCTGTTTCACTGATAAAGATTTCCCCACAGCTTTCATGTGTGATGACACAATGACTTCATACACCACACCAGCATCCTGTCAAGGAGGGCAGGGTATATTCAAGGTCTACCAGTAATTTTAAGGTGTTAAACAGTTTTTGGAAGACATTGTCATTTATCCATGAATGAGAATGAAAAATCCGTTTTAGGTGTCTGAGGCTGGATCAAAACTTGGCAGTGTGTCTGAGCCTGCCCAAGCATACAAATGTGTGTTAACCACCTGTTAAAGCTCTGTTTAGCAATGCTCTTGGCTTCTCCTCTGGGTCAGACTTGCATCAGGGTGACTGGACCCTGTTTTAATTTCTCTCAGTTCTAGTAATTATTATTTTCCACCATGTAAAACTAGTTGTGCAGCCTAAGCTAAGTCAAAGTTGGAAAAGTGAAATTGTCGGGATAGGTATGAGGGTGAACTCAATGAACAAATGATCCAGGTCAGCCATAAGTTTAAAAAGCGAAAGCAAACATGCCTTTGTTCTTAATTTACTAACTGTACACCGCACATTCAAATGTGTAATTCAAATATATATTATGTCATACGTCTGTACTTTTTGAAGTTCATTGCAGTTCATCATATCTAGAGCCTGCACCATCATGTGGCCTTGCACATTCTATTGTAGGTTTGAATCCCGGGCATTGAGCTCAAGACTTTTATGCTCAATTTACCTCTATATTAGTTTTGCTGCATAATACCTACTGATATTACATCTCTGCGAGGTGTAAATTGCTGTAAGAGCTGCAAAGGGATTACCTTATTTACATTTGACTTGCAATTGTTCATGTGTAAAACTGTTACTTGATAACAGCAGATTTGAAAAGAAACACTGGATCATTTGCATGCATATGACATAAATTGCCAAAAGAATTTTTTCTACTGGGTTTACCACCTCCCCACCTCTTTATCTCAATGGTCTTGATTACATGCCAAAATTATTTTAAATGTAAAATATAATTTTACAAAAATAAAATAATTTTAAAGTGTATTTCCATTTTGTTACCTAGCGTGACTTCGGCTGTGTCGATGTGTAAGTTAATCTTAAAGACACTGTAATTAAAGCCACAAACACCTGCAGAGACTACAGGAGATGGAAGAAGTTAAGTTAGTAACATGAATTAATGTGACAAGAATGCATACAAAAGGAATTGCAATAATCTATCCTAAAAGAAACAAATGCGTGGAGTAGTTTTTCCGCATCATTTTGAGATATGTCAGTGCTCCCTGATTGGTTGAAGATGGAGTGATAGGGCTGTCTGGTGGTGGTCAACACTTGAAAATGAGCCGTGCAAGCCAATCCAAACTATCGGGAGTCTGTTATATTTGAAATTGGTATTGGAAATTCCAGTATCCTGTTGCAGTGTAGTACTCAAGCACAGTGCTGTTGGCTGATCAGTTTCATAGTGGAGATTGTGTTGAATGCTGAGCTGAAATCCACAAACATCATTCTGATAGGTGTTGTTTTTCTCAAGGTGTGTGAGGGCTGAGTGGAGGGCAGTGGAGATCTGCCTTAATTCTTTGTGGCATACTTTCAACAAGGTTGCTGGAAACATCCCTCAGAGACTTTGGTCCATATTAACAGCACCACGCAGTGACTGCAGATATGTCAGCTACACATCCATGACTCAAATCTCCTATTCCACCACATCCCAAAGGTGCTCTATTGGATTGAGATCTGGTGACTGTGGAGGCCACTGGAGTACAGTGAACTCATTGTCATGTTTAAGAAACCAGTTTGAGACGATTTGAGCTTTGTGACATGGTGCATTATCCTGCTGGAAGCAACCATCAGAAGATGGGTACACTGTGGTCATAAAGGGATGGACATGGTCAGCAAAAATACTCAAGCTGTCACATTTAAATGACCAGGTGACACAAAGTGTGCCAAGAAAATATCCCTCACACCATTCCACCCCCACCACCAGTCTGAACCGTTAATACAAGGTAGAATGGATCCATGCTTTCATGTTGTTTATGCAAATTCTGATCCTACTATTTGAATGTTGCAGCTGATATCGAGACTTATCAGACCAGACAACATTTTTCCAATCTCTATTACCTTATTTTTTGTGAGCCTGCGCGAACTGTAGCCTCAGATTCCTGTTCTTAGCTGAAAGGAGTAACATCCAGTGTGGTCTTCTGCCGCTGTAGCCCATCTGCTTCAAGGTCCGACGTGTTTTGTGTTCAGAAATGGTATTCTGCATACCTTGGTTGTACCGAGTGCTTGTTTGAGTTACTGCCTTTCTGTCATCTCGAACCAACCTACCCATTCTCCTCTGACCTCTGACATGAACAAGGCATTTTCGGCCACACACCTGCCGCTCACTAGAGATTTTCTCCTTTTCGGACCATTCTCTGTAAACCCTAGAGATGGTTGTTCATGAAAATCCCAGTAGATCAGCAGTTTCTGAAAGACCAGCCCATCTGGCACCAACAACCTTGCCATGTTCAAAGTCACTTAAATTCCCTTTGTCTCCCATTCTGATGCTCCGTTTGAAGTTCAGCAAGTTGTCTTGACCACGTCTACATGCCAAAATGCATTGTGTTAACAAGCTATTTGTGTAGGTCTACCTAATACAGGTGTATCTAATAATAAAGTGGCCGGTGAAGCTGAGCTTCGACTGAAATTAATAGAATATTTCTATGTAGGGTTGTTTGTATGATTTTTATAATATTAACTAGAACTGCAAGTGTGAGTCGACCCGGGCGCCCCGCTGTGGCCTCAGGGGCCTGTGGCGAATAAACGTCCAGAGTTTGAAATTAAAGGGACTTGCGGTCACGCAGATATAAAATGAATGTATGTCACTAGGAGTGTTATTTGATATACGATTAATAGCGCCACTTAGAGATATATTGACACCAAATTCCATACAGCCCTTTGCGAAATCGTGCCACATAATTCCCCCAAGTTTTGTGTTGATCGGCCATTCCAAAAGTTATGACGTGATTTTCTGTTTTTAGCATTTTGTGGAAACAACTGTTAGCGTATAATTGGAAAAAATTTTTGGATATCAGGAGTTAATTAAAATAGGTCAACGTCATCGCACGAAGGCGATTTACTTGCACCAAATTTTGCACAGCCTGTCAGGAGGTCATAGCACATAACATACTAAAATTTGGTGTTCATCAGCCATTCCAAAGCTAAGATATGACATCATTTCCTATTTTTAGTGTTATTTTGCAAACTATAATATATGTATATAATTGGAACATTTTATGCCTATTGTTCTGGGGAGCACAAGACTGTACACACTAACCCAAAAGCCATAACTGAATTTCAGGAATTCTATTATGCAGTATAGACAAGTTAAATACTAGATTTTTATGTAGTATTTAGTATGTGAGTATATTATATACTCATATATTTAGTATAATTTTATATGAGTTAAGGAATCACAGACTGATATACTTTGGTTTCTTATTTTACAGTTAAAAATGTCTAATGTTCGTATACTAAAATCAGTTCAGTTAACATTCCATAAAAATCCTGTTTGATGTGTTATCTGTATGTGTTAGGCGATTAATTGTTCTTTAACTAGGCAAGTTAATCTTTTCCTTAAAAAGACAAATACAGCTTTTATTCGTAGGAGTTTATTGATGGGGAGGAACAAATCATTTACTGGTTACAAGCCTACTCACGATTACAGATATCATGGAGCATAAATATTTTTCATTAAATTCAAATTGAAATATACAATATGTACAATACACAAAATTGGGTAGCAGTGTGACAAAGTTATTATAAACTAGCCAGGTTACTAACTGTCTCTGTACATTAATGAAATTAGACCTACACAGAAAACACACACATTTGGTCCAACACCAGTGTCCTCCGATCAACTCTGCCTGTTAGTCCCGCCCCTTAACCAGTCACAAATTTAAAAAAGTGACAGGCATCTACATGGACGAATCGGAGGCCTCTCCTAAAATAAACATCATAGTCTGTCACACCTCAGGGTCAGAGGTTATCCTCTTAAAGTGACAGAGCCTAATATGAGAACACTTGTATGCTGTTATTCACCTTTTAACTAAAACCCAGGGGCCATTGGGGTGGCCACCCATTTTCTTAGGGTGGCCGTGGCCCCCCTGTCCTCCCCCTGGCGGCGCCATTGTTTCAGAGGACTTAATTAAAAGAGATTTTTCAGTTTTTGCCAGGAGATTCAGGGACATCCCCCGAACGGTTGGATATAAGGTTTTTGATATCTGCCATTGTATGTGGGAGTTCCAAGCCCAAATGCATTAACCTTGTTAATAGCACCCCCTAGAGGTAGAAGTGCGCAGATTTTTCTGCCCGAGTTACTTACAAAACAGTTAAGCAATAATCGATAAAATTAACAACTGTAATTACTGTGCATACAATCAGGCTACATAAAAATCGTGCTTACAGGCCATGTACATCACGTGTATTACATAAACATATAGAAACACAATTCTAGTCAAAAGTCTCTTTATTATTATATATAATTGTAAATTATGTAACACTGTAAGTCAATAAGCCTTCCCAGATATTATTCAACTCCTGACAGGGTTTTTGTAGAAACATTATACTGGCCTTGGACACAGCCTGTACTGGAGAGCAACTACAAGATGAATATAATCTGGAAAAAAAGCTAAGGAAATATAATCAAGGATTTTTAATTCACATACAGATGAGACCAACGCATTTCTCTGAGCTGAGCCTGATGAAGAGTTAAATCTCTAGTAAAAGTAAAATTTTTTGTTTACAAAGTCTCGCTGTCCTATCAGCCTTCCCTCTTGATCGCACTCATCACTCTCAAGACAAATGGATGCACATCATAGAAAGTTGAAACTCTCAAAAGACTTTGTTTGCCCCAGTAATGCTGCTAGCTGTGTTGTTTGGGGTAATAACCATTGGTGGGATCTCCTGTGGCACAACATCTCCCAGTATATGCAGACTGGGACCTCTTCTTGGAGTGGAGATAACAGTAGCGATGTCTGTGTCAACCCAAAGAAGTTACATGGGCCCTGTCTCATTTGGGCCAGCCACTTGCAAAGCTAAATTGGGTGGCAGGTAAAGATGCTTACTCCAGGATGAAAAAACGGGCTCCTGAGATGTGAAGTCTAGCAAGCAATTATTAATAATCTCTATCAACATACTGTTGCTATTTACTGTAAAAAAAACTAACAAGATCATTTTTATGTTGGCAGTTACAGCTATTGGTGCTCTCAATACTCAAACTATTGTTGTCACGTGAATTAGAAATAATAAGTCATGCAGCTCAAGAGTCACTGTTGTTCCATTAGCACAATCAGTATAGTAATAACATTGACTTTATTTTTGTTTTAAAAAGGTGGCAGCCAACACCTTGTCGTCCCCCCAGCACACAGGAAACTACACACACACTTTGTCTTCTCCTCAACATGCCCCCAACTTCAACTTGCTGTCCCCCAGCCACCAGCCAAACTACGCCACCTATAAAGAGGGCTACAACGTTTACGGCATTGAAAGCGTCAAGATCTAACACGGGTAGGAGAGTGATGATTGATGGCTAAAACTTTCCTCACCTCACAGTCATAGACAATGATTAGACAATTAACTGTTAATTGGCATTAATTCATACCATCAAACAACTACTCAAAGAACCTTATAGTGTTGCACAGCAGCTTCAATGGCAAAGTTTTATTAACCTTCATAATTCCTCTTCACTTGTCTTTGTACGTTCTTAAGCAACAGTCAGTGAAACTAAGCATTTCCTGAGATAAAACAGCAAGGCGAGGCAAGTTTATTTGTACAGCACATTTCAACAACAAGGTAATTCAAAGTGCTTTAACAAGTGAAACTGAGCGAAACAGAGAATAAAGTATGACTTGACTACTATGTAGGAAATGGTTAGGCATGGATTGAAAAGTGAGATCCATTATTTAAAAGAGAAAGAAGTAAGTCTACCACTGCAATGACCATTAAGGCAAACACTGTTTGGAATGTTCACACCAAACGAATAAAATGACACCCAGTCCCGATAACAGTATGATTTCATTAATATGCACATAATTTATTTGCTTATTAAATCATCACAATAATGAGACAAAGTTGCCATTGAGGTTGGCTGGCATCGAGTGGTATAATGTTCAGGACACGATGTGAATGCAGCAGTTGTGCTTGATGAACAATAGTAACATCAAGACCATAATAGAGTCTAGATTAACATTGCATAACAGGTATCTAGTCAAAACTGTATATGGCTGTGATACTCTTTCCCTTTGTTCACTCATTACCCAACACCTCGTTCACCTCCTCTATCTTTCCTCACCGCTTCTCTTTACCACTTCTCCTACCCTCTCTGCATGCGCCTGTACTCTCTTCCTCTCTCCTTGTCTTCTCACCCACCTCCACTTTTCCCTTTTTACTTTTGTCCTTCCCTGATTCTCCGTTGTTTACCTGTTTTTCCTTTTCCTTTCTTACTATTTAGCCAATCATCCTCTTCAATGGACTGACTCATTGGCCAATCACTTTCATATGTCTTAATGTCAGTTTTTCGTTAGGCAGCCCCATGATTTCATTTTGAAGATGGGGTGGTTTGGACTGGTAGTATTATCAAACACTGTATAACTTGGTATAACAAATTAAAGTGTAATTCCACTGTACTGCTGTGTTAAATACCACTGCTCCCTTTCACTCTTTTTACTTGGTACAACACATACAGTATGGGATAACACACACTGCACAGCCTGATTGAAGACACCTCTGTTCATGCCTTAAAGGGAGATGACCTGTGGAGACCCATATGAGGCCCAATCTGCACATTTATACTTAAGTCACCACAGTCATTGATCACTTCTTACACTCTTCACTTTGCTTAGAACCCCTGACCCTATAGAGTTAGCTTGCTACAGCTAGTTTGCTCAATATTTCACTAGCTAAGATGGGACCTGGCTCAGAATCAGCTTAAATGTTCTAGTTGGCTCTAGTCTGGTTCTAGTTTTCTTTGTGTGAAAAGGACCAGCACAAAACCAGTCCTGTCTGCCTGGTCATTATAGCTGCTAGGAAAGCTTTGGTTGAGCTCTAGTTGGGCCTTTTGTTTGTTCGACTTTTCAGCAATTAGCTCTGTTGACCATATGGAAAATGTGTAGGGGTTAACAACTGTTAGGTAGCCCCTGCTTCTGTTACCAGTCTTTGTCTTGGAGTTGACTTTACTATGAAATAAACTACCAAGCTGTGTCACAGTGCCCAGTTATGGCTGGTTTGCTTAGACTTTTGATTTAGATGGACCTAAAAAAGTGGGTTTGGTCAATCTGCCATCTTTGGAGCCATTTTTGGCTTACATTTACATTTACATTCTTCTTCTCAAGAGCTTTACCATAACCAGGTAGTTTTTGACAGTGCAGCTACAAAAAATTTACCAGGACCAGAAAGGCTCCGTCAGCCCCTTTGTCTGGTAAAGCTTGAAGGGCAGATTGAGGCTGCTTTTTGGGATGAGTATATACCACCCATATTATATGTGTTGTACTGAGTGAATCAACAAAACGGGAATGCAATGAGGACTATAATGTCTGTTTCTTGAAGGACAGGAAGGAGGTATACCACCAAACTGCCTCATGGCTGGGCTTTGTTGAGTGGTAATCAAACTGAGGAATTCAACATGCAGATGGGGCCTAACAGGCGTTGTCTCACATATATCACCACAGATCTTCAGTTAAACCACAATATGATGTGATATCATATGACTATGTATTGAACTTTGTACATCTCTGCCAACTAAAATCATTTAGTTTACATTTTTTTCTTAATTTCCCTGAGTCAGTGAAACAAAAGCTCATTCAAGCATAAGATGCTGTAACAGCATCAGTCACCATAGCAACATATTCTTAACAAGGAGTTAATGTAAGACGTTTCTTTCCTCCAAACCAGAATCCATTCTAACATAAAGTTGTTGTGCCGTTGTTTTGATTTTCTTCAAATGTCTCTCCACACTGCAACAAACCAACATAACCTGACGCTTTGTTTTTAAACATATTCTCCATGCATTTGTTATATCATGCTACAGCACGTCTTGCTGCATGCAGTTGCTTTAGGAAATTTTGTTGGTTTTCAAAATAATTAATTTAATTTCTCTCTCTCTCTTTCTCAGTGTGTGTACATATGTGTTTATATAAAGAAAAATCTAAGGCTTATAGTAGAATACCTTATACTAAGATTGTCTGGACATTTATTTTTGAATAATAGTGAAAAACAGAAAAAATCTACACAGTTACCACATTGCAAAGGGCTGCAGAAGGAGAGGGCAATGTGGATAAATGTGTAAATATTTTCATTCGATTTAGACATTTTTGAAATGATATCTGTCATTGCAAAGGGTTCCAATGTTAAGGTATATGTAAGTGTTTATGTCTTTGCAAGTTATTTTGAAATCTGTTGACAAACAATCCAGTATATAAATCAAAATAACTTTCGATACACTTTGGCCAGTGCATGTATGGTCTGAGCAATGCTTTAATAAACCAAAGTCAGCAGTATAGTGCCTAAAGAAAAGCACATTTTTAGATATAGGAAGGAAATGCTAAGAGGTTATCTTGTGTGTTATAGAGAAATAAACAACAATAATTTATGGTTTTAGGGGGAGTTACACACTAGGAATATTTCAACTGCTGACTGCAGTGACTATTTGCAGCTCTTCTCTGTGTGTTTTCACCTGATTTCAAGATGAGATGCTATTTCATTTGTTTAAGACAACAGTCCAGAACAAAATTCTTAGAGATTTGGCACGTTGGGAATATGTTCAGAACTTGTAGTTTTAGTTTGACTGATTTGTGTGATAGACACATATAGAACACTATGAATTAATATCATTATCTTGTGTTTTAACAGCACATCTCCAAACTTTCAGGAAAAACTGTAAAAGTGATTTATTTTAACATTTGACACAACGTTTTGAAGCAAGCCTCTTATTCTGAATACTAATTTACAACACTCGTCTCCAGTTTGCATGGACTGTAATTCAATTCAATTTTGCTTTATTGGCATGACTGTTGAACAATATTGCCAAAGCATCATACATATAACATAACAATCATCCCAATACATATAAAATATCAATCACCCCCATACATTTCATGACTGTATCTGACAACCTGCTCTATTGACAGGACTCTGCATGGATGGACAAACTGTCATTTGTCAAGAAATAGTTAGCAAGTATAACTCCCCCTAAAACCACAAATTGCAAGTTTTTAAATATCTGCTAGACATTCCTCACATTTCACTCTCCGAGGAAAGCAAACAAGCATATTTCCCAAAATAATAAACCATCATTTTCAATTAAATTTTCTCACAGATGGTCTACCAGAAGGAGCTGTCTAGCTAGTTTTGGTGATTAAAATGTGCTTAACATATTTTTTCCTTGTACAGATGAAATTCACAGATGCAATGCGCTCCAAAGCTCGTCTATCCATCACGGGATCGACCAGTGAGAATGGTCGTGTACCGGTGGCTTACCTCCGTCCAGGATTACCCATGAGCCTCAGCATGACTGATCTTTCTTGACCACGCCCAAGCCAGTGCCTTACAGCCAGTCGACACACACCCCCTCTTCCCCTCTGAAAATGAACGGAAATGCTCGTCATCTCCTTCAGTGACCAATTACCACTCACCATGGGTGATCTGCCCCAGTTTTCAATCTGAAGCCAAACATATCTCTCTGAGGACTCCTGATCTAGCTCTTTAACATCTAGACTAGAAAGACTGGACACCACTTGGCTGTCAGGCTTCAGCACAGACCTGCCCACCTATGAAGTGAATCGCTTGACCATCAGTAAGATAGATGGCTGGTCATTCATGAAGAACAATCAAGCACAGTGGACAGTTTTCTAAACAAACACATCATTGTTTCATAGATTTTTGTCATGGAGGCTCCTCTTGTATAGAAAATAAGGAAAGTAGTGATGCTGACTTAATGCAATAACAATGTTAATCAGGGATGTGATCAGGAATTCTGGGTTATTCTGAATCTTGTTAAAAATTAGTGCTATGGACGAGACAGAAATCACATCCATGAAAAAGTAGTAATTGTGATAACAGATAATGATAATGATATTATTGTTCCTAATTGTTTTTGCTTATTCTGCCTGAAAATTTCTAATTAGTAGAGACTTTTACCAGACCCAAGAGATGCATGGACTGGTACACACCACACACACACACACACACACACATACACACACACACATACTTACACTTTACAACACACATACACAAAACCACCTGTAGAAGAACACAAGTGCTATACACAGGGATGGGCAAAAACAAGTCCAAATATATGGTTGATACAAAAACATCACAGTTTATTCCAAAGCTCCTTTGTGTAGGAAAAAGGAAGAAAAGTTCAAGGCACTCTTTTGACAAACAATAAAAAGTCTTTATTCAGATGACTATTTCATAGCGGTGAAATTCTAAATATATAGACAATGCTGGTGCATGTTAAATAGAACTGGGTAACAACCCATCATTCAGCTACAGTACTGTGTGTCTTTTTAACACTAATGCCAAATGTCCAGTGTTACTGTAGTTGGGCGCAGGAAAGAAGGAAAGACTTGAAGCTCAAAATATAGTATGCTCCAAAAACACACAATCCTACAGTTCCCATAATGCAACTCAGCAGTGTTACTTCATGTGACTCTTTCTGCCTGGTAAATGCGTACATCAAACTCTGTCTATGGCCCTAGTTTGTTGCACAGGCTTTTTCTTATAGATTTATACATGTCTCATCAAAACACAGCATGCAGTACATTGCAATAGTGGCCTGAGACCTGGGGAGTGTTTGATGTTTGGAGGACAAAGAACCCAGCCTCAATTACATTTCGATCATATGTTTAGATTTTTGATATGTTTCACATGGCCTATGCAACTGTATTTGAGGGCCTATTCGACCATCACATGCCTTTAGCACTTTCTGATTATGATGCTGTCTGTTGCACCCTGGAATCTTATGAAACATTATGAAATTTAGAGAAAATTAGCTGACTCTAACTCAAATCTCTACCACCTTTACTTTTGATCTCCACTTTCTCTGGGATGCTGTTAAAGGATGTAGATTGAACAAATCTGTCATTTTCATCACATACAATAAAACACAGACTCAAGACATCAAGGCCTTAAAGGGCATTTATTGAAGCTAACTGGGACTAGCTTTAGTAAAACTTGGCCTTATGTGGAAATCCGCTATTCATAAAATTAAATTAAACAAGATAATTAGAAAGAATGAAAATGAATGGCTGAAACCACAATGTAAATTTCTTGGAGATCCAGACAAGTTTCTATCCTATTAATACCCAACCAAGCCTTTTTATCTCCCAAGATTTAATGAAACGATCAAAGTCATTGAAGTAAATGTAGTTTTAGTTTGACTGAGGATAACAACAGTATGAGATAACGTGACATCACTGTAAACTTAGTAATCCAAATACATATGAGAAGAACTGTCCATCCCTGTCTATTATCAGCACTTAAATATAGTAACATAGACACAAATAAACATCCCAATTTGCCTCTACAGTACATGAGTACACACTCAAATAAATTGTCACCTGTGAAACACAATACCCTGACGTTTGCACGTGCACATGCACATAGTGTTGTTATATGAGTTCTGAAGCCAACTGGACGATGTGCCAAACAGACTGAGAACCAATCAGAGCTCTCCGTGCTCAGCCAATGGCAGCTGCTGATAGTAAAACCTGAGCCAGCAGGAGCTCTCACTACTGTGAGGTGGACAAAAAAAAACTGTGAACAGAAACTTTCCTTTTAAGAAATATACTGCACTGTTGATGGCAACGACAATAAGAAGAATGAAGTCAAGGAGGACAAAGAGGAATGAAGAGAACGTTTGCATGTCACTTTGAGTTTTTTCTTTCAGATGAACTTCAGCCTGAAGCTTTGTGCCTGGCTGCGTTTTAGTGTTTAATAATGATAGTAATAAGAATAATATTAACAATATTAATTACAGTATTAGTGTGGTTCTTGTTATGTATAGTGTATGCTTTTAAGAACTCAAGTCTGCTATTTTCTTTCACCAGGAAGCTGTTATTTGTGCTGCTAGTTAGCTGAAAAGCTTCTCCCAGAACATGATAAATGTCCAAGATGTGATATATGCCAGGTAAAGTGAAGTTGAAAATGTCAAGGTATCTGCTTCCATTTCTTCTCATGGACTCATATCACTTTTGCAAAGGACCACATGTGGTAATTATCTTGAGATTTTCATGGCGTTATAATCAAGTGATGATTTACCATAAAATGGCTCCCAAACATGTCAACCACTGAGAGAAATGTGAAAATTATCACTCTTCACTTCTGACTTTGCCTCCATTTTCTATTAAACTCATTAATTTTGTCCAGAATCTTGTATTTATAACATTACCATATATTAACATATTAAGGCATTATTGATTGGTTCTGTACTCAGTATATCAGTAGTATCAGTATTTCAGTGTATTTTTAACATGTCTGCACTTAAAATGTGTCTTTTTTTAAAAACACACCCAGAGACATTAAATGACACCAACATAGGCTGTCCTCAGATGATAAACAACTGCATTTGTCATTTGTTCAAATGCCTAAAAAGACTACAATATAATAACAATGAACTCTTGTGGTCGCATGAATTATGACTTGTCTGTCTGGAATAGCTGAGTCATGAAGTTGTTTTAGAGTTGGAATGCCTTGTGGAGGAGGTGGGGTGGATAGAGGGTCAACAAAGCCTGTGACATAGGACAGCTTGCCCATACGCTGGTTTCTTACCCTTGGTTACCAACGTTTTTGTGCCTAATCTTAACAAAACCTACCAAATGCAAATAGGTTTTGAAAGTGCACAGTGGAGTAGCACATAACCCTAGCATCCAGTTTAGGTGCTTAATAATTAATTAAATAATTAAATTAACAATAATTAAAATATGAATTTATGGGATAACTGGTATCCTATATATCTTCTCTGATATTTTCTGCCATGTTTTAGGTTTTAGAGTTAGACCACAGTGGGAATTCAAAGACACACGAATTAACTGTGCATCTGATCTTATGCAGAAGACCAGAGTCCACATCCTGTTGAAGATCAACAATTAAAGCTCCACTGGGGAGTTTTTTTTGTAAGCCAATAAAGTTTCTGTTAACTGAATGCATTGTGTATATCCTTGAGGTCAAACAAACATACTGAATACATTTCCTTCCTATTGAAACATTTACAAAGGAGAATTTTTAAAAAATGTTTTGAAACATGGTTTCATGGCAGTCACAGCCTTGCTTCTGCATTTCTTTTTTTTTCTTTTCTTTTAATTTAATTTAATTTAATGGTTTGATGAAAATCGTAAATAGAGAGGGGGAGAGTGGACATCCAATACCCCTGTGTAGTATGAAGCTTTTAGATGTTAGTCCATTGTTAATGATGGTGGCTGATGGTGTGGTGCATAGAATTTTAATCCAGTTAATAAATGATTCCCCAAAACCAAATCACTCTAATGTGAAAAACAGAAATTTCCGGTTTACCTTGTGGTGTCCAACAATAATGCTGCTATGACGTGTTGAGAAGAAATCCGCTTGACACTGTTCTTGATCTCAAAAATGTATTAAAGCAAAGAGTTCAGCATCATTTTACAAGCTCTGATCAGCAGCTTGGAGAGTGACCCAGCCCAATTGCCACTCTGCCTCACTGTTCCTTACACATAGCTTATATAGGACATGTTCTTAACATCTGGTAGGTTCCATAAAAGGTTTGAGTCTGCAAGGTGAGAGGTCAACACCTTAAAAGGATATAGTACTATTTAGGTTGTAAAACAAGGGGTCAGAAGTCAAATTCCATCACTACTCTTCCTGTAGAAGATCACTGACCCTTTATCTTGTTGATACAGCTGCTACCTGGAATGCTGTGAGTGAAATGCACAGACATTAGATAACTGTTACAATCAAATGCATAAGTACCATACACTACATAATCCCCCCCCTTCGAGACGAAATGAGTCTCGAAATGATAACTTCCAATTTATGCTTCTTACAGTTGTATTTTAACAATTTATCAACTTTGTGGAGTGTGAGAACAAAAAACCTGTCCGGCAGCCTTCATTCCAAATTATCCTTCAAAACAATCTAGACAGGAAAACTTTCTCACGGCCCCTCTGCCTTAGGCAGCCACATATGGTACTCCAGTTATCACTAAAAGCATCTTTATCAGTCTATCCAAAGATTTTGGTATAGTCAATACATATGAAAACCTCAGGGACTTAAATAAAATCAAAACAATGTCCGAATTCAGGCTAGTCATCCCATCGGACCCTCCAACGGACCTGTCCCTGCCTAGACCCTATATCCCTAAGCATCAAGAAAGAAAGAAAAACCTGAGGTCCCCATGTATTAACTCCCCATAACTAACAGTTTAAGTCTTTACACAATTAACACCAAAAAAAGGACATGATAGTTACTTAAGTATTATCCATTCAAACATGTACATCTCTACATCAAAGCAGACACAGGAAGGTTTTCCACTGCAGCTCCTCAGCGGTGTCGGCTTTCAGTGTAGTGTTGATGCAGTCCAGACTTGTCCACACCGTCTTTGTCCCAAGTCCATTAAAATTGTCCTTGTGTGAGTATCTGAATCCCCATCTGTGCATTCCCATTTACTCTGGAAGAAAAGAAAACACCAACCAGTATCTTTTGCAAAATAACACATGAAGATTAAAACACAACATATGAAAATACAACTTAATATGAAAATGGATATCTTTCCCATTTTTACTTCTTCTGGTCCACTTTGTCACCTCTGCTAGCCTTCTCTTTCTCCAGTCCTTCTCTTCCATTTTGGCTCATCACTGTGCCTCTTTTGCTTACTTCCTCATCTCCTCCTTGTCAAACTTCACTTGCTCATACTTTCCTTTTTCAACTTGCCTTTACCTTCATCTTTGCACTCCTCTCTCGTTCCATCCATTCTTTCTCTCACTTTCCCCTTCTTCTTCTCACCCATGTCATTTTATCCTTCTTCATAACTTTCTTTTTCTCCCTCTTCTTTCCTACCTTCCTTTCCTCATCATCTTTACCATCTTTACTCTACCACTTGTTCTCGTTCCAGTGTTTCCCTTCACCCTTTACTTCTCTCAAGGTTGCAATCAGCATCTGCATCTTATTGACAATAGTTGTTACTGCCATTGTAACAACATTCAGTTCTTCTGAAGTTACTGCTGAAATAATTAAGCTGCTTTGGTGACTTGTGACACTTCAATTGGCTCTAAATCTTTCATCATAAACGTCACCTTACGAGTTACATAACCTCTTATCCCATAATTTTGAAGCGAAACAAGCTTTAACTCTGGATTTAAATAAATGCAACTATATTCCCCTAAATCTTCCCAAGTAGCATTACGCAACAAAAGTGAACAATCACCCACAATTTTCCACTGCCTCATATCATTAAACAGAGAATACTTGCTTTGACTAAGGGGTACACCCTCCGGTCCTGATAACAAATCTTTACCATGACTATTTATCCACTTGGGAGGCATATTACCACTCGTATTCCCTCTTTCACACCTACTGCCGAACCTCCAAACTTAACCTTTACCACAATAGACAATAAAGTCGGCGTCGGGGAAACCATCTGAGGCGCCACTGTAGTCAAAGGTGTTACATTTATATTTTTAGAAACTGTTGAGGAGAGCTGAGCTGACTCTCCAAGAGGTACTTCAATCTTAGTTTTCGTAACGTTTTGGTCTGACTCTTTTCCTAACTGGCCTGGGGCTGTTTTGTCTAAGTGGAACACTGGCTTCTCCTGTAACAGAGGCACAGCCCTTTGTGACCTCTGCAGTTTCACATTCCACTGAAATAGGCCCCACTGTTTCTGGGACATATTGAAAGTCAATGACCCCAAATCTTCTTTCCTGCCCCTCAATTGCAGGGTCATATCTGGCATTATCAGAAGTGTACACATGATCATCGTCATTGTCCTACTGAATGGACAACATCTCCGTCTGGGTTTTGGTTCTGGATATTATCATCTGGCTCTCTTGAGCCTTCAACATTTTGGCTGTCCACGAGTGGCACCTCTTCACTAGGCGCTTTAACACAATGTGATAAATGATACCACGTCGGAGACCCTTTAACTTGGACAGCTGTTCCTGTACTACGAACCACTTCAAATGGTCCCTCACGGCGTTCGTTATACCACTTTCTCCTAAATACCTTCACGAACACCTTGTCCCCAGGTTGCACTGTGCTCCTTCTTTGCTCATCGAGCTTCTCCTGCACCTCTTCTCTCCTTTGCCTGTCAGAAACATCCTTGGACCCTTGCCGCTTGTTCGCAAACAAGGCGTAGGCATCCTTCTTCCTGTGACCAATTCATGAGGCGTTAGATGTCCCAAAAACCTCCCCCCTTGCAACATGAGCCAACCCATGTGCTTCCTCAATCATCAGACCTCACAGGTCCAGAGGCACCTCTAGCAGCCCTTCATGATTTCTCCAAAGACCTGTAGAATCCTTCACAGCACCTCGGTCTAGTCATAGCTGTTTATCAGACATAGGAGCAGCTTCCTGCATCAAAATCACCTCCTTAAGCGTAATTTTGTCTTCCAAGTCCACCCCATGAGTGACCAAAAGAACCTTGCCCACTTTGTTGGCTCCTGTTACAACTTTTGCAGCTTCATCAGCAGCTTTGTTACCTTGTGTCACTCTTGACACATCTGTTTTATGAGCTGCACATTTAGCTATCGCTATCTCTTTAGGCCTCATCATAGCATGCAACAGTTTCATTATTTGGGCATGATGTTGTATTGGAGAACCATCCGTTTTCTTAAATCTCCGACCTTTCCACACTGCTCCAAACAAATGACATACATTATGCGCTCATGCAGAATCAGCCAATAAACATGCTTCTGTTAGCCCCACAAGTTCCGCAAGCTGTGCAGACGCAGGCTGTGGTATTACTTCAGCTTTCTCAACAACCAATCCTTGAACTTTTACTACTGCATAGCCGGCACACAATTTATCTCCCACACGATAACAAGACCCATCAGTCCAATACTCCAGGTCTGCCTCACATAGAGGAAAGGCCTGCAAGTCTGATCTAAGCCTTGAGTACTTCTCTTATTTCTTCTGGATTAATTGACTTCTCCAAGCATGATACACTGATCCATGTCTTTTTCTATTTCTTCAGCAGTTGTTGCAGGATAAAATCCCCCTAAAACTGAAGCACCTTTACACTCCCACTCATCACTGTCTCCTCACTTCCATCAGAGATCTGATCTCCTATGTCATTCTTCCTCCAACTTCCATCACCCCTTATTAAAAATGCGTCTCTAATATCCCCCAAAAGACACCAACTAAATGTATATCAACAGTGATAATAGTCAATGAACATAGACACCTACACACAGACATTGTAAAGAGTTTGTGGATTGAATAGTACTGGCCAGACTAGATCTTGGGCTATAACCTCTATCACCTAATGCACTGACCAGCGCTGCCTGTCTCTCTCTCTCTCAAACCACAGGAGAACAAAAACAAAAACACTCACAACAACAACTTAGTCCTGTTGTGTAATCACAAAGTACATGAAGGTTAAATACCAAAGCATAAAGATGCCTTTAGAAAAGGGTATTCGCACATAAAGTAAACAACATGAAATGCACTTAACATATAGAAGTAACTTACGCTAAAACAAAATAACTGCTGATTATGAAATAACCCAAACCGTACAGCAGCATCAATCCCCATATAATCAATGTGACTTTAACAAATCTTATAACACAGCTCCCCTTGGCCAAATTCCCCTTTTCTATTATCTTACATATATACAGTTCCCTTAATCCTCATCATCCTCTACACCCCTCTCATACACAGCAGAGCCACAGCAGAGCAGCTCTTCACACACACACCCTCTTCTATTTCTCTCACACACACACAGTCAACAATAATGCATTCTTTCACACTAAGCATGCTACCGCCGCTCCTTTTTCCTTAACTATTTCCTTTATTATTCCTTCCTAAATTTATGCTACCTTGAGTTAGTAGATATTTAATGAGAGGCTACTTCGGACATGGTTCGTCAACACATGAAGCGAGCGGTAACTTCAATCAAACGTTATTCTACCAGCTCCCAGTTCCCAGAACGGACCCGAAAAGTCACCTAGTTCCTTTCCAGGATTTGCGGCCCATCTAAGATCGCCTTTTTTAAAAGGGCTTTTTGTCCAGATTTGCGGCGTCCTAATCCTTATTCCTTATTCCTTAACCTTATACTATATCCTTCCTTACTCTTACTAAATTTATTAAAACCGAATGACCCTGGCCAGGGTTGCACTCTCTTTTTTCCTTATTCCAATTTACCTATTTCCTAAAGCCTAGTCTCACACAACAGTAGCATCCGTCCCATCCGTCTTACGGTTATAAGAATCTGAGGGCCCATATTCTTAATGTTTGCAAAGCTACTTCAGCTCACTGCCCGTTACCTAGGCTGTTCCTTTTTCTTCCTTTTATTTCTATCTATCTTCCTTAACTATATTCACACACACACTTATTGCGTCATCTACAACGCACTCAAAATTTAGAACGGAGTCTTCTCACACATCCATCCGCAAACACTCACATGGGATCGAACCGGTGTACCCTTTAACGCTCTCACACAGACACTCAAACTGACCAGCGCCCACAGTTTATGAGAAAACTCACCATATGTGCTAGCTTCTGGAGCGGGAGTCAGCTCGACGGAGCCTGCAGGAACGATGACTTTAGGCACAACACGGTCCCATCTGGGGTGCCAGATTCTGTGGTGTCCAACAATAATGCTGCTATGACGTGTTGAGAAGAAATCCGCTTGACACTGTTCTTGATCTCAAAAATGTATTAAAGCAAAGAGTTCAGCATCATTTTACAAGCTCTGATCAGCAGCTTGGGAGAGTGACCCAGCCCAATTGCCACTCTGCCTCACTGTTCCTTACACATAGCTTATATAGGACATGTTCTTAACATCTGGTAGGTTCCATAAAAGGTTTGAGTCTGCAAGGTGAGAGGTCAACACCTTAAAAGGATATAGTACTATTTAGGTTGTAAAACAAGGGGTCAGAAGTCAAATTCCATCACTACTCTTCCTGTAGAAGATCACTGACCCTTTATCTTGTTGATACAGCTGCTACCTGGAATGCTGTGAGTGAAATGCACAGACATTAGATAACTGTTACAATCAAATGCATAAGTACCATACACTACAAACCCATCACCCCACTCATTATCAAAATCATTAATTCCTCCCTCACATCTGGATCAGTCCCCTCAGCACTCAAAGTTGCAGCTGTCACCCCCATCCTCAAGAAACCAGGTCTCAACCCCGACATCATGTCCAATTTCCGGCCCATCTCCAATCTCCCCCTCCTCTCTAAAATCCTGGAACGTGCTGTCGCTGCTCAGATCCAATCCCATCTCTCTACTCACAACCTCTTCGAACCATTTCAATCAGGATTCCGATCACTACACAGCACGGAAACAGCTCTCCTCAAAATAACAAACGATCTACTCCTCTCCGCCGACTCCGGTCACCTCACCATCCTTATCCTGCTCGACCTTACTGCAGCCTTCGACACCATCAACCACTCCATTCTTCTCTCCCGACTGGAAACCTACTGCAACATTACTGGAACTGCACTCTCCTGGCTCCGCTCTTACCTCACCAATAGACAACAGTTCATCAACATCAATAACTGCACCTCCTCTACTGCTGCTCTGTCACAAGGCGTCCCCACAAGGTTCTGTGCTTGGTCCTCTCCTTTTCATCATTTACATTCTCCCACTTGGTAATATCATACGCAGACATGGTCTTCACTTCCACTGCTATGCTGATGACATTCAGATCTACATCTCCACCAAATCCATCACCACAATTAACTCTGAAACTCTGACCACCTGCCTCATCGACTTACAAACCTGGATGCAAACCAACTTCCTACAACTCAACTACAATAAATCTGACATGATCATCATAGGACCCAAATCACTCACTAAAAACACAAACTACTTCAGCCTCTCCATCAACAACTCCACCCTGTCTCCATCCCCACACATCCAGCAACCTCGGAGTCATCTTTGACAACAATCTCACCTTCGAACACCACATTAACCATGTCACCAGGACTGCCTTCTTCCACCTTAAAAACATTGCCCGTCTCCGCCCGTCACTCACTTTCTCTGCTGCCGAAACCCTGATCCACGCCTTCATTACATCCAGGATTGACTACTGCAACAGCATCCTCTATGGTTCACCTGCCAAAGCCCTAAACAAACTTCAATATATTCAAAACTCTGCTGCCCGCCTCCTCACCCACACACGCACCCGTGACCACATCACCCCAGTCCTCCAGAATCTTCACTGGCTCCCTGTTCCTCAACGCATCCAGTATAAAATCCTCCTCCTCACACATAAAGCCCTTCATAATAAGGCCCCTTCCTACCTCACTGACCTGCTCCACCACCACAATCCCACCCGCAACCTGCGCTCCTCTGACACCAAACTCCTCTCACCTCTAATCCAGACCAATTACCGTACCTGGGGTGACAGAGCTTTCACCGTTGCAGCCCCCTCCCTCTGGAACTCCTTACCCATACACATCAGAGATTGCAGCAACATGGACGCTTTTAAAACTCTCATCAAAACCCACCTTTTTAGACTTGCTTTTAATCTCAAATAATGCTTCATTACAATTGCAGTTGTTTATTTATTTGGATGCCCCTTTGCTTTTATGTTCCCATATTACATGTTCTATTTACTGCTCATATATTTTTGCTTTGCATGTTTTTAACCTCTTTAATGTACTTACTTTTTTTTTTACTGTAAAGTGTCTTTGAGTGTCTGCACTTTTTTTTTAACTCTTACTTCCTTCCCTAGGTATTTACTCATTGATGTGATATGTACTATGAGCTCTTACTAATATTTATTACTGCTCTTACTAGTATGTATTGTCACTTGTAGATCTGTATTTGATGCTCTGTTGATGTCTTTATGATGTTCCTCAAATGTAAGTTGCTTTGGATAAAAGTGTCTGCCAAATGAGTAAATGTAAAGGTAATGAATCATATGATGCGTTTTTAGAAACATTCTTGACATTCAATGACCGACATTGTCTGTTGATAGAATCTAGACAAAATTCTAAAAGGGTGGAAAAGCCATGGTTAACAAAGGCTTTGAAAAAAGCTTATAACAAACAACAAAAAGGTTCTATAGAGAATTTACCAAAAACCAAAGGAAAAGGAAGTACAAAAAAATAATACATATAAAAAACATATTTATAATTCTCATGCAATTGCAAAAAAAAAAAAAATATTATGAGCCGTTGCAAAACAATAAAAATAATATTGAGGCTACTTGTGGTGTACTTAATATGATTAGAAACAGTAAAACTGCAGTAAAAAGGATTTTCCAACATAGTTTGTTACAAAGGATAGTACAACTATTGAAAATATTGAGGAAATAGTTAATGAATTTAATGATTTTTTGTAAAGGTAGGGCCAAACTTTGCAAAGAAAATTAACCTTCCAAGAGATGAAGAGAAAAAAAGTTAATTGTTGTGACTTCATCAGTTTTTTACATGAGCTGGAAACTTTATTCACTTATAATGAAAGTGATAGATTGTGTTCTTGAGCATTTGACATATAAATGTAAAAAATCCTTTCAAACAGTGTTTCTCCTAATAAAATATAAACAGCTAAGGTGGTTCCAATCTATAAAATGGTGACAAACATATTGTATCAAATTATAGACCTGTGTCTTTGCTACCTCAATTTTCTAAAATACTTACTGACTTTATTGAGAAATGGGATTTATTGAGTGACCATCAATGTGGGTTTAGAAGCAATCGATCAACATCTTTAGCAGTGACTGAATTTGTGGAAAATTTAGCAGCAGCTATAGATAGGAAACAACACACTGTAGATGTATTGATTTACGTAAAGCATTTCGCATACAATTGCTCATCCCTTGCTTCTGCAGAAATTGGAACGTCTCTGTTTGTCTGGTCGAAGTCCATCTCTGTAAAGTCTGATTTATGACTTCTGCTGTCTTCTTCTCTCTTCAGATGGGAGTGGCCTTATTAAAACTGCGAGTGATGAGAAAGGTGGTGGTGTTGAGAGAGGATCAGCTGTGTCCTGATGATCCAGAGAGGTTGAAGCAGCAGCATCAGCTTGTGTGTGGAGAGGCTCTGACTGGGCCATGTTACTGGGAGGTAGAGTGGAGAGGAGAGCTTCATCCAGCAGTGACTGACAGAGGAATCCCAACAGTGCTGCTGTCTGAACTGCTCTGAGATCAGCTCCACTGTCAGACACAAAGTCAAGTCCTCTGGATGTGACCGAGAAGCCTATCATTGGTGGATCTGGACTGCTGTGCTCTGTCCTTTTGACACAGTCTCTGCAGACACGCTGACTCCGGAAGTCCACTGACTCCGTCTATGGCACGTTATGGCTATGCCACGGTTTTGATATGTCCGTAGACCGGCGTCAAAGTCCACTGTAAGCGTTTCAGCAGCGGAACGTGCAGCCTGTCCCACATTATTGACTTGTTATTTTTTGTGCTTCTACTACCTTCTTCACAGCTCTATGTGACCCTGTTTCGTTCCGTCAACTTCAGGCTGCATTTCCCACAGGGAGCATTTCAGAATCAGAGTGTTTTGCCTGCCTGACTTTGCTGACATGTTTAGATTTTGTTAATTTGGTAACCAGCGTTTGCATTTTGTGCTTCTACTATGATTAAGTAGGCTACGTAGTTAAATGATTTCCTTTTGTGTCCGTTTTAACCGTGTTTATTGTTATACTATTGGAAGTCTCCACGGGGTGTTTTATTTTGAAAATTGACCGGTTCTGTGTGTGACTTCCTGCCTGGTTCAATCTGCTCTGTGCTGCTTGACGCGACCTAGCGGCAAAAATAGACCTGCTACTAGTGGTGTGCGGATCGATCCTAAAGTAGGCCCTATCGTTATACTGATACCAACGTTTCCTGCTCTAGGATCGATACTCATATAAGAGGATCAATATTTAAACTCAGTAATTTGGAGTGAGTGTGTGTTTTATTATAAGTATTTTACTGTCACCAGGATGGTCTAATTATAGGCTACTCGGTTGATAGGAACTACTTTTCTTTCCGCCTGTCAAAGTCATACTTGCGCTACGGCTCTGTGACGGAACTTCTTTGAAGTGAGCCGCTGCAGCCCTTTACATTTCCCCGCGATTGAATACTTTCTATGGCTGACTGTGAAAACAGTCTGGCTGAATTTTAGCTGTGAAGGTCATAATGATGAAAGACAGTGAAATACTTAGTTTGGCAACACTGCAAACTTCGCTAAACATCTGAGATTAAGTCTGTCTCAGTAATAGGATGATGTTATGAAGCGGCAGTTCTGAGCAGGATATTTTTTATTATATTTAAAAAAATATGACAGTAGATTGATGTCTTGTCATTCTGCAGCTATTATTTTGAATAGGTAAGGCTACATCCTACTCCTTATTTCTCTCATAAATACAGAAACGGGAGAGGGAGGTCACATAAATAAAATATGTAAAAAAGTATTGGTATTGGTATTGGCAATACCAGCCTGGGTATTACTTGGTATTGGATCGGACATGAATTAAGTGGTATCGCACATAACTACCTGCTACCTATTCTCTGTGGAACGGAGAGCCGCTTCTGGGACACGCTGCGGCCGCAGCTGGTGGACTCAAAAGCATTGACTATAATGGCAGCGATTTGCTCCGGCAACCGTAACGCACCGTAGCCGGAGTCAGTGGATTTTAGGGGGTGAGACTCCTCCACTCCTTCTGTTCCATACTCAGACACCTCCTCCACCTGGACCTGGACCTGAATTTTATTTCATTCAGATGTTCTGTACTCAAATTGCCTCTGCAGATTAGTTGTGTTTGTGACAACATAACTGTAGATTAACTCTTATTTAAATGGTTTTGCCACCTCCAGACTTTTCTCTCAGTTTAACAGATAATTGTTTGTAACTCACAGAAACAAGAAGATAAAACCTCTAGAAAGTTTGGATTCAAATGAAGCTTCTTGACGTCTACAAACTGAAACACGATTCTTAATCCATTCCTAAGTCTCATTGTTATTAGTACAGGATTATATATGTTTACTTTTTAAAATACTCTGTTTTAATAGTATATGTAAACAGATTGTGTTGTTGCAGAAAACTGAATTTAAAAGCTGCAAAGACTGGTAATAATAATCTGTGTTTGTCACTATGAATGACCTCTTTCACTTTTACATCATCATTTGATCCATTTTTAATATAAAAATATTGATCAGAAAACCTTTTAGTCTCACCAGAAAAATTTAATTATTTATGTATTCTTTTTTTGACATGAAATTAATCAGCAACAAATAACATAAAAATTCAAACTCTAAACTTTAGTGTCATTATTAGTGATTGAGATTTTGTACATGTATATATTTGTTCTGTTTTCTCAGATCGTGACAGTTTGTATTGTTGCAGGAAAAACTCTGATATTCAAATCCTGTCTTACTTCTCATATGATGTAAATCTCCACAGTCCAGCTTCTATGAATAGAAATGTCCTGCATTAAGTGTCTTTTTAGGGACACATTGGTGGATGTGTCACAGTGGGGAATTGAACCCGGGTCTCTCTCACCAAAAGCATGTGTCTTATCCACTGCACCATCACCACCCCATCTGATGAAGAAAGTAGAGTTCTTTGAAACAGAAACAATACAGAATGTAAAGGCTCCAGCCCCCCCGTGACCCTGTACCCAGGATAAGTGGTTGACGATGGATGGATGGATGGATGGATGGATGGATCAGTATCGGCAATACCAGCCTGGGTATTACTTGGTAATGGATCGTATAGGAATTAAGTGGTATCGCACATCACTAGTTACGGGGGAACCTCGGTGTTGTTGGGGAATTACTAAGCTTGTCTATTAAACACGAGAGGCGTCATGTGGTTTGATTTGAACCTCAAACTGAGTATCTTTTGTTTGATTACAGGGATATAGAAAGATGGACACCTAGGAGATTTTAACTGAGATAAGGACGCATTAATTGGTGGTTGAACTGCGGGTTTTCTATTGAGAATTTGCGCTAAGTTGGCTTTATAAGTTTTACATTTGCTTTTCAATGCTGCTCCACTCAGGTGTGCTGCATAGACAACTAATAACTGCTGTAATGAGGTCTCATGCAGAATGTAAAAAGTAAAAAGGTGGATATTTGGCTTTGAAATCTAGCATAGTAAAAGTAAAAAGTTGCAACTAAAAATACTCAAATAATGTGCAGATATTGAAAAAACTACTTAAGTACAGTAACAAAGTAATTGTAGGCTACTTCGTTACTTTCCACGACTGTCAACTGGATTATTGAACAGTCAAAAATTATTTTTCAGCAGGCCACCAGGAAAACTGATGCTCTCGATACCCAGTGGTGTTGCCGAAAGATTCTACAGCTCTCTGTCGACCTGGCTTTACTTTGGTGTCAAACTAAAATCCTTTGCAGACCCGCTTAATCACGACTTCATGACATTCTGAAGCAATGGCAGCAATAATTGTGCAAGGGGTAGTACATAGTGGAAACTCTGAGTAAACTTAGGAAGCTGGTAAGCACATAGGCTACTAAGACATTTCATACGCGGGGGCCTGTAAACAACAAAGCAGCAGCAGCCCAAATCCACAGATTAAAAGGAATTCTGGTGTTCTGGTGTTAAAAGACAACTGCAACAGCAACATGTCTGTGAAGAAGCTGTCGGTGGTCACACTGAAAAGTTAAATGTGACCAAATACTTCTGCAGCTGACAACAACCTGAACCGATGTTCAAGGAAGGTAAACCCATAAATTTGAACAATTTGAACTTAGTTAGCTGGGTTAAGTTAATCTCTTATACTTTGTGCTGTTTACGCAAAGGGAGATGATCATGAAGAAACTAAAACAAAAAAAGCCCACTATATTGATTTACAGTGAGGGGAGGAGCAACACAGAGGCGAGTTCAATCTCAAAACGTTTTGCACCGGTTTGCAACATTTTCTGATTGAACGACATGTTTCCTTGCAACGTTCTGCAACGTGTAACGGGCTCCGAGGTACATTTTCTCCCGTTTGGTGAGCGTGTCTCAGGTATTACCCAATCAGCTGCGACAAGTTTGTAAACACAGCGGTGTTAAGAAGGCAGGGAAATGCAGTGCACTTGCATACACAACAGGGTGTTCAGGGAACCACCGTTTCCATTGAAAGAAAACCATTTTGCTATGTTTTGTTAGCACTGAACTAAAACATTAAACTTTAAGGCTCCATCCACAATACTGTGTTTTCGAATTAAAACGGAGACCTTTTGCAACGTTTGCATCTCCCATCCAGACTGAAACAGCAAAAACGAAGACCTAAAATGGAGAAATTTAGAAACGTTGCCGACCCCATTTTGCGTTTCAAAACTCCAGAGGGCATTTTAGTGAAGACGGGCAAAAACGGAGGACTTTAGACGCAATGACGCAGACGCTCACACTTGGCTCTCTGATTGGGTCTTATAAGTCATGCAAAGCAGAAACACAACGCAATGAGTTTGTAATTTGGTATTTTTATTAAAATATTCTGTACCGTGCAAATAACACCGCCGCCACACTCCCGCGTTACATTCAGTAACTGTCCCAGCTCGTTATTGGTGCATGCAAAAAACTATGGAATAGACCATTTGCTTCCTGTTTACACCAGCACACACATGCCCAGCATACCTGAATGGACATGTTCATGGATGTGTGTTTTCAGTCATTTTAATGTAGATGGAGATCAACTCTAAAACACTGGTGTGGACAGAGATGGTATTCGTTTTAATTCTCCATTTGTAAACTAATACAGAGTAGTGTGGATGGAGCCTACGAGTTCATTCAGGCAGAGTTCAGACTCCATTTTGAGTCGACAGAGCAGAAGGAGGAAAAGGCAGGCTGAGGCAGGGTCAGTGTTAATCCAACATTATAAATGTTTGCTGTCAGTCTCTGGCGGGAAAATAGACACTAAACCTAACCAAAAAAACAAGCACAGCTTTAAAGAAACCTGACCAGGTGCTGGATGGGCTCATTATACTGTATACTATGAGTGTTTCTTCCTTTTTTCTCTGTCTTGGTTGAGACCCTTAAACAAACTTGTTTCTCATGATTCTTGTGTTCTGAGCTCACAGTCAGTGTTAATGGTTTATATCTCTGACTGACTGAAATCCAGAAAATAGGTGATCGTGACAGTGGTTTTGTTTTACAGGATTAAAGTATATAGTATATATTTTTCATCTACTACTTCAGCTACACCTAAAAAACAGAATGCAGCCCAGAAAAAATGTATCAGTGCAGACCAAATACAGTTTACCAAAGGTCTGTTTTTTGACTTGAATTAAACTGTACACACATTCAGGACATTGTGTTGTGGTGAACAGGATCAAGGTCGCTTTTAGATATGTACATATTGTGTTAATGTTTAACAGAAAACCTGAGCAAAGAGGACCCTGAAAAAATAAGAACTGTGTTTGTTTAGGCAAACGCCGAACCAACATTGAACCTATGACATTTACAAGTAGAAACCCAATTGCAAAGTCAAAATCTATTTCCTTTATATATACGTATTTTCTTACTTGTTTCCTGATTCTTGTGTTCTGAGTTCACAGTGTTTGTGTTTCACCTCTCTGACTGACTGAAGTCCAGAAGATGAGTGTTTGTGGAGGAAGATGGGGACAGAGCAGAGTTGGCAGTATCCAGCTGTCTGTCTGTGAAGAATGACCGGTCCAAAGAGTCTCCTCTGAACTTCAATAATGAACCTGGACCCTCAGACACAAAGTAAGAGAACTGCTACTAACTTAAGTATATGACTCATGTTCAGTTGCCTCCACCAATGTCATGTGTTCTGATGATTTTGTGTTTATATATATTAATTTCTACTAAATTTTAATTACAAACCAAAATGTGCCACAAAGAGAAATTATTGGTGCCATCTTCCTCTCAGTATCTGTGACAACTGTCAGTCAATTAGAGAAGCTGTAATCTGATCTAAGAGGACTGACACAAATTTTTAAACCTCCTAATTATCGACAGCAGCAGCAGTTTGTGTGTTTAGAGCTTCCTAAATGGCTTCATCAGAGAATTTAACAAGGATCCATATGATATGAATAAAAACATCTTAGTGTTTGCAGAGTTCAGTCCAACAGACACAGAGAAGAGTCTGTAGTATCCAGTTGTTTATCTATGGAAAGTGACCGGACCAATGATCTTCCTCCTCCAGACTTCAGTCCTGAACCTGGACCCTCAGACACAAAGTAAGAGACTGTTTTTACTGTAAACTGACCTGATGGAAGATGATGCATTGAGGATGAAGACAAAAAGTTCTTCTAACAGATTTATATTCCTGATGCAGAACTATTAGTGCAGATACTGTTTCAAACTAAGATGGATCTGATTTGATTTCTGTAGCAAAACACCTGAGAACCTCCATTTCAGAATTTACACTTCAAGGAAACCGTTGTATATTTTTACCCTTCTGTTGACGTCACTGTAAAGATTCAGAAGGATTCAGAATCTGAAAGAATCTGCTTCAAATGTGTCCTTCATTTTCTCCTCTTTGTCCTCTAAACACTGAGCTGTTTGGCTCTTCCTAAGATCAGCTGTTCTGATCCACCAGATGCATCTTGAATCACTTCAGATCATAATTGTGCAACATGTGGTGAAAAAGCATTTGTAGTTCAGCTTTGCTCACCTTGATGAACACTTTGCTTTGAATCATTAGTAAGTGGACCTTTGAGCTCAGATTCTCTCCACCATATATTGTTCCTAAAGGTGAAGAACAAACATCCACGGGCAGCACTGATGGAAAAGTTAGCAGTGGATGGAAAAAGGGCAGAAAATGGTCACATGGAGATTTGGACCACTTCTCTTTTTTAGATATTTTAATTGTTTTCCTTTGATAGTTGACAGTAGAGAGTGACAGGAAACATAATGACATACAAACAAGGCTACGTGTGGACTTGAACCTGTGACACCGCTGTTACATGCTGTGTGTTTAGACCACTTCTAAGCTCAGTTCAAAGCTAACTAACTCAAGCTAAGCTGCCCAGAGTGACTGTAAAACAGTGAAGGACATAATCAGCTCTCTTTAATGGAGGCTTTTACTGTGAAGGAGCTGCAGGAAGTGTTGAGTTTGTGTTAATAACAAACTGCAGGCAGATCACTAAATGTTTAATAAGACAGTCAGACAGGAAAAGCAGTTAATTAGTGTTTGTGAAATAAAAGGAACAATCATCTTCATCACTGACTGAAAGCTGAATTCAACAGAAAAGTAACTACACTTTTACTCTGTGACCATCTGAGCTTCTACACAGTGTCGGACACATCTGGAGATTTTCAACAACAAGCAACAAATCATTTTAGTTCTAAAGAAATGTCTTCACAGAGAGAGGAAGAGGAGTCCTGTTTCTGTGGAGGAGCAGCCATCCTGCTGTGCTTTGTGTCAGGACGTCCTGAAGGATCCAGTCTCTACCAGCTGTGGACACTGGTTCTGCAGACGGTGCATCACCTCATACTGGGACCAGTCTGCTTCACCAGGAGGCTCCTCCTGTCCCCAGTGTGGAAAAAGATCCAGAACAGGAAGTGAACTGCAGACAGCCAGTCAGAGCAGCTCTGTACAAAGTAAGACTGGACATCTGTCTGCTGATGTTGTCATGTCTGAAAACAGGACTTTCTGTTTAATTGCAGGGACATTTAGTTTTTTAATATTATCATGAATATCATAAACTTGGAAAAATTAATATTTATTTGGATTCTTGTTCTGTTTAGTCTCACAATACTGTACCTGTTCTTCTCTTTCAGCAGATAGCGGTCTGCAGGAGGTTTTAGATGAACATAAGATCAGTCTGAGGAGGAGATGTGAACGTGTGACTGAAGGAAGTGATGAAACAGGAAGTGGAACCCTCCTCAACAGGATCTACACTGAGCTCTACATCACAGAGGGAAAGAATGAAGATGTTACTACCCAACATGAGGTGAGGCAGCTTGAGACAGCTTCCAAGAAGAAGACCCTCCATGACACTCCAATCAGGTGCCAGGACATCTTTAAAGCCTTACCTGGCCAACAGAGACCCATCAGAGTGGTTCTGACCAACGGCGTCGCTGGCGTTGGAAAAACCTTCTCAGTGCAGAAGTTCACTCTGGACTGGGCAGAGGGCTCGGAAAACCAAGATGTCAGTCTGCTGGTTCTGCTCTCGTTCAGGGAGCTGAACTTGATCAAAGATGAGCAGCACAGTCTCCTCACGCTGCTCCATGTTTTCCATCCAACATTACAGACGGTCCCAGCAGAGAAGCTCGCTGTCTGTAAACTGTTGTTCATCTTTGACGGCCTGGATGAAAGCAGACTTTCATTGGATTTCCACAACAATCAGGTTGTGTCTGATGTCACACAGAAGTCATCAGTCAGCCTGCTGCTGACAAACCTCATCCAGGGGAATCTGCTTCCCTCGGCTCTCGTCTGGATAACTTCCCGACCTGCGGCGGCCAATCAGATCCCTCCTTCGTGTGTTGACAGGGTAACAGAAGTACGAGGCTTCACTGACGCCCAGAAGGAGGAGTACTTCAGGAGGAGAGTCAGTGATGAAGAGCTGTCCAGCAGAATCATCTCACACATCAAGACCTCCAGGAGCCTCCACATCATGTGTCACATCCCAGTCTTCTGCTGGATCACTGCTACAGTTCTGGAGCACATGTTGACTACAGACCAGAGAGGAGAGCTGCCCAAGACCCTGACTGACCTGTACTCACACTTTCTGCTGGTTCAGACAAAGAGGAAGAAGCAGAAGTACGATGAGGGACATGAGACAAGTCCACAGGAGCTGACGGAGGCTGACAGGAAGGTTCTTCTGAAGCTGGGGAGGCTGGCGTTTGAACAGCTGGAGAAAGAAAACATCATGTTCTACCAAGAAGACCTGGAGCAGTGTGGTCTTGATGTCACAGAGGCCTCAGGAGTTTGTACAGAGATCTTCAAAAAAGAGAGTGTGATCTTCCAGAAAACAGTCTACTGCTTTGTTCATCTGAGCGTTCAGGAGTTTCTGGCTGCAGTCTATATGTTCCACTGTTACAACAAAAGATTTGCAACAGTACTTGAGGACTTCCTGGGGGAAAAAAATGTTGATGCATCCCTGGATGTCTTCCTTAGAGGAACAATGATGAAATCTCTGAGGGGTAAAAATGGCCACCTGGACCTGTTAGTTCGCTTCCTTCATGGCCTCTCTCTGGAGTCCAACCAGAGACTCTTAGGTGGCCTGCTGGGACAGAGAAAGACCAGTCCAAGAATCATCCAGAGAGTCATCAATAACCTGAAGAAGATGAACAGTGATAAGACCTCTCCTGACAGAAGCATCAACATCTTTCACTGTCTGACGGAGATGAACGACCACTCAGTACATCAGGAGATCCAAGAGTTCCTGAAGTCAGAGAACAGATCAGAGAAGAAACACTCTGAGATCCACTGCTCAGCTCTGGCCTACATGCTGCAGATGTCAGAGGAGGTTCTGGATGAGTTGGACTTGAAGAAGTACAACACATCAGATGAGGGACGACTGAGACTGATTCCAGCTGTGAGGAACTGCAGAAAGGCTCGGTAAGCCCAGATGTGATTATCAACACTGTGAAGCTGAAGCATCAGTATTAAATTAAAGATACACACTTTACACACACGCTCAATATAAAACCTCCACACTATAAAAGTTTCCTAAACTAGTCTTAAAGCTGCGTATTAAAATAATTTTACATGTGTCAAACTACAAATGTCATGTTTGTAACATTTAGCAAGCATCTTCTATCTCTCTTTGGGTGATGGAGAGTTAATACAAATCAAGCAGGAAAACTTGAACATTAGGAGTTTGTGCTGAAGCAGTCTTTTTATTTTTAAAGTGGAGACAGTGTCTGCAATCTGTTTCTATACTGTATCTGTTTATTGTTCTTCGTATATATACAGACACAAAGACATTTCATATCTGTGATCTGCTAGAGCCAACATCACTTGAAGGTTTTTTCATTATAGCTGCAGCTATCCAGTTAAAAAAAGGTCAGCCTTGACTGATGGTCTTATGAATTTTATTAAACTTCCTTGTAGTGAGCAACGTATAGACCCGCGTTAGAGGTAAATATAACCGGAAAGTTAAACCAGAATCAGAATTGGGTTTATTGCCAAGTACATCTTCACATACAAGGAATTTGCCTTAGTATAAATTTGGTGCTGACAGTACACATGAAACATAAATATAAATATATAAAAAGTAAGGAGATCAAAAAATGTACAAGTATACAAAAAATACAATAATTCTATAATACAATGTTACAAGTATGTGCAAAAGTTCACAACATGTACATAAAGCACAGTTGAGCGTTGTTGGTTAAAGTAGTTAAAGTGTGGGGTTAGAAAGTGTGTGTTTGGGCAGAGAGGCAGGAGAGTCAGTGACACTGGGGACCCGGGCTTTGTTTAAGAAGCCCACTGTTATCGGAAAAAAAACTGTTCTTGTGGCGAAAGCTTTTGGTCCTGATGGACTACAGCTTCCTGCCAGAGGGGAGTGTCTGAAACAGTTTGTGTCCAGGGTGAGAGGGGTCAGCCACAATCTTTTCAGCACGCTTCAGAGTCCTCATGGCTCCAGGAGCTGGAGGATGACGTAAAGGGCCATGTTTACTGCGTTGTCTACAGACATGTTGGTTCTGTAGGCAACTTGCAGGGGTACCAGGAGTGGGTCAGTGATGGATCTTAGTTGGGACAACACAAGGCACTCAAAGGACTTCATAACCACAGATGTCAGGGCGACAAGTCTGTAGTTGTTTAGTCCTGTGGCCCTTGGTTTCTTGGGGACAGGGATGATGGTGGAGGGATGAAGCAGGGTGGCACATGGCATGTCTCCAGTGAAGTGTTAAAAATGTCCATGAACACCGGAGTTGATTGGCGCAGTGCTTCAGGGTGGATGGGGAGACAGAATCCAGCCCAGCTTTTTTGCAAGGTTTCTGCCTCCTGAACAGTCTGTGATGGTAAGAGAGGGGGAGGAGGTGGGGGATGGGATGGTGGGCAATCAGTAGTGTGACAGGGGATGGTGTCAGGTCTGTCCCATTGTCTTTCAAAGCGACAGTAAAACTGGTTCAACTTGTTGGCAAGGCGTGAGTCAATCATGGAGAGGGGGGATTTAGGTTTGTAGCTGGTAATCTGTCTGAAGCCTCTCCAGACAGAAGCAGAGTAATTTTTTGAGAACTGGTTTTGTAGTCTCTCTAGAGTTATTTAGCATCTCGCACTGCCTTGCTCAACCTGTAGTTTGACTCCTTAATCCTGGCCCGGTCACCACTCCTAAACGCCTCTTCCTTTTCCAACCTCAGCCTTCTGAGCTTAGCTGTGAACCAAGGTTTGTCATTGTTATAACTCACCCTGGTCCGTGTTGTTTCTGAGCTGTCCTCACAGAAACTTATATAGGATGTCACAGCCTCTGTATACTCATTCAGAATGTTGGTAGCAGTCCTGAAAACATCCCAGTCAGTGCAGTCCAAACATGCCTAGAGGTTCTCTACAGCTTCACTTGTCCACTGCTTTGATGTCCTCACCACAGGTTTACAGATTTTTAGTTTTTGTCTGTATGCCACTGTTAATGTAAAAACAGACACCTCCACCTTTTGTTTTGCCTGAGAGTCCCGTGTCGCGGTCCGCTCTGTAGACCTGGAAGCCAGCCAGCTGCAGCGCAGAGTCCGGTATTGATCCACACAGCCATGTCTCTGTGAAGCACAGAACAAAAGATCAATAAAGTCTCTGTTTTTCCCCACCAGTAGCTGAAGTTCCTCCAGTTTATTGCAGTGAGGGCACGCTGGAGAGAAATATTCCCAGTAGTGGCATGCGGTGTCCTCTTTGGCGTAGTCACACGAGCGTACCGGACCTCCTGCCCCTCCTCCGGCGTCTCACCGCATGAACAGCGGAAAGTGAAGCCTTGACCAAGATGATGACACGAGAAAAGTCAGAATTAAATCCGCTGGTGTTGTTCCCCTGATGTTTATGAGCTCTTCTCTGGTGAAAGAGCTCCGGGTATCACAGCAGAATGAAAAGTTAACAAACGTAAAATGTAAGAAATGTCGTGTCTGTTATTGAACTTTCTTCTAGTGACCAACGTATAGACCAACATCAGAGCTAAACAGAAATTTACACACAGAAAATAAGACAATGCATTAGCTTAACACATAACCAGAACGTTAACAATTTTCACAAAATACACTTGAATTTACTCAGACACAAACTATAGCAGTATACATAGCTTGTAACTACTCTCGACTGGTGCCAAACTACTTTTATCTTATTCTCGCCGTTCATTTTAACACTCCTTTCTCTTTTTCTCTCTAGGTGCTTTTACTGCTTCGGCGCCATTTTCCTCATTCTCTTGTTAATTTCCGTTTCTTACATGTGTATAGTGACCTTTCAAAATAAACTTATGGTTAAACAGGAAACATGAATTAAAAACAAAGCATTACAGGAGACATTTAAAACCTTCTTCTTCGTCACTTTCAATAGCTGTCATGCAGTTATTGCTATTCTATTGTTTCTCTGCAGTTCCTGAGCTATTTCAAATGAAGGGCTTTTGTGTCCATTCAGTTCTCTAATTATTGTTTGATTTGAGAGAATGCGAGGTGAGGCCATCCTCCTTCTTGAGGAGCAAACAGAACAGAATAGAACCAAACAGCTGGTTTTATTATAACGTGTGTGTATTACTTCCTGTTCTCTTGTGACTCTTGAACAAACTTGTTTCTCTTGTGACAGTGTTACTGTTTTACCTCTCAGACTGACTGAATTCCAGAAGATGAGTGTTTGTGTGAAGGGAGAGGAGGACAGAACAGAGTCTGCAGGATCCAGCTGTCTGTCTATGAAGAGTGACCGGTCCAAAGATTTTCCTCCACATTTCAGTAATGAACCTGGACCCTCAGATGCAAAGTAAGACTGTTTTAACTGTAAACTGATCTGATGGAAGATGATGCATTGAGGATGAAGACAAAATGTTCTGCTAAAAGATTTATGTAACTGTAAATGTCACTGTAAAGATTTAGAATGATTCAGAATCTGAAAGAATCTGCTTCAAATGTGTCTGTGATGGCCTAAGCCACAGAGGTTAACAGCCAGCAATAGTAATACCGCACACAAGCCATGTTTTAAGTACACAAGTTAGGTTATTTTTGCAGTTAGCCACACCCAAAACAGTTCATGATTTCAAAAACAGACCACATAGTTTATTTCAGGTATAATATACATGTATTTGCTTTAGTCATACACTGTTGTAATGGAGTGCACACACTTTCACATTGTAGGGTTATGTAAACATTTTCTATTCTATTAAACATTGTTTCTTTGTTACCATGTTGGGGAGAGCTCTGTCCTGGGGGAAGAAAGGCGTGGCCATGGGTGGAGGACTGTGATATCCTGTGGCCTGCCAATCAAGCCATACCATGTGCTGCCATGTTGGAGGGGGATTCTGGGTTTAGTTTGTTTTACTTTGTAGTTGTGGTATTAGTCGTCCATTTTGTTTTCCCCTTATGTGTAAATTGGTTTGGCGAAGCCACTATACACACGTGCAAAATTAGAAAAAAAAATTAGAAATATCGTGAAAATGTTAATTTATTTCAGTAATTCAACTTAAAAGGTGAAACTAATTATATAGACTCATTACATGCAAAGTGAGATATTTCAAGCCTTTGATATAATTTCGATTATTATTGCGTACAGCTTATAAAAACCCCAAATTCAAAATCTCAGAAAATTAGAATATTACATGAATTCAAGAAAAATAAAAATAAAAAAGGATTTTAAATACAGAAATGTCAGCCCTCTGAGAAGTATAATCATGCATATGTACTCAGTACTTGGATTGGGCCCAAGATTCTCTATGGGCATTTCACCTTTGCTTTTTATTTTATATACAAATGACTGTAGAAGTAAGTATGAGAATAGGCACTGTGTAAAATTTGCAGATGATACTGTTATAGTGAGTCTTTTAAATAATGATGAGTATGGGCATGGCCCCGTAGTTGATGATTTTATTGCGTGGTGTGAAACCTTTCATCTGTCTATTAACGTCTCTAAGACAAAGGATATGATAATTGATTTTCGTAGAATACAGGACAATGTCCCTCAAACTGTTATTCAGAACATGACTGTTGAGACAGTAGATGAATACAAATATCTAGGAACCATCATTGACAGCAAGTTATCTTTTGAGAGCAACACAGTTGCTGTCTGTAAAAAGGCCCAACAGAGACTTTTTTTCTTGAGGAAGATGAAGACATTCAGTGTATGTAAGTCTCTGATGACTTTGTTTTATCAGTGTTTTATTCAATCAGTCTTGACACTTTGTATTGTGGTGTGGTACGGTGGTCTTTCAATGATCAATAAGCATAAGTTAGCTAGGTTGGTTAATGTTGCGTCTAAGGTGGTTGGGGTACAGCTACCACAATTGCAACAGATATATGATAAACGGGTCCGGGGTAAGTCTAACCAAATTTTAAATTGTTCTGATCACCCACTTCTTGGGGAGTTTAATTTGCTCCCCTCAGGTCGTCGTTTCAGGCTACCCATGCTCAGAACCAGACGTGCCAGGGATTCTTTTATTCCTGCGGCCATTAGGAACCTGAATTCAACTAGGTGATATCTTATGAAATTTTTATAGTACATGTTTATTTATTATTATTTATTCCGGACATTATTCATTAAGATATACTGACCTGTGCATGCATTGTGAAGGAGTGTCTCCATTGATTGATTGATTGATTGATTGATGTGTTGTTGTCTTGTGTTGTGTTTATAATGTTGTTGGCATCTGGTGGTGCTTCTATTTTTGTATTGCTTTTGCTTTTGTTTTTAGATCCTGCTGCAGAGTAAATTTCCTTCCCAAGGATAAATAAAGTGAAACTTTGAACTTTGAAACTTTGAACTTTGGGGTTCAGGTCAGGCCAGTTTGCTGGCCAATCAAACACAGTAATCCCACGGTCAGTGAACCAGGTTTTGGTACTTTTGGCAGTGTGTGCAGGTGCCAAGTCCTGCTGGAAAATGAAGTCAGCATCTCCATAAAGCTCGTCTGCTGAAGGAAGCATAAAGTGCTCTAAAATGTCCTGGTAGACGGCTGAGCTGACTCTGGACTTAATGAAGCACAGTGGGCCAACACCAGCAGATGACACGGCTCCCCAAACCAACACAGACTGTGGGAACTTCACACTGGACTTCAAGCATCTTGGATTGTGAGCCTCTCCGTTCTTCCCCCAGACTCTGGGACCTTGGTTTCCAAATGAGATTCAAAATTTGCTCTCATCACTGAGAAACAGACCAGTTCTTTTTTTCTTTTGCTTCTGACATTGTTTGTTGTTCAGGAGCGTCTTGACAAGAGGAATACAACATTTGAAGCCCAGGTCCAGGACCCGTCTGTGTGTGATGGCTCTTGATGCAGTAACTCTAGCCTCAGTCCTTGTGAAGCTCCCCCACACATTTGAATGGCCTTTTCCTGACAGTCCTCTCCAGGCTACGGTCATCCCTGCTGCTTGTGCGCCTTTTTCTTCCATACTTTTCCCTTCCACTTAACTTTCTATTAATGTGCCTTGATACAGCACTTTGAGAACATCCAACTTCTTTTGCAATTACCTTTTGAGGCTTTCCCTCCTTGTGGAGGGTGTCAGTGATGGTTTTCTGCACAGCTGTCAGGTCAGCAGTCTTCCCCATGACTGTGAATTCCACTGAACCAGACTGAGAGACCAATTAAAGGCTCAGGAACCGTTTGCAGGTGTTTTGGATTAATTAGCTGATTAGAGTTTGACACTTTGAGCCTAAAATACTGAACCTTTTCACAATATTCTAATTTTCTGAGATTTTGAATTTGGGGTTTTAATAGGCTGTAAGCCATAATCATCGAAATTATATCAAATAAAGGCTTGAAATATCTCACTTTGCATGTAATTAGTCTATATAATATATTAGTTTCACCTTTTAAGTTGAATTACTGAAATAAATAAATAAAAATAAATGAACTTTTGCACGATATCCTAATTTTTCAAGTTTCATCTCTATGTGCTCTTGTGTCTCATTCATTTAGGTCAGTTTCTTCAGTTCATATCCTGTTCTGTTGTATGCTGTTTTGCGTATAGTTATGTTTTGTTGACCTCTTTTATAGGCCTAGATGTTATGTTTTTTGGTTTCTATTCAACTTTTGGGGGGTAAATGAAACACTCCTGTTTTTCAAAAAGAAACTTCTGTTCTCCTCATTGCCTGACTGTTTGGTCCCTGACAGTGTCATTCATTTTCTCATATTTGTCCTCTAAATACTGAGCTGTTTGGCTCTTCTTCAATGTCTTATCACCTGCTGCGTTCAGTTTAGGTTGCCTATAAAACTGCATAGCTATAAGGAATTCTGTAACCTGTTTTTCATTTACAGAGCACTACCATGTAATGTGCAATGCAATTTATGACCGCTTATTAAATACTGTAAGTTACACGCTCCTCTGGGCAGAACGGCTTTGGCCTGGAAGGGCACATGTGCTAGAGCCCAGTAGCCAGGGCCTACACCAACTATAGCAGTAAACATAGCTTGTAGCCACTCTTGACTGGTGCTTAAGTACTTTTATCTTACTCTCGCCGTTCATTTTAACAATCCTTTCTCTTTTTCTCTCCAGATGCTGTTACCGCTTCAGCATTATTTTCCCTTGTTCTCTTGTCAATTTCCATTTCTTACATGTGTTAAACCCGAAACATGAAATAAAAACAAAGCATTACAGCAAACATTTAAAAACCTTCTTCTTTGTCACTTTCAATAGCTGTCATGCAGTTATTGCTATTCTATTTTTCTCTGCAGTTTCTGAGCTATTTCATATGAAGGATTGTTCTGTCCATTTTCACTGTATATACAATATGTCTTATTGTTTTTTTATTGTTTGATTTGAGAGCATGTGAGGTGAGGCCATCCTCCCTCTTAAGGAGCGAACTGAACCGAACAGCTGGTTTTATTATATATATGCGTGTATTACTTCCTGTTTTTTTGTGACACTTGAACAAACTTGTTTCTCTTGTGACAGTGTCACTGTTTTACCTCTCAGACTGACTGAAGTCCAGAAGATGAGTGTTTGTGTGAAGGGAGAGGACAGCGTAGAGTCTGCAGGATCCAGCTGTCTGTCGATGAAGAGTGACCGATCCAAAGATTTTCCTCCACACTTTAGTAATGAACCTGGACCCTCAGACACAAAGTAAGAGACTGTTTTTACTGTAAACTGACCTGATGGAAGATGATGCATTGAGGATGAAGAAAAAATGTTCTTATAACAGATTTATATTCCTGATTCAGAACTATTAGTTCAGATACTGTTTCAAACTAAGATGGATCTGATTTTATTTCAGTAGCAAAACACCTCAGAACCTCTATTTTTTTTTGCCCTCACGTTGACGTCCCTGTAAAGATTTAGAACAATTGAAAATCTGAAAGAATCTGCTTCAAATGTGTCATGCATATTTGTCCTCTAAACACTGAGCTGTTTGGCTCTTCCTCAGCTCAGCTGTTCTGATCCACCAGATGCATCTTCAATCACTTCAGATCATAATTGTGAAACATTTGGTGAAAAAGCATTTGTAGTTCAGCTTTGCTCACCTTGATGAACACTTTGCTTTGAATCATTAGTAAGTGGACCTTTGAGCTTAGATTCTCTCCACCATATATTGTTCCTAAAGGTGAAGAACAAACATCCACGGGCAGCACTGATGGAAAAGTTAGCAGTGGATGGAAAAAGGGCAGAAAATGGTCACATGGAGATTTGGACCACTTCTCTTTTCTAGAATATTTTAATTGTTTTCCTTTGATAGTTGACAGTAGAGAGTGACAGGAAACATAATGACATACAAACAAGGCTACGTGTGGACTTGAACCTGTGACACCGCTGTTACATGCTGTGTGTTTAGACCACTTCTAAGCTCAGTTCAAAGCTAACTAACTCAAGCTAAGCTGCCCAGAGTGACTGTAAAACAGTGAAGGACATAATCAGCTCTCTTTAATGGAGGCTTTTACTGTGAAGGAGCTGCAGGAAGTGTTGAGTTTGTGTTAATAACAAACTGCAGGCAGATCACTAAATGTTTAAAGCCCCCCTCCAGTGTATTTTGACATTTCTATGATATTTCATATTTTTCTGAGTCACTTCCTTACAATGTTGATTACCCACATAGTTCTCCAAATATGTTTTGACAAATAGCTTAATTTTGTGCTCAAAGTTGCAAAAGTTGCTTAGTTGTTAAAACGGGGTGGTGACGTATGACTATAGTAAATTCCATAAGTCATACGTCATTCTCCAAGCTTGCGCAGGCGCACTCTCATGCCTCCGTAAAAACTGTCAGGGCTCATTCAGAGCATGAAACCGTTAAACATCGTTGTGAACTAACCAATTTATCATGTCCTTCACAAAAACGCGTCGCACTTTCACACCGTCTTGTATACAGTCTGTAACATGCATTTTACCGACGGCCGTTTTACCAATGCATCGGCGGAGACACCCCACACCTCCGCGGTAAAGTAAGTGCACCATAAAATGTAGCAGGAGTTATCGTGTGCAGTGCGTGACAGGACCATCGACTGTGTGATTGATAACAGCTGATACGTGCACATTAGTTTCTATCATGACTAAATAACAGCTGCTCCTGCCAGACGGTAAAGTGGACTAAACTTTACAGTGTAGTGATGTTAGCGCAGCATATCGTTAGTGAACACTCCAGCCGGTCAGTTTTTAGTTGTCATGGTAATGTTACGTCCGACTATTAACCACACCCCCATTCTCTGTTTGAGAAAGAACGGTTGCCAAAAAAGTCCGTTAAAACTGGCTGGAGGGGGACTTTAATAAGACAGTCAGACAGGAAAAGCAGTTAATTAGTGTTTGTGAAATAAAAGGAACAATCATCTTCATTACTGACTGAAAGCTGAATTCAAACAGAAAAGTAACGACACTTTTACTCTGTGACCATCTGAGCTTCTACACAGTGTCGGACACATCTGAATATTTTTAACAACAAGCAACAAATCGTTTTAGTTCTAAAGAAATGTCTTCACAGAGAGAGGAAGAGGAGTCCTGTTTCTGTGGAGGAGCAGCCGTCCTGCTGTGCTTTGTGTCAGGACGTCCTGAAGGATCCAGTCTCTACCAGCTGTGGACACTGGTTCTGCAGACGGTGCATCACCTCATACTGGGACCAGTCTGCTTCATCAGGAGACTCCTCCTGTCCCCAGTGTGGAGACAGATCCAGAACCAGAGCTGGACTGCAGACAGCCAGTCAGAGCAGCTCTGTACAAAGTAAGACTGGACATCTGTCTGCTGACGTTGTAGTGTCTGAAAACAGGACTTTCTGTTCAATTACAGGGACATTTAGTTTTTTAATATTATCATGAATATCATAAATTCAAAAAACTTATCTGCCACCCAGCTTCTGGTACAGGTCATGGTTATCTCTCGCCTCGACTATTGCAATGCCCTCCTAGCAGGTCTTCCAGCTTGTGCGGTGAAACCCTTACAAATGGTTCAGAACGGAGCAGGGCGTCTGGTTTTTGATCAGCCCAGAAGGACTCATGTCACTCCATTACTCAGTGACCTCCACTGGCTACCCGTGGCCTCCAGAATCAAATTCAAGTCACTAGTGCTTGCATACAGAGTGACCACCGGGTCTGCACCCATCTACCTAAACTCCATAATACAAACTTACGTACAAACGAACGCCGTCTGGCTCTGCCATCCCTTCACATAAAGCAAGCACACAAGCAATCCCTGTTCTCATCTGTGACACCACGATGGTGGAACAAGCTACTACACGCCATCAGAGCAGGGGTGTCCCTCTCTAACTTCAAGAAGCTCTTGAAAACTCATCTCTTCGGAGAACACTTCCTCTTATAACACCTCTAACTCCTAACCTTTAACATGCACTTCCTGTGCTCTTCTTCTTCTTCTTCTATCCCCTACAATTATCTTGTATTGATTGCACTTTTTTTGTTTTGATTGCACTTTTGTTAACTCTTACTTCCTTCCTTAGGTATTTACCCATTGATGTGATATGTACTATGAGCTCTTACTAGTATTTATTGCTGCTCTTAGTATGTATTATCAGGTGTAGATCTGTATTTGATGCTCTGTTGATGTCTGTATGTTGTTCCTCAAATGTAAGTGACTTTGGATAAAAGCATCTGCCAAATGAGTAAATGTAAATGTAATGTAAATGAATTGTCGCTCTCTGTTTAGTCTCTGAATATTTGTTCTTCTCTCTCAGCAGATAGTGGTCTGCAGGTTTTCGATGAACATAAGATCAGTCTGAGGAGGAGATGTGAACATGTGACTGAAGGAAGTGATGAAACAGGAAGTGGAACCCTCCTCAACAGGATCTACACTGAGCTCTACATCACAGAGGGACAGAGTGAAGAGGTTAATACCCAGCATGAGGTGAGGCAGCTTGAGACAGCTTCCAAGAAGAAGACCCTCCATGACACTCCAATCAGGTGCCAGGACATCTTTAAAGCCTTACCTGGCCAACAGAGACCCATCAGAGTGGTTCTGACCAACGGCGTCGCTGGCGTTGGAAAAACCTTCTCAGTGCAGAAGTTCACTCTGGACTGGGCAGAGGGCTCGGAAAACCAAGATGTCAGTCTGCTGGTTCTGCTCTCATTCAGGGAGCTGAACTTGATCAAAGATGAGCAGCACAGTCTCCTCACACTGCTCCATGTTTTCCATCCAACATTACAGAAGGTCCCAGCAGAGAAGCTCGCTGTCTGTAAACTGTTGTTCATCTTTGACGGCCTGGATGAAAGCAGACTTTCATTGGATTTCCACAACAATCAGGTTGTGTCTGATGTCACACAGAAGTCATCAGTCAACCTGCTGCTGACAAACCTCATCAAGGGGAATCTGCTTCCCTCGGCTCTCGTCTGGATAACTTCCCGACCAGCGGCTGCCAGTCAGATCCCTCCTTCATGTGTTGACAGGGTAACAGAAGTACGAGGCTTCACTGACGCTCAGAAGGAGGAGTACTTCAGAAGGAGAGTCAGTGATGAAGAGCTGTCCAGCAGAATCATCTCACACATCAAGACCTCCAGGAGCCTCCACATCATGTGTCTAATCCCAGTCTTCTGCTGGATCACTGCTACAGTTCTGGAGCACATGATGACTACAGACCAGAGAGGAGAGCTGCCCAAGACCCTGACTGACTTGTACTCACGCTTCCTGCTGGTTCAGACAAAGAGGAAGAAGCAGAAGTATGATGAGGGACTCGAGACGAATCCACAGGAGCTGACGGAGGCTGACAGGAAGGTTCTTCTAAAGCTGGGGAGGCTGGCATTTGAACAGCTGGAGAAAAGAAACATCATGTTCTACCAAGAAGACCTGGAGCAGTGTGGTCTTGATGTCACAGAGGCCTTGGTGTACTCAGGAGTTTGTACAGAGATCTTGAAAAGAGAGAGTGTGATCTTCCAGAAAACAGTCTACTGCTTTGTTCATCTGAGCGTTCAGGAGTTTCTGGCTGCGGCCTACATGTTCCACTGTTACAACAAAAGATTTGCAACAGTCCTCGAGGATTTCCTGAGGGAAAAAAATGTTGATGCAACCCTGGATGTCTTCCTTAAGGAAGCAATGATAAAATCCCTGAGGAGTGAAAATGGCCACCTGGACCTGTTAGTTCGCTTCCTTCATGGCCTCTCTCTGGAGTCCAACCAGAGACTCTTAAGTGGCCTATTGGGTCAGAGACAGAACAATTCAAGAACCATCCAGAGAGCCATCAACAACCTGAAGGAGATGAACAGTGATGAGATTTCTCCTGACAGAAGCATCAACATCTTCCACTGTCTGATGGAGATGAACGACCACTCAGTAAATCAGGAGATCCAAGAGTTCCTGAAGTCAGAGAACAGATCAGAGAAGAAACTCTCTGAGATCCACTGCTCAGCTCTGGCCTACATGCTGCAGATGTCAGAGGAGGTTCTGGATGAGTTGGACCTGAAGAAGTACAACACATCAGAGGAGGGACGACTGAGACTGATTCCAGCTGTGAGGAACTGCAGAAAGGCTCGGTAAGTCCAGATGTGATTATCAACACTGTAAAGCAACGTAAAGCTGAAGCATCAGTATTATGGTAAAGACACACACTTTACACACATACACAATATAAAACCTCCACACTATAAAAGTTCCTTCTATTTCCTAAACTAGTATTAAAGCTGCTTATTGAAATATTTCTACATGTGTTGAACTCCAAATGTCTACAAACATCATGTTTGTGTTTATATCTATAAAATTAATGACACAAGTATCTTCTATCTTTCTTTGGGTGATGGAGACAAATCCAGCAGGAAACTTGAGGACTTGAGAGTTTGAGCTGAAAATATTTTGACAGTCATCATTTTATCACAGCAGTCTTATTTTTATTTTTACAGTGGATACAGTTTGCACTCAGTTTCTATACTGTGTCTGTATATTGTTTTTCTCATATATAGACACACAGACATGTCATATCTGTGAACTGCTGGAACTAACGTCACTTGAAGATTTCATGTAGTTTTTGCCTATTCTATTTTTCTCTTTTCTAAGCTATTTCATATGACATGAAATTTCATTCTGTCCATTTTCACAGTTTATACAATATATTTACTTATTGGGACACACACAAGCACATGGCTGAGGTAAATCCATATGAGTGCAGCTACAACCTGCAGTGATTTTACAGCTCAGTGAACATCACGTTAAAATAAAGTTTACCAAACACAAATCTCACAATATGACGTGTTAACATTATAGTCATTTGGCAGACACTTTTGTTTAAAGCAGTAATCTGTGGTTCATTATGTTGCTTAAAGACACTTGGATATGTGGACAGGAGCTCATGAAAACTGCAGTCATTAAGCCACTCTTAAAAAAGAGCAATCTAGACTAATTCACTAATGAGCAGTTACAGGCCCATATCAAATCTGCCATTTTTAAGTAAAATAATTGAAAAGGCTGTTTTTCAACCGCTTAGTGCTTTCTTGGCACTAAATAACTGTTTTGATGTCTTCCAGTCAGGTTTTCGACCACACCACAGCACTGAGACGGCTCTAGTTAAGGTCTTCAATGACATCAATTTAAACACTGACAGTGGCAGAATTTCAGTCTTGGTATTATAGGATCTCAGTGCTGCATTCGACATGGTAGACCACAACATATTACTAGACAGACTTGAAAACTGGGTTGGACTTTCTGGCACAGTACTAAACTGGTTTGAATCCTACTTAAAGAACAGGGACTACTTTGTGTCTATAGGTAACTACACATCTGAGCTGACAAAAATGACATGTGGGGTTCCCCAAGGCTCCATTCTGGGACCTCTTTTGTTTAACATTTACATGCTTCCACTGACTCAGATTATGAAAAACAACAAAATATGTTACCATAATTAATCAGATGACACACAGATTTACATAACCATTTCACCAGGAGACTATGATCCCATACAGGTGCTGAGTAACTGTATTGAGCAGGTCAACGACTGGATGTGCCAGAATTTTCTCCAATTAAACAAAGATAAAACTGAAGTTATTGTTTTTGAGCCAGGGAGGAACGACTGAAAGTCAGTGTTCGACTTCAGTCTGTAATGTTAAGAACCACAAATCAAGCCAGAAATCTTGGTGTAGTCATGGACTCAGACCTGAATTTGAGGAGCCATATTAAGACAATTACAAAGTCAGCCTACTATCACCTAAAGAATATATAACAAGGATAAGAGGCCTTATGTCTCAGCAGGACCTGGAAAAGCTTATCCATGCATTTATCTTCAGTCGACTTGCCTACTGTAACAGTGTCCTTACAGGGCTCCCTAAGAAATCCATCAGACCAGGGGCGTTGTTAGGATCTTGAAACATTGGGGGCTTAGCCCAGCCCATAAAACTTCATATCTTGACATAATAATTGACCCTCCACCAAGCATTAAAGCAATAGTAAACATACTCTACTTATATGGCACAACAAAGCAACAGTATCAACTGTGTCATGTCTGCTAAGTAGCAATGTTGGGTCTAAATCAATTAGCCTCATTTAACAATAAAACTGCAACATTATGAACCGGGGGGTCTGGGGGTCCTCCCCCAGAAAATTTTAAATGTTACACACTTAGTTTCCTGCATTCTGGTGTTTTTTTGCACCATTTTCTGCATCCATTTATTGTGGAAATTATTTATGTAAATATTCAGGTAGCTTGTAGGAGGCTGTATCTTTGTTTCACTGTTGCTTTTAAATGACTTGAAGGCTGGCAATTCTGCTTTCAGATGTTACGACTGATTGCTCTTTTGATCGTCCTTGTTGCTGAATTTAGGTGAATATTTAGAAACATTTTGATATTTTATGACCTTGTAACTAATCATTTATTCCCATTTTAAATGTGCATTTGTACTCCTGCCTGCCTTGGCCAGGACACTCGCAGGTCCATAGTGTGGCTCTGTGGGTTTTGGTTGTATTAGTAGAACATTAAAGCCTTAAACTGAAAAGATATTTGCCTGATTTTCTAAATGTTTGCATCTGCCAGCTCTGCGACTGTGACAAGCGCCCCACTGCGCGCACACAGCCTGGATGAGCTCATTTTGGTTAATGAAGCAAAATACAGTTTATAGTCTGGTTCAGTTCTAAAAGGTATGAATGGAAAATGTAGTGAAATTAAAAGTACCTACATTAGATGTATCCACCCTTCAGCTAGAAATAACAGCAGCACAAAAGAAAAGTCTGTAGAGGCACTTTGCTGCACCGGCAACTATTTAGAGCAACTTTTTTCCCTCCCTCAACATTAGCCACATTTTGTCCGCGACTGATGTGGACTGTGAGTGATTGACCGCCTCCTATATGAGCCAGCTCCAGAATCGCCTGAGCCAGAGCCGTGTTAATTTCAGCACCTCTGATACAGTTCAGCTCACAGCTTCAGGTGGAGCAGAGAGGACAGGCAAAGAGCTACAGCTGGATCATCTTATTCTCTGCTAATGTGCAGGAGAATAAGTAACAATAATCTCTCTCTCACTCGCTCTCGCTCGCTCCCGAGCACATAACGGTAGTTAAGCGAATGAAGTTCAATTTTCGGCCTTTTGTTGTCTGTTTTTTCAAAATCCTTTAGAGATCCGGGGCTTTTCAAAAAACATCCGGGGCTATAGCCCCGGACGCCCAGGGCTAACGACGCCGCTGCATCAGACAGCTGCAGCTGATTAAGAACGCTGCTGCTCGAGTCCTCACTAAGACCAAAAAGGTGGATCACATCACTCCAGTTCTGAGGTCTTTACATTGGCTTCCTGTATGTCAAAGAATTGATTTCAACATTCTGCTGTTAGTTTACAAAGCACTAAATGGTTTAGGGCCAAAATACATTTCTGATCTTCTGCTTCGTTATGAACCATCCAGACCTCTCAGGTCGTCTGGGGCAGAGTCTGCTTTCTGTCCCCAGAGTCAAAACTAAACAAGGAGAAGCAGCGTTCAGTTATTATGCTCCGTATATTTGGAACAAACTCCCAGATAACTGCAGGTCTGCTGAAACTGTCAGTTCTTTTAAATCAAGACTGAAGGCCTTTCTTTTTACCACTGCTTTTAATTAAATATTTAAGATTTACACTGCACTGTAACTTTTACTGTCCTGTTTTCTTTTTCTTTGTTTTTAGCTTTTTACCATTGCTTTTAATTAAATATTTACACGGTGAGAAATGAGCAGGTAGCTGGGTTAAGACGTTTTGGAAATGAGATTGAACAGAGTGAAGGAAGTGGATCTTAAATCTCACGCCCGACTGATTTGCAGGAACCTCTGTCCACCTGTAAACGTGCAGGTGGGTCCAGAGTATAACTGGATCAAAGGGGCCTGCTGACAGACATGTCCTGGTTTCTCTGTAGTGTCCAAGGGTTTTTGGAGTTTCAGTGGACCCAAAGATTGCTGTGGACCCGAGTACAGACTAGCTAGAGAGAGTAGATTAAGTGTACTTCTCTGTTCTCTTTTCAGAATGATTGTGACTCAGTTATTTGCTCAACCCCTCAGCCTGTTTTTATTTTCCATTTAACTCTTTTAACCCTGATTGTAACACTGTAACTTTTATTTTATTATATTTTATGTTGCTTTCAAACATTTTTATTGTTTTTCCCTGTTGCTTTTATGTTTTATGTAAAGCACTTTAAATTGCCTTGTTGTTGAAATGTGCAATACAAATAAACTTGCCTTGCCTTGCCTTGCCTCATGACCAGCTGTCTAGATGAGCTACAGCTGCTATTAATGGCCTTTGTGATGCAAAATGCACACAATCTAATTTTAGAATCAAGTGTCAGATTTTATTTTACTTTAAGTTTTATAATCTCTGTCATCACAGACTTTCGGACTGTGGAATCTCAGAGACTCACTGTGAAGTTGTGGCCTCGGCCCTGAAGTCCAACCCCTCCCATCTGAGAGAGCTGGACCTTAGTAATAACAACCTGCAGGACTCAGGAGTGAAGCTGTCTGCTGGACTAGAGAGTCCACACTGTATATTGGAGACTCTGAGGTCAGTTCATGTATTTTGCTCTTGTCCAAGTTTCAAACTGAACTGTAAGCAGGGAATGTGTTTAAAATGAAAAAAAAAACATTTATTAACACTGATTGATTTCAAGCAGGAACATTCTCTTCTAAAGCTACATCATTTATTCTTTATTCAGATTGTTGACCTGCAGTTTTTCAGAGATCAGCTGTGCTTCGCTGGCCTCAGCTCTGAAGTCCAACCCCTCCCATCTGAGAGAGCTGGACCTGAGTAATAACAACCTGCAGGATTCAGGAGTGAAGCAGCTGTGTGGTTTTCTGGAGAGTCCACACTGTAGACTGGAGACTCTGAGGTCAGTTCACTGACTCTCTGTTACTATTGTAGATCTTATCTGGTTAATTTACAATTTCTGTTTATACATAACTTCCATCCATAAAGTTGTAAATGTCCTTTTTTCATGTTTTTATTAGTGGTGGGCCGTTATCGGCGTTAACGTGCTGCGTTAATGTGAGACTCTTATCGGGCGATAAAAAAATGATCGCCGTTAATCTATTCTCAAAGTTGGTTTGGGAGCTGGGTCTATACTACACAAGCTATGATGACTTTCACCTTGATATCTTAGCCCAGATGTATACGTAGCCGAATTGCACAGTAGGGGGCAAGAAGAAGACTTCGAACCTGTGTGTCTGCCTACTGTGAAATTACCACATCAAACGTGACGTGCTAACATGGATGCAGCTGTTGCTGCGGTCCATTTACCTCGGAGGGCGGAGCTGGGAATGGCGTCACACCGATGTTGGCGCCGTTCCAGTTACAACCTCGCTTCGGCCAGCTGTTTGTTTACAACTAGCCAGGTTAGTTATTGATCACCGGTTGATTAAAAAAGCGCGTGTCGCGGTATTTACTCACACTAACTGTAGCAACACGTCCACAGACAGCTGTTGGACAGCACTTTGTGTACGAACATTTCTGAAGCCACCGGTGTTGTGCCGAATTCTGCCTGCCTGCTGAGAATCGCATGCACCTCGCGGGTGCTAACGGTCATCTATGCTGAGAAAAGAGGTGGATGCAAATCTCGGCAGGGAGCCTACAAAATCTGATCTGCCGAATTATGCATCTACCTCTTTAGGTCCTTCTCAGACACTTTGCTGTGCTCATTGATCAAACAGCTTTATCGCCACATATATGTACTGAATGTCAAGGAATGGTCCTTCTAGCCTAGTGTATTAAAATATTAAAGACTCTAAACGTTCATAAAATATATACTTCAAATCAATTTATCACCATTGATAAAGTCCACAAAGAATTTTACAGCATTTAAAAGTATTATTTGGAGGTGCATGCAATTCTCGGCAGGCAGGCAAAACTTGGCACAACACCTGGTTTGCATCTTGTGCAATGCGGAATTAATTTACTGTAGGAGTTCTTCCAGTCTCAAGTAGCCTACCACCTAAACACAAAGCACATCACACGCTACTCACAAGTACATCTTATTGAACATGATTTATTTTCATCACCAATTATCATAGTAGAACAGCTTTCTCAAGCAGTTTGTGATGCATTTTGGAAACAGGAGATGAGCCCTTGGTCTAATGCGGCACCTGGCTTGAAACCTGGCTTGAAGCCCGTTCACACACATATTTTAAATGCCTTCGGCAGAATTCAAATGAGCCATTTTAATCTAGATTAATTTCAAGATTAATCTATATTAATCTAGATTAAAAAAATTAATCTATGCCCACCACTAGTTTTTATGTTTCTTATCCTAAATTTAGTCAATCAAAAATTTAGGCAATCAAAAGGACTTGTTTCTAAAAGAAACTGTACAAAATGGCTGCTGTTAGTCATTAAAGTATATGAATGTTTCTAAATTTTGGTAAATATTCTCATCTGTATATACAGAACTCCTCTAAACTAATATTTGTTTTAAACTGATAACGTTTTCTTGTTGAATTTGAAATATTTCTTTGTTTCTGTTGATTTCAATGTTTTTTCACTAGGAATGTCTGATCATTGATACTGATCCTTCAGAACACACACCCACCCACCCACCCACACACACACACACACACACTAAATCATATTTCCAAATGCAGCTGTTTAAAGGATCAATATAATTTTTCTCCTCTAGATCTAAACTGGCCTGAGATCAGCAGCATGTTATTGATTTGTGCTGACATTTTGATGATGTCTGTAGAAGGCTGACATTATGATGATCCACAATAACACAATGACAAAGTCCCTCTACTCATTTTAGGGAAAAGCTCATTGATTGGGACATAGTAATGTTGAGCTCCACATTTAAAACCTGTACACATCTGATTGGAGTAGAAATGGATTTTTATCTCTATGTTTTATTCTTTTATTCAGATTGTGGGACTGCATTTTGTCAGAGATCAGCTGTGCTTCTCTGGCCTCAGCTCTGAAATCCAACCCCTCCCATCTGAGAGAGCTGGAGCTAGGTACAAATGAGCTGCAGGACTCCGGAGTAAAGCTGCTGTGTGGTTTTCTGGAGAGTCCACACTGTAGACTGGAGATTCTGAGGTCAGTTCACTGACTCTCTGTTACTATTGTAGATCTGATATATTTAATTAACAATTGAAGCTAATTTCTGCTCATACATAACATAAGGTTGTAAATGTCCTTTTGTTCATATTTTCATATTTCTTGTACTAAACAGATTTGAGCATTAAACACTTAATTTTCTGATGTCCGAAAAAAAGATTCTTCACCTACTTGTGGTGGAAATGTCTTTATTTATATAAAAAGGAAACACAAAACTCAGCAGGTGACAATTCAAAATATAAAAATATAATGCAGTATCAGCAGCTTATTTAGCTTTAGTTTCTTTTTTGGACAATGCACATATGTTTCTTCTATGTTTGGATTGCATTGCATGTTTTCTTATTAACCTTTCTTAAAGCCTTTTCAGTTATTTTCCATTTTTTGCAAGCAACATTTTAACAAATACTTTAAAAAGGTGTGTGTATATATAGTAGGCTTGGCAGAGAGGCTGGAGGTCTGTCAATTTTGTGTGAAAATTGTGTACTTGTTTGGTCAATATGGATAATAGATAAAAAGTCAGTGTTGTGGTGCTCATAGAAAATACTGTATGATATCTGTAACTTGACCCTGAGGCTGTAGTCCTACAGTCTGACAGCCAGTCAATGTAGTAAGTATGAGCACATCCACAGGTGAACACTTCTTGCTGTGCTAACTGTTATGTGTTTAACACACTGTTAACACACTGTTAACTAGGGATGAGCGAGTACAGCATTATCTGTATCTGTATCTGTATCTGTTAACCATATGAATTATCTGTATCCGTATCTGTACTCAGAGTGGGTGGGATTTAACCAGGAAGTGGGTTGGGTTGTCTTGAAATGGACGGGGCTTTAAAGGTATGTTATTTTAAGCATGCAATTTATATGGGTTAATCAGAAATTGTTATATTTATTGCTGATTAGAAAACTATTTACATAACAGCATCAGCATTGAGCTTCAGATCAATGGTTTTGATCACGATAACAAACAAACTACACACAGAACAAGTTTTGCAACAATGAATACAACACATGCAGTTGCAATTATGAAGTAACATGTAATGAACAAGAGTTTTCATACTCAACATAACTTTATTTTTTAACTTTTAATATTTTTATGAACGGTTAACCTGCTCCGAGCAGGTTATGTTCCAGAAAAGAGATTAACTCTGTGAAAACGCTGCATACTGACCAATCAGCTCTCTGACGTCACCATCTGTAGGAAATCCCACAGACTGTTTTACACACTAAAAACTCCTGGGTTAAAAAGGGACCAACTAATTTCTGGGTTATTTCAACCCAGAAAATTGGGTTACTCTTTTTGACCCAACTTTTGGGTCAAATTCCTGACCCAAAAATTGGGTTAAAATAACCCAACATTGTAGTTAATATAACCCAACTTCTGGGTCAGGAATTTAACCCAAAAGTTGGGTCAAAAAGAATAACCCAATTGTCTGGGTTGAAATAACCCAGAAATTAGTTGGTCCCTTTTTAACCCAGGAGTTGGGTCAAAAATAACCTAACTTGGGTTACTATGCCAGTATGCCTTATTTCAGAAAAATAAAACTTTGTTTTACATATATCTGTCACGGTGTGGTGCAGGCAGAAGAAGAATAAGAGGAGGAGTCCAAAGTTCCAATTCAAATGTTTTACTAATAAAGTAACTCCAAAAGGTACAGACAGGCAGGATGTACTCACACTAAACAAAGGACGGCCAACTGATAGTGTCCTCATCTAACAGAAGAAATGCCTCCTCATCTATGTCTTCACCTGAAAGACAGAAAACAAGACAACATGAGTATTGTTAATAAGTCGAGACAATTGTAAACCTCTCACCAGACACTCTTTGATTATCAATGTAGCACCCCACCACCCTATATAAGCGTCTAAGTGACTATCATTAGCTTCAGACTCGACTGATGGGGTGTTATGGGTTCGGTGTTTATTTCAAAAGGTAGCTACCACAAAGGTTTACCTGTTTTGGGTGACTCCTGAAATACCCTCTTACTATCCACAGAAATAGTCAAACTTAGCCTTTAAATCTCTCCACATAATATATTTGAAATAACTGACCCAACAACTCTTTTACATTAAAAGAAAATATATTTTACTGGCTGCTTTCCTTTTTAAATGTAATACAAAAAGTATCCAAATGCTTCAGATATTGCAGCAACACAAAAAATACAAAGACAAAAAATATACCTTTTTAAAATAAATTTAGTTTTAGAAAGAATATCAAACTCAAATTAGCAAATAATTACTTTAAAAATTATAGAAAACTGTCTGTGATTCCAAAATATAATACCACACAATGTTAATTCCTCTCTTATTTCTTCAGCAAAAACTCCTTCATTTTTCACTGCTTTATCGTTAATACTACTTCTCAACCTCCAAACACTTTCATGTACTTAATCAGTTACCAAACACACATCGGGCCCGCATGCACACACACGTCTCTCAACTGCGCGCAAAAAATTAAAAGGTTGCAGGCCTGTGTGTAGCTCGGGTGCGGTGCGGCCGACAAAATCCCTTTTTCCTCTTTCTCAACAGAGTAACAATTCACACGTTCAACTCACAGTTCAGCGTCCTTCCAGAAGAAACAGAGCAGGAAGCCATGAGCGATTAATCCAAACGGCAGCGGAGGTGAAGTCCTCGTTAGGTCCTCGTGCGGAAACTCCAAACAGTCCAAGTTCAGCAATGGCGTCCTCTGCTCCAGTGGCTCGCCGACGCTAGCTCAGTTAGCCCAGCTCCACTCGCACTAAACTTGCGCTCTAACACACTGCGTCTAAGCGAGTACTGTGCTTTACTGTCCTCAGCTATAACGCCTTCTGTTCAAACGTTACGTAAACATTCAACAAACTGCCTATCTGATAGTTTCTCAACTTTTCTCCATCTCCGTGGTCGTCTCTCTCGCGTCTCAATATTGTTGTTATACATTCATGCCAATAAAGCTAATTTGAATTTGAATTTGAGGGGGAGAAAGCCAACCCTATAACCCAGAACATGGGTTACTCTTTGAAAAACAACCCAGAAACCCAAACAACCCAGGAATTGGGTCAAAATATTAGCCCTGTAACCCAGAAAATGGTTACGCTCTGAAAAAATAACCCATAATTTTAACCCAACACAAATAACCCAGAAAATGGGTTGAAGAAATAACCCAGGAGTTTTTAGTGTGTAGCCAATAGGCTGCTCTTGGAGAAACTCTTGACTATAGATCCTACAGAGACTGATGAAAAGCCTCAGGCTAATGTTGCCTACAGGTTTTTACAGTCCAGCAGGATCAGCCTACTTACTGCCTTTAAATGTCCTTAAGATTTTTTATTTGCTCCCAGTCCGTTTCATACAGCATAACGCAGCCGTTAAAATAAATGGATTTTATTTTTATTATGTGAGGCTGAATATGATGAACAGTTTGGTATTGAAATACCTACTAAATTTTAATATGAACGTAGTCTGTCTATTTAGGTTAGTATAGCTTTCTAAGGCCGACTAGAGACTGTAGTCATGTTCCCATGCGGGCGCAAAAGGTGGGACGTTGAGTTTTCAGCAGCCTAAATGTTCAGATTCAGTCTTTAAAACATTATTTGAGCTCATTTTATGGCATAAAGGGATTTTTCCGTTTCATTGCTTTATGAAGTTAATTTAGACAAATGTTTGGAACACTTTTGAGTGTGTTAAATAAATTAATCTGATTTAATCTGAAGTCTCTTAATGTGAAACGCCGACACACAGCCGAGCTGAAAGAATAAGGCTGATATTTTCTGCAGCTCATAAGAACACATCAACGCATTATTATAGACTACGCCTGTTCATTTAAACATTCATACTGTCTGAGATTTTCTGTCTCCCTGCATGTGTCAGTTTCAGCCGTGCTACTGTCGTATTTCTGTAGTGTTACAGTTTAATCCTCGATCGTAAAATATGACGCTCTGCTGACAGTGGACCTGTTCATATCTATGATTGGTCATCTGCTGCTAACACCGCCTCTTTTATGTGAACGTGCTCCCGGCTGGATCGGGAAACCCTGGGTTAATTTACCGAGTTGATAACCAGCTTCGTGGTGCCGCTTATCCCGATCGCGGTTGTAGGGTTAGTGAAGCCAGATAACGGAAACATATGCAGGGTTTGTTGAACTCGCTTCGTGGTGCAGGCCAGGTATGTGTGTGTGTGTGTGTGTGTGTGTGTGTGTGTGTGTGTGTGTGTGTGTGTGTGTGTGTGTGTGTGTGTGTGAGTGAGTAAGAGGGAGACAGAGAAGGGGGGCGGGTTGTGTGTGTGTGTAGCTTAATTTGTAGCCTAATATTATTTTAAATAATTTATTTATACCACAACCACCTTTTTTTTAAAAATACAGCAAGAAAGTGTCAGACACTCAGTGTGTGAAGTAAAAAAAACTGGTTAGAGCAGCTGACAGTTTAAAAAAAAAATCTCCGATGACCGGCAGAGAGAGAGAGAGAGGGAGAGAGAGCTTGTGTGCAGCTACGCAATGAGGATTTTTTTTCAATCAGAGTACAGATATTGACTCGTATTACTCGTATCCGGCTCAACCCTACTGTTAACACATTGTTAACACGTTGTGTTAACACAACTGTTAGATGTCTGAACTCCACACACCTGAAAAAATTAACAACATAAAAAACAGGACTTGGACTTAAATATGGAGATAAAAAGTAGCACTGAGGAAACTGGAAATCCAGCAACTACAAAGAGAAGTGATTTTTGCAAAGTACACTGTAAGCCTAACTGTAACACAATGTGTTATGGTAATCATTGTTTTCTCTCCTAAACATGCAGCTGATGATCCCAGGGAGAGAATAACATTGTGCTGTCCTCTCCCTGTTGTTTCATGAATAATGTTGGAGCGATAATAGGTTAATTTAGATTAAATCACAAATTTTTTAATACAAGATGATTTGAATTTATTTTATTCTGTTAAAATACTTCAAGAAATTTAATTATGGATTTTGATTTAGAAAACTTTTGAAATAACAATTGGCTAATGCCGGTGAAAATGATTACCTTGATTCCTTCTCACTAAGTAACAGGTATAATGAGGGGCTGGGTGGCAGCTTGGCAGTTCCTTTGTTTGAGTGAAAGAGGAGGACTGAAACATTAGTGACGGCAAAGTAAGATATTTGGAAGAGTTTAAAGGTACCACTGGAAGTCAACCACGGAGAATTTGTTGTTTTGTCTTTACATAAATAAACCTGGTATGAGAAAGAAACAGAAGGATCTCCGTGAGTGCTTTTCACACACGAGTCACTATCCTCCTCCAAAAAGGCATCTGAGGAACATCATGACAACTGAAAGAGACGCCACTACAAATAAACAGTGCACAATATATCCTCTTTATTGAAGTGGGGCTATAATTTGAAAGTAATATAAAAAGACATAGGAATCCTACATAGTGTGTGTGAATTTCTTGAGTGACATATAATCACAATATATTATAATTTTGACAGTCTCAGTTAAGAGCTGTGATATTTTTAGCTTCTCACACATTCAGTCGGTCCACTATTGGCTGCCACACTTTCTTTCGCTGGTTTATTGCTGTACCCGTGTTACTTTTTCTTCTATTTATCCTTTTTTTTAAATGCTTTCATTCGACATAAACCTACTCGCTGATGCTCATTGTGTGCAAAGTATGGTGCATACATTTTCTCCACTTATGAAAAATAATAACCACAACCTACTATTTAAATACAGGCTACTGAAAACTATGCAAAACACAAAGGCCTACATAAAAACATAGAATGACTGAAAAAAACACTTTGGTTTCTGATCAGTGTAACTGCTGACTGAACAGATAAGGCACCAGGATTAACTAAGCCTGGCTGTTAGCCTGGTCTGGAGCAGGCTAGCTGCACAGAATAAATCGCCATGGTAACTTATGTGCTACTGCATTCGTCAAACCGAGTCAAGGCTTACTTCAGCCAGGATATCTGGAAAATGTCACAATGTTGTGTGGTGGTGCCGGGCAGAGCAGGATGGAGGACCCAAACACAGGACACAAAGGCAAGCAGATATAGTTCATAAGGTTTAATGACAACAAAAGGCAAGCACACTTACAGGTTGAGTGGCTGATAGCAGAGTCCAAAAAACAAAGTAATCCAAAAGGAAACACAGAACAAGCGAATGTCAAAAGTCCAAAAACGACGAGACAGGGATGGCAACACTACACACAAACTGCAACACAAGCTACACAAGGTAACAGAGGGTACACAAGGCAATGACCCAACAAAGACAAAACAGAAACACCAGGTATATATACAGAGACTAACGAGTAGGGCGGGAGCAACACAGGTGACAGGGATCAGGGTTAACGAGGCACAGGCAGGGAGAGAGAGAGAGCAGGGGAAAACCGAGAGAGGCAGGCAGAGGCAACAGGGGACAACAGAGAGGCAGGCAGGCAGGCAGAGAGATAACTGGGGAAACAGCATAGACTGTATATAAAAATGGACGTAGCATCTGTGACGTCACCCATTGGTTTCTGAAGAGCCGTTTTGAAGCTCAAAATTGGCGGAGCTGGCCGTTGCCATCTTGGCAGCGCGTCACCATGCGTCACTCCCGGATAACCAAAAATGGGCAAGGAGGCGGGTCATAGGTGGAGCTGAGGTGACGTGTTGCTGAAACCACTCCCGCCTACCTCAACGTGGCCGAGTTAGCTCAGGCTAAGAAGCTAATGCTACATGCTACTCTGTGGTGCTGTACGTTGGTTGGAACCTGCGCGGCTGAGTCGTTACCAGTTCAGACATGGCCAACTACAGTCAAGGTAAGACACCGGAAAATAATAAAATAACTCACAAATCTGTTATTGACATTATACTTTATGAGGTTTTAAATGCTTTTTAATATATAAATGTGATAACATTATTTTGCAACACTAACGTTACGTAAGAGCAGTTAACGATGAATCAGTTATTAATTAACATTACCTTAAGTTTACTGAACGTTACAGCTCAAACGAACAATTAAATCAATTAACCCTTTTACATACTGTTTGTTACGAAGCGGTTACCTCAGTATGTTACTTGTAATAAACGTAATAAGTTAGCAGCAGAGTCCTTAGTTACATGATGGACGCTGTATAACTTGTAAAACATTAGCCATGGCTGCTATCACGTTAGTAAATTCCCCACGCCGCTGTTTTGAGTAAAGTTGCTGCTGTCTGCATGGTTGTGTCAACTTGTGTGGGATTATTGTCTGGAATAGGACACGAGAGAGAGAAAGGTACTTTTTATATTTGTCACAAGATTCTTCTTGAGGTTCTAATGCCTCCACATCTGCTAACGTTACTCAAAGCTTAAACTTAATAATGTTGCTCGTCTTGGACGAGACATTTGACAGCTAATATAAAATTGTCTGTCTTAAAAAGACAACACAAAAACATTTAAAGACTGTCTCCCTTGTTCCATTTTCTCCCAGAGTCACACTGTGGATCAGATGTCCCACCTGGAACCTGCAGAGAGCTGCAGAGATCTGGGAGTCCTCATTGTGCTGATGGGGTGGACTGACGTGGAAAGGCCTTCTCTCCTTCTGTTTACCTGGCGTTTTTAATATTTTCCATATTTGTATCATAGATCCATTTAAAAATTATACAGTTTATGGTTCACTTGTAATAAATTCTATATATATTAGCACTCTCTGTCTTTACTTACTGAAAAGCTAATCGTATACCACAGATAAAACATGAAATATTAAAACTGAACTCTTCCTAAGAACATCAGTCTAGTATAAGTTAAAAAGTGAAAATACTCCCAAACGTGTTTCACATGAAATGTTGAAAAGTAATTATGCAGTGTACTTCTGTGTGTGCAGGAGTATTTTTACTTTCTACCTTATACTTTAAGATACATAAAGAGCCAAAGACCCAGTACCCATATACTGTATAACAGAGCCTGATTTCTGAAGAGCGCCTTGTTTGCTGCTCTGATATGTCTAATTTAAACACAGAATAATGTGGGATGTTTGTGCTGAAACAAAGAATGACCTGCACAGAGTAATTATGAATCCCACTAGGTGGTTTTTATTGTAACGTTGCAAACTCTGAGGTCTCTGAGTCTGACCGAATGCTTATGTAGTAAACAGGTGAGCCTATACAATGTAAACCACACAAAACCTTCTCAGAGGTCGCAATAAATGACACCTCCTATAGGGCTTCAAAACTATTCAGTGTGCAGATAATTCTTTTTTTTCACTACAGAGTAACTTCTGAGTCAATGTCACATTTGTCTCTTAAAGAAATGTCAAAATAAAACCGTATACAACATCAACCTTTAGCGTTTTACTTTCTATTAATATGTAAATGTTAGCCTATAAATATCAGCCTATATATATCCTATTTTCATTTACAGCCATTAACTATAATATATTAAGTTTAGATCACACTATTTAAAATTAAAATATGAAACTGATAATGAATGAAGAATAATGTTATTATGTATAATTAGTTTGATACACTTTATAACAAGTGTTCCTAATACAAAAGCAATACTTTAATAAATTAAACTCTAAAACATCAATATTAAAAGGTTACAAATGTAAAAGTAGTTTTGTGTGACTTGAAATGTGTTGTTAGAGTTATTATAATGATAGAATCTGTTGATAAGGACCCAGTGTCATAATTTCACATCAGTAGTGTTCAGGTGTTGTGAGTAAAAAGAAAAGCAGGAGCTGAAGAGCTGGAAGCTGAAGCTGTTCTCTCCTGAAGAGCTCGATACAGCTAATCACATCTGGAGGGTTCTGCACTCAGCTCCTCTGGTACCTGTAAAGACAACAATGGGTAGACAGTTAAGCAGCTTCTTCCAAAGAGCCATAAAGCTACTGAGTTCTGAGATGCCTCAGCATGATAACCTCTCTGGCATGTGACAGTAATTAGGGGTAGCAATGTGAAATACACTGTTTACTAATATGTGCAATATACGGGTTGCTGTTGGACACTGTGCAATAATAAATACTATCAGATCTTATTGAACATTTATTATAAGGATTTATTATAAGGATCTATATTTCTTATTGAACTGTACAACCTTTTTTTGGCAAATTCTATGTACTTTGAATCAATCATCCCCACTGATGAACCCCACAAAGAATAGTATAACGTTATTGTTTTTAAACAGTAACGTTACATTCGGAGGTGCATGGCTCTCCTCGGGAGAGACAGCTAGCTCAAATAGTGGCATCGGTGCTCCTCAGTGTGACAGTTTCAGTCAGCCGCTGCCCACTCGGGATCAGGTGCAGCCACTTATAATAGTATCTGGCTAGTATCTAACTGAACAGTGATTCCCGTTACAGGACATAGCTCAATCTCACATCGCCCGTTAGTAAAAGTTACCATTAGCATAACGTCAGCTAACTGAGAGCTGAGCCTTTTACCTACAACTTCACACAGACGCCTTTTCTACAAAGCATCATCACCCTAATGTCTAACACTAAGGTTAATCTAATAATATTACATTTTGGCTTCTCTCTTCTTACTGACTTGTCTTTGACTCATTAAAAGCTGTGGTCAGAACACACTAGCTAACTTACTTACACTAACTTAGCAGCTTGGGGCTACTTGTATATGGCTAATTAGCGTAATGAGCTAATGTTACGCTAACAAGCTGTATGCCGAGCGATACCTGTTAAATGTTAACACATACATAAAATACATTGATAAATTTTACTCACCAAGTAGAACACGGAGGCGTTCCTGGAGGTTCTCTCTCCAATGAACTGCACAGCCTGCCATTAATCATCCAGTATCTGCATGTAGAAATGTCCAAAAGCCTCCCACAGGCTGAGCCTCAGAGCTCCGTGTAACTGAGTGTGGCTAACAGATGGCAGACCGAGTGCTAGGAGTGGCAGAGGCTAATGGTGCCTGTCAATCAAAGCGGCCACGTCCCTTAAGGCTTAATATAATTTAAACAGTTGAGTTATAAAAAATTCACCCCCCTCACAGTTGTCACGAAGGGCAAAATTAGCGATATGCACTAAAACCATTTTTTGAACCAGGCTGTAAACACGTTTTATTCTGCTGTAAAGTTGGGCATTTTAACATGGGGGTCAATGGAGACTGACTCCCTTCTGCAGCCAGCCTCAAGTGGCCACTTGATGAATTGCAGTTTCAGACACTTCCATATTTGCATCAGAAGTGAGAGCCGGAGGTTGCCGCTTGGGAAACAGACGGAACACTTGACAGGCAGACATGGGGCAGAATGAAAAACCAACAAAGACAGAAACACACATATTACAAGGTGCCAGAACCTAAAAGAGATAACAGAACTAGAACACAGAGTACAGAAGGGACTAACCCAAAATAAACAAGAACTAGGAGTAAATACTAAAACATGAACTATGGACCAGGACTAAGAACAAAGACTCCAAGAAGACAGAGAGAGACGGACATGAGTGCAACACAAAACACTATATAACAGATACTGGACACAGGACATATACTATACACTATGACAGATACTAAACAGACTACAAATAACATGACTGACTGAAACTAAATGAACAAAACAGAACAGACGCCCACAGTGTGACAGAAAATCCCGGCTTAATCCGCTATCCTGGTTTTGTGAAACAGCCCTCAGGGAACCACCATTTCCGTTGAAAAAAACGTTTTGCTACGTTGTGTCGGTGCTGAACTCACCCCCCATTTCTCTCCCGTTTCTCAGACATTTCTCACATCCCTTCCAAACCCAATTTTTTTTACTTCTTTTAATGGGCAGCACGTTGGCCCAGTGGACAGCACTGCGGCCTCACAGCAAGAAGGTGCTGGGTTTAGACTTCGCTCAGCTCAGGCCTTTCTGTACTGAGTTTGCATGTTCTCCGTGTGTTTGTGTGGGTTTCCCCTGGGTGCTCCAGTGTCCTCCCACCATGAAAGACATTCATGCTGAAATCCATAAGTCTGCCAAGTAATCATTATGTCTTTTTATACAACAGGAACCACAAGGGGGTTCATAAGTAAGCCGCTTATCGAGATGACCCTGTGTCTCAACCCACTGGGGTCCTAGTGGCTCCGGCCACGAAACCCTAAACAACCTCCTTCAACCCCCATTCTTGACCCCTTCATCCCTCTCCCCTCGATCACTTTAACTTTCACTTTTTTATTTAAACAGGAAAAGATTAAAAACAAATCGGGCCTGACTCAGTATAAAACTGATTTTCAGCAAGTTCCTGTTCTGCAGAACATAAATACCTCATACACAACAAAACTCAAAGACCATACAATAACAAACACACAAACAGACACACAAACCACTGGAGTAAACATAAGCATCAGCAAGGGGCCATAGAGCCAACTCAGTGGTCACAGATATACCTGTCCATCAGATGGCGAGCAAGAGTTTTTTTAAATAGACTTATTGATGTTATAGTTCTGATATGCTGTGGAGTCTTATTCCAGGCTCTAGTGAGCAAATGAAAGAAAGATTTATGTCCATAGCAGTTCCTAAAAACCGGTATAGGGAGAAGTCCATTTGTAACAGATCTCGTCGTGCGTTCGTGCCTTGAACTGAATTTTGGAGCCAGCGCAGTCAATCCTGCAGAAGTGTGTCCATTTAAGATCTGATAAAAGAAGTTCAATCCATGGCTTAATCTATCGTTCTGAAATGTCAAGGCATTACTCAAAGACACAATTACACAATGGTGAGTCCAGCCTGACAGCCTGTTGTGGATCTTATAGGCTCTATTGTAGAGTCTTGCTACAGGTTCAAGGATCTCATTTGTTGTGAGAGACCAAACAGGTAAACAATACGACAGAGTAGACAATATAATGGCATGAAGATATTTTTTAGAAACAGAATGCAGTAAATATGGTCTAATTTTACTGTAAACAAATAACTTTTGGTTTAACTTTCTGGTTAAAGCATGAGAAGCATTCAAAGAACCCAAAATGTTAGATATATCGCTTTGTGCAATTTCAGAAAAAGAGAATTGCTGAGATGCTGCTGGTACCGATGGGAGAAATTGAGGAACAGGAAATCCAGAAGATAATTCTTGAACAGATGCAATAAAATACTCGTTGAAAGAATTAACGATTTTATCATGATCGGTAAGAAGAGCACCATTTATGGTTAATTGAAAACTGTTATTATTTTTATTTTTATTTTCACCAGTTGTAGACTTAATTGTTTTCCATAATGTTCTGGAAACAGTTCGATTAATTTGATTTTCAAAATATAGCTGTTTTGCTTTGAATAATTCATAATTGCACTTATTTCTGAGCTGTGTGAAAATAAGCTTAGCCTCAGATGTTTTTACTGATCTGTATGCTTTCAAAGAGGTGGCCTTCTTTTTTAAAAACTGCAAAATGGCAGGAGTTACCCAAGGTATTGTATTTTGCCTGATATGTATTTTACAAGTAGTGGTAAATTTTTGACGTATTGTCTCCACTATTTTATGAAAATTTGACAGAACATCATCAGGATCCTGCAAAGACATGTCATTACTCCAATCAGTTTCAGCAAATTCAGCATTAAACTGAAACAATTTTGAATTTGGTACTTTTTTAATGTAACTATTTTTATGGCATTTTGGCTGTTTAAGACATTTTCTAATGACATATATAAGCGAATGATCTGAAACGGCTGTATTTATCACTCCAGATATACCATACTTAGAAGGTTGATTAGTGAAAATGAGGTCCAAAATAGAATTTCGTGTATTACCAAATCTGGTGGGATCTTTGATTAATTGATGAAGACCATGTTTTATGGCAGTTGCTTTCAAAAGTTTAGATGAATTATCGATCCAGTTCATATTAATGTCACCTAGAATAACAAGCTCCTTAGTTTTTACAGATTTTATTAAGTCAGAAAGTTGCAGTAAATATGCAGTTGAACAAACATTTGGAGGCTTGTATGTGACAATAATAGTAACTGAGAATTGATTTATAAAGTGAACAACTAATTGAAGTGACTCAGAAATTGTTGAAAGTTTTACTATAAAATGTGCATATTTATTATTTACATAAAGAGCAACACCGCCCCCAATTCTATCAGTCCTGTCTCTCCGATACAATGAATAATCTTCAATCGCAAGAAAGGAGTCTGGTATAACAGGGGACAGCCATGATTCAGATATTGCCATGACATGAGCCTTAGTTTGAGCAAGCATGATTTTAAATTCATCCAATTTTGGAACAAGGCTTCTCATGTTTAGATGACAAAATTTAAAACCTCTAATTCTACCTAGCTGGCTTAAAGTAAGTGGATTTTTCCTTAGACACGATGGCCTTTTTTTGCTTTAACAGGTTTAGAATTAAAGACTGGAATAACAGGAGGAGATTTAAATAACAACTGAGGTAATGTCGTTGTGTCTAGAGGTTGTTGTCGTGTACACAGCAATTGAGATAGGTCCATACGAGGAACACCTGAATGTAAACCCAAGCCCAGAGTGTTATTTAAAACAGTATAGTATAAGTATAAAATCCCATATAGAAGATGATAGTGCGGGTAGAAATGATTGTCACGATACCTCCTTTTATAACTATTCATTACAATAAACCATTATATATATGTATTAAACTGATCAAGTTTGTTTGTTGAAGTTGAAATATTTCTTTTTTTCTGTTGATTTCAATGTTTTTTCACAAAGAATGTCTGATTATTGATATTGATCCTTCAGAACACACACACACACACACACACACACTAAATCATATTTCCAAATGCAGCTGTTTAAAGGATCAATATAGTTTTTCTCCTCTAGATCTAAACTGGCCTGAGATCAGCAGCATGTTATCGATTTGTGCTGACATTTATATGATGCCTGTAGAAGGCTGACATTATGATGATCCACAATAACACAATGACAAGTCCCTCTACTCATTTTAGGGAAAAGCTCATTGATTGGGACATAGTAATGTTGAGCTGCACATTTAAAACCTGAACACATCTGACTGGATTAGAAATGGATTTTATCTCTATCTTTTATTCTTTATTCAGATTGAAGCGCTGCAGTTTGTCAGAGATCAGCTGTGCTTCTCTGGCCTCAGCTCTGAAGTCCAACCCCTCCCATCTGAGAGAGCTGCAGCTGAGTAAGAACAAGCTGCAGGATTCAGGAGTGAAGCTGCTGTGTGGTTTTCTGGAGACTCCACAATGCAGACTGGAGACTCTGAGGTCAGTTCACTGACTCTCTGTTACTATTGTAGTTCTGATATGTTAAATTAACAATTGTACCTAATTTCTGTTCAGACATAACTTCCATCCATAAAGTTGTAAATGTCCTTTTGTTTATATTTTCATGATTCTTGTACTAAATTTATTCTGCAGTCACAAAGACTTGTCCGCTGTGAGTCATTAAAGTAAATGAATGTTTCTAATTTTTGGTAAATGGTCACATCTGTATACAGAAGATCCTCTGAACTAATATTGTTTTCTCCATCATTTATTCTTTATTCAGATTGAGGGACTGCAGTTTGTCAGAGATCAGCTGTGCTTCTCTGGCCTCAGCTCTGAAGTCCAACCCCTCCCATCTGAGAGAGATGGAGCTGGGTAAAAACAAGCTGCAGGATTCGGGAGTCAAGCTGCTGTGTGGTTTTCTGGAGAGTCCACACTGTAGGCTGGAGACTCTGAGGTAAGACACCATTTTTTTCCTTCTGTGCTGAGCTTAATATGATGTGTAAGTTGTGGTGACACTAAAGTACAGACATAAGGCTGATATACTGATCCACACTGAGTATCTTAATCCTAAACTCTTCTTCTTCAGTGGTTTAGTCCATTGACTTTGGCAGAACAATGTTGAGCTCCACATTTAAAACCTTTATGTAACAAACATCTCCACTGGATAATTCACTCAGAATCTCTTAAACTCCTGATTTTCAGCTTATATTCAACATCATGTTTTAATTTAGTAATAATAAAAATACATACATTTACTAAATAAATAAATAATCTACTGTATATTTCAACTATCAGATAATAACAAAGATATTCAGAATTTGTTTTTCCAACATTGTCATGAAGCTATATGATGCTTATACTGACTGAATAGTTTAAACTGAAGAAGCTTTGCTTTGATGACTCCACTATTCCTAAAATAAATATTGTAGATGTCTTTTGTTCACATTTTCCCAAAGTTCATCCTGACATATTTGGCATCTTTGGAAACTTTGGGATCTTGAGTTGAATCTTAAATCAGTTTCTGTGGGTTTTTATTTGTGTTTGGCTGCACAACATGAGTATGTATATGGAGCCACTGGTGGAGCTTCAGAGTTTAAAAGGGTGAAGTCACTACGTCTTTATTGAAGTAGCAGAGTCATTGTCTTTAATATTAATGAGTGCTCTTTTTACCTTTTTGTATTTTTTAGTTTGAACCTGCATCCTGTTGGGTTCAGGTGTTTTTCAGCTGTAAACAGATAATTAAACACTCAATGATTTCAAGCAGGAACATTCTCTTCTAAAGCTACATCATTTATTCTTTATTCAGATTGTTGACCTGCAGGTTGTCAGAGATCAGCTGTGCTTCTCTGGCCTCAGCTCTAAAGTCCAACCCCTCCCATCTGAGAGAGCTGGACCTGAGTAACAACAAGCTGCAGGATTCAGGAGTGAAGCTGCTGTGTGGTTTTCTGGAGAGTCAACACTGTAGACTGGAGACTCTGAGGTCAGTTCACTGGAGCACTTGGAGAGAACTGTAGAAAATGTCTGCTGTTAGTCGTTAAAGTAAATGAATGTTTCTAATTTTTAGTAAATGGTCACATCTGTATACAGAAGATCCTCTGAACTAATATTTGTTTTAAACTACTCAAGTTTACTTGTTGAAGCAGAAATATTTGATGCTTCTGTTGATTTCAATGTGTTTTCACAAATAATATCTGATCATTGATATTAATCCTTCAGAACACACAGTCACTCACACAGACTGACCAAAGCATATTTCCAAATTCAGCTGTTCATCATTCCATCATTTATTCTTTATTCAGATTGAGTCGCTGCAGGTTTTCAGAGATCAGCTGTGTTTGTCTGGCCTCAGCTCTGAAGTCCAACCCCTCCCATCTGAGAGAGCTGGAACTGAGTGAAAACTACAACCTGCAGGATTCAGGAGTGAAGCTGCTGTGTGGTTTTCTGGAGAGGCCACACTGCAGACTGGAGACTCTGAGGTCAGTAGAGATTTGGAGTTAGTTGATGCTGGTTTCAGCAGTATTGTACTAAACACAGTTAGTAGCAAAGCAGAGATTCAGTAATTCCTGTAAACCTCCAACCTTCTCAGCGGCTGCTTTCCTCAGTGAAGCTGTGAGAGGAGGATGGTGACAGGTTTCAGGATTGGACAGAAAGACAGAGAAAGAGAGAACAGACAGCCAATCAGATCAGCCAATAGTTTGTTGTGATTGTGCGTTTGAGATGATGTGAAGATGACTGTTGTTGTGTTCATGTCTACAGGAAATAAACCTGGATTCCAGCTGACAGTATCACAAGATGTATGGGGACAGTGGTCCTCATTCATCAAAGTGTCATACCATCAAATCTGTGTGTGTGTTCTCTCATTTCAACACTAAACTACTGATCAGTTCATCTTTGTCACAGCTCTGAGATCAGTCTGACTGAATCCTGCAAATCACTGGCTGCAAATCACCATCATTACATTTAGTAACCATTTGATCTTTCTATACACCAGAACCTCTGCTGAAGTCCAGTAACCACAGCTGATGTTTAGCTGTTCAGTCTTTGTATAAACATGTAGGACATCATATATATGTTTGTCCATGTATCTTGAGTTTGGTCCAAATGTTTTTGAACAGATTTATATTTACAGATTTGTCCTGTAATATTCCAAAAGTAGATGAAATATGCAATGTGACTGAGCCGCTGGTTTTTAACAGCTTTGAGCCCTAACAACAATAAATCCATCATTAGCTTGTAGCTACAATCCGACATGTTTACATGCATGTATTCCATGTTTGTTCATTAATATGTACTGTCCCAATCAAATAAATAAATTAAATTAAATTAAATTACAGTGAGCAATGAATATCAGTGATCTCTTTCAGAGTGTGAGTGATGAGAAAGGTGGTGGTGTTGAGAGAGGATCAGCTGTGTCCTGATGATCCAGAGAGCTTGAGCAGCAGCATCAGCTTGTGTGTGGAGAGTCTCTGACTGGGCCATGTTACTGGGAGGTAGAGTGGAGAGGAGAGCTTCATCCAGCAGTGACTGACAGAGGAATCCCAACAGTGCTGCAGTCTGAACTGCTATGAGATCAGCTCCACTGTCAGACACAAAGTCAAGTCCACCATCATCCCTGTGTGTTCCTCTGGATGTGACAGAGGTATCATCAGTGGATCTGGACTGCTCTTCTTCTGCTCTGTGTCCTGCTCCACACTCAGACACCTCCGCGACCTGGACATTATTCCATTCAGATGTTCTGAACCCAAAGTGCCTCTGCAGCTTAGTTCTGTTTATGACAACAAAACTGCAGATTAACAATTATTTAAATGATTTTTTCTGTTTTACTTTCTGTTGCAGCTCCACCTTGTGGATGGATGGTTGTTAATTTCCACATTATATTTCTAACACATTTTGGAAGTTGATGTGAAAAAGCAGCATCCAGCCTGCATGCATAAAGTTTCTCTTAAAAGTCTCTCTAGCCAACAAAAGGCTCCTTGCTCATTGTTCTTGGGGATTTCAACAGAGCAAACCATCTTCAAACAGTCACCTTCCCCCTCTGTCACTCTGGAGCCCAACAGGGACACCATCATCAAGAAGGCTCAGCAGAGGATGTAGACTATTTCCTGCGCCAGCTCAGGAAACTCAACCTGCCTAAGGATCCTTAGGCTGGTTGAGCAATAAATAAGCAAGCAATAAATGCTTACATAAATATACTCAAGGTTTGTATGTTCATGGTATCTAGAAAGCCCCTCGTTAGTATTTTACTTTAAATAATAGTTTTCCAATATCCTCATCAGACATTACTGGAAAAATAAGATTTTATACCTAAAAAATATAACAGATGGTATTTTTAAATACTTCTAAACAAATTGTAGTGCTGGTATGCATTATTACAGACCATTATTATGCACTTAATGCATAATAATGGTCTGTAATAAAACAATACAAAGCATGTGTAAGTAATCACCTTTGGCCAGCATGTATTTTTTGCATTCAAGTGCATTCCTTTATTCAGAGATCTGTGAGTTCTGGCGTCTTTTAGTAAATGCTTTTCTGTATTTCTGTGATGACTGTTTTATAAATTCAGCTGGAGACATAAACATTCACCTGAATCATCTTTGCCAATTAAGATGTTTCCATGTCTTTACTGCTTCACAGGGGATGGGTCACATGCATGGCTAAGTTCAAAGACACAAAGGCAAGGGAAAGCTCTTAACACATCATGTTTGTGTTATTTGAGTCAATCTTGGAACCATGCCCTGCTTTCAGACAAGTGCAACCTTCTTGACCAGTAACCATAGACTGCATAAAAAAGTAATACACCAGTAATACATAGTAACTGAAGAACCAGAAGATGGCATATAGGTTACATCTATTCAAAACCTCAGGTCGTTTTATTTTTTTATACAGAGTTGCCAGTTTAATATTGAGTGCTTCAGTGAACCTGCTTGACACAAGCTTGGCCAAGCTGGGCTACCAGTTACACCAGCTTGACCCAGGTGGCAGACCAGCCTGAACCATGGCCCAGCTGAGTAACCAGTTCAGTAAGGATGGGGAACCAGCTGCACCAGCCTGTTACCAGCTTTACCAGTCCAATAAACCAGGATAACCAGCTCAAAACCAGCTACAACCAGCTAAAACTGGCAACCATCTTAAGCTGGTTTAAGCTGTTTTTTTTGGATCTACCACCAAAAAGGACAGGGACATACTACAATGGACAGTAAGGACTGCAGAAAAGATCATTGGCGCCAACCTGCCCTCCATTCAAGATTTATACAGTTCCAGAGTCAGGAAAACGGCAGGAAACATCACTGAAGATCCATCACACCCCGAATACAACCTGTTCCAGCTCCTCCCTTCTGGTAGGCGCTACAGAGCTCTTCATGCCAAAACCAACAGACTCAGGAGCAGTTTCTTCCCACTAGCCATCACTTTGATGAACAGCTGATTTCTGACTCACAGTGTCAGGAACAATTCTTGTGCAATAACCCAGTGCCTCTAATCAGCCAACTGTTTACTGGTTACTACTAATTATTTATTCACCATTCTCTATTTCAGTGCTGTTCATACTGTTATATTGTCATATTGTAGATACTGTATAGGCTACAATCCACCTACCTCAAGTCATAACTCCTGCACAAAATACTTATACTTATTTATTCCAGCATCCTTTGCACTATAATTCATGTGTGCATGCTTACATGTATGCATGTAAATGTACCTGTACATATACAACAGCACCAAGTGAATTGAACATAAATTAAAATCAAGTCAAAAAAACTGACTTGAACTGTGTTTGCGTTCTGTAAACGAACATTTAGTTCAGGGGTATTTAGTTAGAATTCAAAGAGGTCCAGTTGGAGAAAATTTCCCGAAGCAAAGGTCCGGAACATCAAAACGACTACGTACCATAATGGAGAGCCGGGACGATTGAAACGCGGGACGAATGAAACACAGCGATTTTCTCGGAGCCCATAAGTCAGATATGCCAAACTACCTCAGCACATACGGAACACAGTACTTAACAGAACAGGGGAAAATCAGGTGGATCCGTTACACTTTCACAGAGTTCTATGAAAGAAGTTTTCAATCACGGAAAGTAAATTCACTCAAGCAATCTTTTTTTTTGAATGACGAGTTGTGTTTATTGTTCGATGTGTCATGGTCATGATCACATGAAAGATTAGTTAGTACTTTAAAACATCCTGAAGTTTTAAATGTCAACGTTTTACAGTTTAGAAGCTATTGAAGTTTAAACGTCAAGAGGCAAGAGTCACTGTCGGGACTATTGAAACAGCTGTTTCATTCGTCCCGACACGCAGCTCTAGGCTACCTTATTTAGATACAGCGGGAGGGGGGGCAGAGTCCACCAGGCTGCAGGTTGGACCAGCAGGATGCTCACAGCCAAATAACAGTTTTCTTCACAGTAGAGCAGGAAAACAGGCTGCAGATGTACATAAAAAGGGCAGCCGATATCTGATCCAAGTGCATTAGCTGTTAGATTTTGTAGTTAACTAGCTAAGTTATTTATAATATTTTTAATTAACAAAAAGGACACAATGAGTTTGCAATTACATATTAAGAAGGGCAGTGTTAAGCTTTCTAAATAAACACAAGAATAACTTAAACTATTTAAATATCGTTGTGTTTCTTCTGTCCCTCCCCTGTGTTTCATCCGTCCCGCACAGTAGGGACGAATTAAACAATACGCACCTTTCCTTCAAAATGAAATACTGAAATCGTTCCACATTTTAACAAGATAACTCTTGGTATTGATAGAACACACCCGTGAGTCGTTGATGACAACAACAAATGATTTGTGTCTGTAGCCTAAAGTTATATTTTAAAATGACGTGTATCTGAAAAGTGTTTCATTCGTCCCGGTGTCGTGCCTGAAAGTGATCGTCCGCCGAAAAATGATTACCGTCTGCTGGAGCTGTATTGCCCAGTCTCTTTAATCACTTTCTGGCAAGTGAAATAGCCTGCTGCATTTTATGAGTTGTACTGGCCATTTAAAGATATTTTAAAAGGTAAAAAGTACAAGGTGAGCTGTAATCTGTCAAATATAAGTCTTCTGATTGAAATTAACTAATTTCAGGGCAGAAATAAGCTTTCAGTCAATAACAAAAGGCTTCAATCACTTTCTGGCAAGTGAAATACTGCATTTTATGAGTTGTATTGGCAATTTAAAAGGTATTTTAACAGGTAAAATGGACTGGATTGGTTGGTAGGCTTACACAGCAAGTAAAATAATGCAGAGTCATACTTATAATTGCAAAATTGTCTTCATTTTATATCTAAGTTAAGTAACGGCCGGTGGGAGGAATGTAGGCCTACATGGAAGAATCTGTATTCTTGATTAAAAGTCATGTGAAATCTCTTTCCCCTTTCACCTCCTCAATTCGTGTGTGTTTCCAAAACGTCTCTGGTGAATCTCTGTCTCGCGGACTCGACTCGCAAGCATCGGGATGCACAGATTTGATTGGCTGAGCAGCGTCACATGAGACGATTTGAGCACATGCGATTGGTCTGTGAGTTTCCTGGGCCGCTAAAGCAGGACAGTAAATGCTAGAAAAGATGCGCGGGTTAAAATAGAAACGCTCCGTCACGAGGTTGTAATGCTGCGTTCCAGGCAACTCGGAACTGGGAAATTTCCGACCTCCAACTAGAAAAACTATCCTGGAACGCCACTTGAAGTCGGATTTCCTACTTGTGAACTCGGAGAAAAAATTTGTACCCCGACTTCACGAGTAGCAGCTGAAAGCAATGTCGGCGCCCATGGAAGCACACACTGTAAATGGTAAACCATAAACTAAAAGGCAACAAAACGTATATTTGCATGCATTTAAATTAAAATAATACATACGATCATATAGTAAAACCTGTTCTGTATGCACAGTGATGTAGAAATATGTTTTGCACATTAGGCAGCTGGCTACAGTAAATAATCTCATAAAGTCATCTTTTCTGAATAAAAGTTATTGTTAAAAATGCCAAAACATTACGAAGTGTAACCTACAAAATTGACTGATTTGAGGGCTACCAACTTGTATAGCCAGAGGGGAACACAGAAGTAGGTATGGGCTATTTGTGTCAGTTGTTGCAGTTAAACTGACATCCCTTTAATTAACACCTAAAGCACTGCTGAGGGAGCAGCTGTGTGCAAACTTTGTCACGATCAGTCATGATTTTCGTTCACTTTCGGCGTCATGCACCACCAAGCACCTGGAACGCTTTGAGGTCGGAAGTCGGAAGTTTCAACTGGGAAATATCCCAGTTCCGACCGGTCTCGAACGCGCCATTAGTCTCAATAATTAATCGGCTGTAGGTCGGCGGTCCGGAGAGGACAGCGTCTGGGTCCGGATCCAGACCGGGGTCCGCCTATTATTGACCTTTGATTTAGCTCATTTAGTTTAAAGCACAAAACAAATTATTTAGACCATTTAAACTTCATTTAAGTTCCAACATTTTAATCAAACCTAAACCCATTTTAATTCAACCTGTTCAGGCCAAGAGAGACGCTCATAAACACATCATGTTAAACACACACATATACAGAGGAGGAGGAGCAATAGCACTTAAAACCTGGAAGTGAAAGTATTCAGTCAGTTCAGACTCCATTTAGAGTCACAGAGCAGAAGGAGGAAAACTGAAGGCTGAGGCAGGGTGAGTGTTAATCCAACATTTTATTATTTTACTGTCAAAGTCTCTGAGTTAGTTTTCTCCCTGTGGACTGTAGAGGAAAGAAAAGTTAGAGTAAACGCCTGTTGCTTTGTGGCCGCTTGAGCAGCCCGTAAAAAACTACAGGAAGCATCGTTGCCTCACTTAGATTATTTTCTAGCTAAAATCCTCAACAGCACGGGCGGGTTTTATCTCAAACGTGTTGCACAAACGTTGTGCAACGTTCCGCAACATTCTGCAACGGGCTTCGGGGTATGTTTTTCTCCCGTTTGGTGGGCGTGTCTCAGTTGTTACCCAATCAGTTACACCAGTTTTTAAACACAGCGGTGTTAAAAGGGCAGGAAAATGCAGTGCGCTTATGCGCGTTAAACAGGTAAAAGCTACAGAGAGAGTCACCCTGCTGTGCACTCATAAATGAGACTTTATTGGTATCAGAACAGCGTACATTTGTGCAGACACAAACTCCATCAAGTCTCTAGAGAGCCGACTGACAGCTGACACAGGAATGAGCAGCCTAACATGTGACTGTGAAAGTTATATGAAATTATAATAGATATAGCGACATCATATAATGAATATATTAATGTTTTACTAACAGTATACAATCAAATGAAAACTATTTATTTAATTTTATAAAACAGTGCATCTCAGAATATTTGAATATTGTGAAAAAATGTGTTCCCGTAAATTATATTCGAAAAGTGAAACTTTATGATATTCTAGATTCATTTCACATAAAGTGAAATATCTCAGGCATTTATTTGTTTTAATCTTGATGATTACGACTTACAACTCATGAAAATCCAAACTACCGTAATCTCAATAATCTCATAATATTAGAATAAATAATTTATAATACAGAAATATTGACCTGAGAACAGCCTCAGACTGGTTCAGTACACACAACCACAATCATGGGGAAGACTTCTGACAGAAGACATTCCTTTACAAGGATGAGTGTCAAGGGAGGGTAAGCCACACAAGGTTCACAGAGTGCTGGATCAAAGCATATTCATGGAAAGTTGACAGAAAGGTTAAAGTGTGGTAGGAAAAGGTGCACAAGCAACAGGGATGACTGCATCCATAAGGAGAATTGCCAAGCAAACGATTCAAGAACTTGGAGGAGCTTTACAAGGAGTGGACTGAGGCTGGTGTAAATGCACCAAGAGCCACCAGGCACATATGTGTCCAGGAAATGAGCTACAAGTTTCACATTGCTGGTGTCAAGCTCTCCTGAGCCAAGGAAAAACGGAACTGGGCCCGTGTTTATCAAGCTTCTCAGTATTACTCATAAGAACACTATTGACTTGTGAGTAAAAAAATCTTGGCTCAAAGCAGTGCTTAAAAGGTATTTATTAAGCATATCAGTCCTAATTTAAGTGAAGTTTTAGGACTAAAGATTAAGTGTCAGTCTTATTGCTGATTCACGACACTTTGCTGTACTGCAAACAGGATTTTGGATGACAACATATATATATATATATAGATAGATAGATTAACATTGAATGTTGAAATTCTGTGAGTTTACATTCAACACACATTTGACAATAAAGAATTTTTAATATAATACATTATGATATACATGTTGGAACTGAAAAATAAAAAAAGGTTTCTTACACTTTTTCACCATTTCTTGATTACAAATTTTAAATCGCCCACTACTTCTGAAGCCAGCTATTTGCATGAATTGTGTTTGCTCTGTTGGCGGGGGTGTTGTTTGGAAGTTGATGAAACGTGTGACAGTGCGTAGAGCTGTAAGTGCTATAATTGTTTCAATGACAGTTCGGCTTGTTGATGGTCATGATGGCCCCAAATCATCAGTATTGCTGAATTTTTCCTGTGGCAAGAAAACGAAATGTCATTGTTGCATAAAGTCAGTGGTGAGATGACGTCCCTCACCAACTTGCCAACAAAGATAATGCCTGCTCTGTCCAAACGGTATCGATAACTGTTGGTCATCAAACAATTCAAAAACATTCTTCCTCTCCTGATAGATTTGCACACGTCTCCGTCTCCTCGCTGCCATCACAAGCCCCTATGGGCAACACCTAACTACGTGAGTGACCTCTGTCCAGAGTGATTCTTTGCTTTAACAAATTAAGATTCAAAGTAGGAGTAAATTTTATTAATTCTCAGCACTGACTAAAATGGTTCTTGGAGAAGCTTGATAAGTACTAGCCCTGGACTGTTGCTCAGAGGTCCAGAGTCCTCTTTTCAGATGAAAGTAAATTTCTAGTCTGGAGGATGAGTGGAGAGGCACAGAATCCAAGTGGCTTGAAGTCCAGTGTGAAGTTTCCACAGTCTGTGATGATTTGGGGTGCCATGTCATCTGCTGGTGTTGGTCCACGGTGTTTTATCTGCCTCCTCCAGGTTGTGCATAGTGTCTCTGCACTGGACAGATGTAGACTGAGTCAGTGTCAGGATGCCATTTTGCCAGTATCATGTTCTCCTTGTAGCCACCTCCTCCCAAGGGAATCACTTTGTGTTGAAAAATGTGGGGACATAAGTGCTCAGTTTGGGGACGATACACTTAGCTCACAAAATGTGACGATGCACGGTATTGGGCTCAAAAAATACTAAATAATTCTTTCAACAGTTTTTTTGAAGAAATGTTCAGTGCTGAGATATTTGTGTGTGATTGGGGCATATCTGGGGGTCCTTCCCCAGAGAGCTTAAACACTTAATTTCCTGCATTCTGAAGAAACGTTCTGCAGTAATTTATGGTGGAAATGTCTTTATTTATAGGCTTTAAAGGGAAACACAAAATGCAGGTGGTAATTCAAAATATAGAAATATAATGCAATAATCAGTAGCTTGCTTTTTTTACTTGTTACTTTTTTTGGCACTGCACAGTTATTTTTTTTATATTTACATTGCATTGTATGTTTACTTTTTGTGCAAATAACCCTTTCTCAATGTATTTAGAATATTTTTAACAAATGCTTACAAAAAGTGATGGGGACAACATCAGCTAATTGAAAAAAAGTGGCGGGGACATGTCCTTTGCGTTCCCAGTGTAGAGCCCTGATAATACACATTAACCCTAGAGTAAACCAAGAAAACAACAATACACACTGTTTCACCTCTCAGACTGACTGAAGTCCACAAGATGAATGTTGGTGTGGAGGAGGAGGAGGACAGAGCTGAGTTGGCAGTGTCCAGCTGTCTGTCTATGAAGAGTAACCAATCTGAAAAGGAACCTCCATGCTTTAGTAATGAACCTGGACCCTCAGACACAAAGTAAGAGAACTGATACTAACTCATTTATATATGACTGCCACGTTTTTCTGTTGATGTGTGATAATGTTTCTAATGTTCTCCTAACATGTATTTGCTGCCTAAATTTAAAAGCTGTTTGTGACAAAGAGAAATCATTGGTGCCATATTCCTCTTAGTATCTGTGACAGCTGTCAGTCACCTAGAGAAGCTGTAATCTGATCTAAGAGACTAATACAAACTTTTAAACCTTCTAATTATTGACAGCAGCAGCAGCTTGTGTGTTTAGAGCTACCTAAATAGCTTAATCAGAGAATTTATCAAGGATTCATGTGATGTGAATAAAAACATCTTGGTGTTTGCAGAGTTCAGTCCAACAGACAGAGAGCAGAGTTGGCAGTGTCCAGCTGTCTGTCTATGAAGAGTAACCAATCCGAAAAGGAACCTCCATGCTTTAGTAATGAACCTGGACCCTCAGACACAAAGTAAGAGAACTGATACTAACTCATTTATATATGACTGCCACGTTTTTCTGTTGATTTGTGATAATGTTTCTAATGTTCTCCTAACATGTATTTGCTGCCTAAATTTAAAAACTGTTTGTGACAAAGAGAAATCATTTAAACCTCCTAATTATTGACAGCAGCAGCAGCTTTTGTGTTTAGAGCTACCTAAATAGCTTCATCAGAGAATTTATCAAGGATTCATGTGATGTGAATAAAAACATCTTGGTGTTTGCAGAGTTCAGTCCAACAGACAGAGAGCAGAGTTGGCAGTGTCCAGCTGTCTGTCTATGAAGAGTAACCAATCCGAAAAGGAACCTCTATGCTTTAATGAAGTAGTAAGGATTTACTAAAGTATGCTTTAGTAAATCCTGTCATGTGAAGTCCATCGCTCTCTGCTAACTTCTGCCACACTTCTCTCATCCCGTGTTGTTTTTTGTTAGTTGCTGCCGTCAAAATAAAAAGCGCACAAGCCGTCTGTCACAGCTAGATCTAATGAATGACGTGTATTTGATATCCATCCATCCATCCATCCATCCATCCATCCATCCATCCATCCATCTTCATCCGCTTATCTGGGGTCGGGTCGCGGGGGCAGCAGCTCCAGCAGGGGACCCCAAACTTCTCTTTCACAAGCCACATTAACCAGCTCTGACTGGGGGATCCCGAGGCGTTCCCAGGCCAGTGTGGAGATATAATCTCTCCACCTAGTCCTGGGTCTTCCCCGAGGCCTCCTCCCAGCTGGACGTGCCTGGAACACCTCCCTAGGGAGGTGTCCAGGAGGCATCCTTACCAGATGCCCAAACCACCTCAACTGGCTCCTTTCAACACAAAGGAGCTGCGGCTCTACTCCGAGCTCCCCGTGGATGGCCGAGCTTGTCCCCTATCTTTAAGGGAGACATCAGCCACCCGCCTGAGGAAACCCATTTCGGCCGCTTGTACCCGTGATCTCGTTCTTTCAGTCATGACCCAGCCTTCATCACCGTTTTTATCAAGCTTCTCTGTATTACTCATAAGAACACTATTGACTTGTGAGTGAAAAAAATCTTGGCTCAAAGCAGTGCTTAAAAGGTATTTATTAAGCATCTCAGTCCTAATTTAAGTGAAGTTTTAGGACTAAAGATTAAGTGTCAGTCTTATTGCTGATTCACGACACTTTGCTGTACTGCAAACAGGATTTTGGATGACAACATATATATATATATATATATATAGATAGATTAACATTGAATGTTGAAATTCTGTGAGTTTACATTCAACACACATTTGACAATAAAGAATTTTTAATATAATACATTATGATATACATGTTGGAACTGAAAAATAAAAAAAGGTTTCTTACACTTTTTCACCATTTCTTGATTACAAATTTTAAATCGCCCACTACTTCTGAAGCCAGCTATTTGCATGAATTGTGTTTGCTCTGTTGGCTGGGTGTTGTTTGGAAGTTGATGAAACGTGTGACAGTGCGTAGAGCTGTAAGTGCAATAATTGTTTCAATGACAGTTCGGCTTGTTGATGGTCATGATGGCCCCAAATGATCAGTATTGCTGAATTTTTCCTGTGGCAAGAAAACGAAATGTCATTGTTGCATAAAGTCAGTGGTGAGATGACGTCCCTCACCAACTTGCCAACAAAGATAATGCCTGCTCTGTCCAAACGGTATCGATAACTGTTGGTCATCAAACAATTCAAAAACATTCTTCCTCTCCTGATAGATTTGCACACGTCTCCGTCTCCTCGCCGCCATCACAAGCCCCTATGGGCAACACTTAACTACGTGAGTGACCTCTGTCCAGAGTGATTCTTTGCTTTAACAAATTAAGATTCAAAGTAGGAGTAAATTTTATTAATTCTCAGCACTGACTAAAATGGCTCTTGGAGAAGCTTGATAAGTACCAGCCCTGGACTGTTGCTCAGAGGTCCAGAGTCCTCTTTTCAGATGAAAGTAAATTTCTAGTCTGGAGGATGAGTGGAGAGGCACAGAATCCAAGTGGCTTGAAGTCCAGTGTGAAGTTTCCACAGTCTGTGATGATTTGGGGTGCCATGTCATCTGCTGGTGTTGGTCCACGGTGTTTTATCTGCCTCCTCCAGGTTGTGCATAGTGTCTCTGCACTGGACAGATGTAGACTGAGTCAGTGTCAGGATGCCATTTTGCCAGTATCATGTTCTCCTTGTAGCCACCTCCTCCCAAGGGAATCACTTTGTGTTGAAAAATGTGGGGACATAAGTGCTCAGTTTGGGGACGATACACTTAGCTCACAAAATGTGACGATGCACGGTATTGGGCTCAAAAATACTAAATAATTCTTTCAACAGTTTTTTGAAGAAATGTTCAGTGCTGAGATATTTGTGTGTGATTGGGGCATATCTGGGGGTCCTTCCCCAGAGAGCTTAAACACTTAATTTCCTGCATTCTGAAGAAACGTTCTGCAGTAATTTATGGTGGAAATGTCTTTATTTATAGGCTTTAAAGGGAAACACAAAATGCAGGTGGTAATTCAAAATATAGAAATATAATGCAATAATCAGTAGCTTGCTTTTTTTACTTGTTACTTTTTTTGGCACTGCACAGTTATTTTTTTTATATTTACATTGCATTGTATGTTTACTTTTTGTGCAAATAACCCTTTCTCAATATATTTAGAATATTTTTAACAAATGCTTACAAAAAGTGATGGGGACAACATCAGCTAATTAAAAAAAAGTGGCGGGACATGTCCTTTGTGCTCCCAGTGTAGAGCCCTGATAATACACATTAACCCTAGAGTAAACCAAGAAAACAACAATACACACTGTTTCACCTCTCAGACTGACTGAAGTCCACAAGATGAATGTTGGTGTGGAGGAGGAGGAGGACAGAGCTGAGTTGGCAGTGTCCAGCTGTCTGTCTATGAAGAGTAACCAATCTGAAAAGGAACCTCCATGCTTTAGTAATGAACCTGGACCCTCAGACACAAAGTAAGAGAACTGATACTAACTCATTTATATATGACTGCCACGTTTTTCTGTTGATGTGTGATAATGTTTCTAATGTTCTCCTAACATGTATTTGCTGCCTAAATTTAAAAGCTGTTTGTGACAAAGAGAAATCATTGGTGCCATATTCCTCTTAGTATCTGTGACAGCTGTCAGTCACCTAGAGAAGCTGTAATCTGATCTAAGAGACTAATACAAACTTTTAAACCTTCTAATTATTGACAGCAGCAGCAGCTTGTGTGTTTAGAGCTACCTAAATAGCTTAATCAGAGAATTTATCAAGGATTCATGTGATGTGAATAAAAACATCTTGGTGTTTGCAGAGTTCAGTCCAACAGACAGAGAGCAGAGTTGGCAGTGTCCAGCTGTCTGTCTATGAAGAGTAACCAATCCGAAAAGGAACCTCCATGCTTTAGTAATGAACCTGGACCCTCAGACACAAAGTAAGAGAACTGATACTAACTCATTTATATATGACTGCCACGTTTTTCTGTTGATTTGTGATAATGTTTCTAATGTTCTCCTAACATGTATTTGCTGCCTAAATTTAAAACTGTTTGTGACAAAGAGAAATCATTTAAACCTCCTAATTATTGACAGCAGCAGCAGCTTTTGTGTTTAGAGCTACCTAAATAGCTTCATCAGAGAATTTATCAAGGATTCATGTGATGTGAATAAAAACATCTTGGTGTTTGCAGAGTTCAGTCCAACAGACAGAGAGCAGAGTTGGCAGTGTCCAGCTGTCTGTCTATGAAGAGTAACCAATCCGAAAAGGAACCTCTATGCTTTAATGAAGTAGTAAGGATTTACTAAAGTATGCTTTAGTAAATCCTGTCATGTGAAGTCCATCGCTCTCTGCTAACTTCTGCCACACTTCTCTCATCCCGTGTTGTTTTTTGTTAGTTGCTGCCGTCAAAATAAAAAGCGCACAAGCCGTCTGTCACAGCTAGATCTAATGAATGACGTGTATTTGATATCCATCCATCCATCCATCCATCCATCCATCCATCCATCCATCTTCATCCGCTTATCTGGGGTCGGGTCGCGGGGGCAGCAGCTCCAGCAGGGGACCCCAAACTTCTCTTTCACAAGCCACATTAACCAGCTCTGACTGGGGGATCCCGAGGCGTTCCCAGGCCAGTGTGGAGATATAATCTCTCCACCTAGTCCTGGGTCTTCCCCGAGGCCTCCTCCCAGCTGGACGTGCCTGGAACACCTCCCTAGGGAGGTGTCCAGGAGGCATCCTTACCAGATGCCCAAACCACCTCAACTGGCTCCTTTCAACACAAAGGAGCTGCGGCTCTACTCCGAGCTCCCCGTGGATGGCCGAGCTTGTCCCCTATCTTTAAGGGAGACATCAGCCACCCGCCTGAGGAAACCCATTTCGGCCGCTTGTACCCGTGATCTCGTTCTTTCGGTCATGACCCAGCCTTCATCACCATAGGTGAAGGTAGGAACGAAAATCGGCTGGTAGATTGAGAGCTTCGCCTTACGGCTTAGCTCTCTTTTGTCATAACGGTGCGGTAAAGCGAGTGCATTACTGCCCCCGCCGCTCCGATTCTCCGGCCAATCTCCTGCTCCAATCTCCCCTCACTCGTGAACAAGACCCTGAGTTACTTGAACTCCTTCACTTGGGGTAAGGACTCATTTCCTACCTGGAGTTGGCACTCCACTGATTTCCTGATGAGAACCATGGCCACAGATTTAGAGGCGCTAATCCTCATTCCAGCCGCTTCGCACTCTGCTTCAAACCAATCCAGTGAGAGCTGAAGGTCACGGACCGATGATGCCATCAGGACCACATCATCCGCAAAAAGTAGTGACGAGATCCCAAGCCCACCGAACTGCAGCCCCTCCTCGCCACGACTACGCCTCGATATCCTGTCCATGAATATCACAAACAGGATTGGTGACAAAGCGCAGCCCTGACCTGGAAAGAGTCTGACTTGCTGATTACTTGGACACAACTCTCGCTTTGGATGTACAGAGATTGGGTAGCCCTGAGAAGGGCCCCCCTCACCCCATACTCCCGCAGCACCTCCCACAGTATCTCCCGAGGGACCCGGTCATACGCCTTCTCCAGATCTACAAAGCACATGTAGACTGGATGGGCATACTCCCAAGCCCACTCCAGGGTCCTTGTGAGAGTAAAGAGCTGGTCAGTTGTTCCACGACCGGGACGAAAACCGCATTGTTCCTCTTCGATCTGTGGTTCGACAATCGGCCGAACCCTCCGTTCCAGCACCCTGGCGTAGACTTTACCGGGGAGGCTGAGAAGTGTGATACCCCTGTAATTGGCACACACTCTCTGGTCCCCCTTTTTGAACAGGGGGACCACCACCCCAGTCTGTCACTCCTTGGGCACTGTACCTGACTTCCACGCAATGTTGAAGAGACGTGTCATCCAAGACAGCCCCTCCACACCCAAAGCTTTTAGCATTTCTGGGCAGATCTCATCAATCCCTGGGGCTCTGGAGTTGTTTGACTACCTCAGTGACTTCCTCCAGGGAAACTGACGAGAAACCCCCATCAGTCTCCAGCTCTGCCTCTACTAGAGAGGGCGTGTCAGTTCAATTTAGGAGTTCCTCAAATTTTTTCCTTTTCCTTCCACCGCCCAGTTACCTCCCCAGTTGAGGTCAACAGGGTCCCATCCTTACTGTACACAGCTTGGATGGTTCCCCGCTTCCTGAGATGGCGGACAGGTCTCCAGAAGCACTTTGGTGCTGACCGAAAGTCCTTCTCCGTGTCTTCTCCGAGCTTCTTCCACACCTGCTGCTTTGCATCCGCCACAGCAGAGGCCGCAGCCCTTCGGGCCTGTTGGTACCTTGCCTCCAAGTCCTCCAAGACAACAAATCCCGGAAGGCCTCCTTCTTCAGTCGGACGGCTTCCCTGATCACCGGTGTCCACCACGGTGTTTGAGGGTTACCGCCCCTTGAGGCACCTAAGACCTTGAGACCACAGCCTTCCACTGCAGCTTTAGCAATAGATGCTTTGAACATTGTCCACTCATGTTCAATGTCCCCAACCTCCACAGGGATGCCAGAAAAGCTCCGCCGGAGGTTTGAGTTGAAGATCTCACGGACAGGGGCCTCCTCCAGACGTTCCCAGTTCACCCACACTACCCGGCTTACCCGGTCTGTCCAGAGTCTTCCCACACCTTCTTCGGCCTAGGGTGCTCTGGTACCATATACACTTATGAGCATCCTTATGCTCGAACATGGTGTTCGTTATAGACAATCCATGACTAGCACAGAAGTCTAACAACAAACACCCACTCAGGTTCAGATCAGGAGGGCCGTTCCTCCTGATCACGCCTTTCCAGGTATCTTCATCATTGCCCACGTGCGCGTTGAAGTCACCCAGCAGAACTGTTAACACAGCAAACACTAAGATAATGATCTTTCAGAAACAATACCGAAATCAGGTTACACACAATTTCTATTTAGACACCACTTAATTACAACACACAAAAAAACTACACTTACCTTGGCCTCAACATTACATACTCAGGGAACTTGAAAGATCTGAGGGACAAAGCAAGGAGAGCTTTCTATGCAATAAAAAGAAACATTAAAATCTATATTCCAATTGAAATCTGGCTTAAATTTTTCCAATTTGTACTAGAACCAATAATTCTATATGGTAGCGAAATCTGGGGGGCAAAACTTAATAATATATTTGACAAATACGACAAAACAATCATATAATCTTTCCTTACTCAGTTCTATAAGAGCATCCTGCAGGTGCAGAGAAAAACACCAAATAACCTGTGCAGAGCAGAGCTCAGCCAATACCCCCTCTTACTAAAAATACAGAAAAGATCACTTAAGTTTTACAATCACTTAAAGAGGTGGTATTGTGCTTTTTGGCTTTTTCCTTCTCCTTTATTGAGTTATATCTCTTTTTTGTGCATATAATAGGTTTGCAAAGTGAAAAAGCATAAAGTCCAGCCCAAAGGGAGTTTGCATCACCCACAGAAACCAGGGCTCTGAACTGCTTGAAAACAGCTCGTTTGTAGTCCAGCCCTTCACTTTACTTGTGACGTCACAATGCAAACAAGTCATAAAGCTTGCCAAGCAGTTGGCGGGGTCAGGCACGCCGTCAGCAGAGGCTCTTTGGCTCGACTCACCTTTGTTTGGGTTTCCATTGTAAAAATGCTCACCTCCGTCAAGTTTCCAAGTGAGCTAAGGGAAACTAAAATCTAACATGAAAACACAACAGACTGCTGATTGGAGAATATTCACTATTCACTGCATCATCATCAGAAAGTTTTATATTTTACAGTTTTCGTATGAAATTTCATCACTAAATCCACTTCTGAGAAGTTTTGAGGTGAGAAATCAGCAGTGTTGGGCAAGCTACTTGGAAAATGTAGTGAGCTAAGCTACTAGCTACTCTACATTAAATGAAGCTTCACTACACAGAAGCTACCCCCAGTGAAATGTAGCAAGCTAAGCTACAGCTAGCGTGTGCAAAGTAGCTTAGTTACATCTAAGCTACTTTGAATTTTAATAGTTTATAGTTAGGTCATTTATATATAAATATTTATATACACACACTCACACACACAACATAGGCCTAGTTTATATTGAACCAACTTCATTCAGTAGCAATAGAAGAAAGACTGAAAACCTGCTCCAATGTGTGAGAGAGCTAAATCAGACACAGAAACTCTCCTACTTACTGCCATGTCATTGCTGCTAAATGAACTTCCTCATGCAACAAACGGAGAACCATTGTTGTTTGTATAAAGCAACTTAATTATCATATTATTAATTAATTCAATTAATTCATTATTAATTAATTCTATATTTTTTATAGTTTATATGTGACTTTGTGCTCTGGCAACATTGCAACCTAAACAACCTAAACATTCATGGCAGAGAGAGAGAGAGAGAGAGAGAGACTCCGTCGCACGTGTCTTTATTCCCCTGCAGCAAAGTCGCAAACATCAGCCCAAGGATCGGTGCGTGATGTCACCATCACAGGGAAGTGCATCTGCCGGCTGCACATACAGGTCTATGTGTGGCAGTGGTGTCACTTGCTGATCCATCAGAAATGCTTGGGAAAATGTAGCGTGTGTGGAAGCTACCGCGCTACTCGGTCAATAAAAGAGCTTCGTTACTGAAAAGCTATTTGATTCAGAAAATAGCGACGCTACCACCAAGCTACTGAGAAATGTAGTTAAACTAGTAGCGGCGCTACTTGTAGCGACGCTACTGCCCAACACTGGAAATCAGCTGTGTAGATTTTGAATATTGACAGTTTTATGAGAAGTGATGGCGGAACAAAAATGTAATGAATATTTTCGGAGTTGAGGAGCTCCGCAAGTGGCAGTGGGGGAAGCCTGCGGCGACCGCGGGAGAAGCGTGCGAGGCCAGCCAGCCGCCCACTCACAGAGCCCTCTGCTCCCGCTGTCACACAGACCGCTGCAGCAACAACCGCAGAGGAAAACACAGCTGGAAGGTTTTCATACTGCTTATCTGTCTTTATATTCTGAGGAAGGTTCAAATGTTTAAACTGTAGACGGTATTTATTTTAAGAGCTGTGTGGATCGCTGGTGTGTGTGTTGCATTGAACATTACGTCGCGGCAGTTGTGTGTGACGTCGCTATCTCTGGGTACTATCTGCAATGGAAAACAGAGCAGGGCCGAGTAGAGTCGAGTCTATCGATTTGCACTACGGAAGCATTTTTCCGCAAGGCAGCACAGATCGTTAGAACACCGGCAACAGTTCAACGTTTAGTCCTGATGGTAAGATGTGGAACAATGATGTTGTGTGGTTGTGCACTGGTGATAACTTATACCATCTGCTAGGTTACGGTCGCAGTCTGAAGGCTTTGATTTGGATCAGACTACCTTGTTTCTTATGACCCGCCCTTCTCTACTTCTGATTGGCTTGTAGTCCTTACCTGGGAACTGCGCATGTGCAATTCCAACAAAGATTTTGTACAAGTTTTTATATTGCATATACTTATATTTTTACTGTTCTTTTCTTTTTTTTACTTGTCTCTGTTTTTATTGGAACCTTGCAAAGTAAGCTCACTAAGCCAGCTGCACACTAAGAACTGCAGGGGGAGGAAATAAGATACCAGATTCACAAACATTTCATACATTTTTCTGAAATCTAACAGGGCCGTTTCTTCTTCACTCTTTACTTTGATGTCAGGAATATTATACAAGATTAATGTTAGTTTATTTATTTAGATATATGATTATACAAATAGTCAATAAAAATCTCAATGTACATTGTGAATGACAGTTGAATGACAATAAAGTCTGTCTAAGTCTAAAAGATGCATCACTCTGTAGCTCAAGAGCGGCGTGTACAACTCATAAGGTGAAAAGAGGAGCTGCAGCAATGTGCAGTATGAGGAAAAATATGGTGTTTTTTGAAAATTAAACCTTCAAAACCTGTTCTGGGACAACCCCTAATTAAGATTTTGAACTTGAAAATGAGCATAATACCACCTCTTTAAAATCAGTTAACCCCCAGACATATCATCACAAAGCCCTAACATACCAGGAGCTGAAACCACAGAAGAGTCCCCTCAGCCAGCTGGTTCTGAGGCTCTCTGCAGTAACAAGTCCCCAACAGCCTCAGGACAGCAACACAAACTCAAGCAGACAAAACCAATTTATCAGCAAGCAGAAAGAAAAATATATTGAATACTGGAAAGAAACAACTAAAACACAAAGTAAATTACAATGTTATCTGACCCTAAAAAGAGAATTCACACTGGCAAATTACCTGAGTACAATAAAATGTCCCAAACCAAGAAACATGTTGAAAACACCCAGAGGGTCGCCACAGACATTTTTTTTAACATACACACACGCCTACTCTTTTATTTATTTATTTTATTTTAAATATATTTTTAACACACACAGAAACACACATACGCTTACTGTTTTGTTTATTTTATTTTTAGTATATTTTTATTTTTTAACACAAACACATATGCTTTGATTACTTTACGCTCTAATTACTTGTTTAATGAAATGTATGGGGTTTATTGTTCTTATGTAGTATGTATGATGCTTTGACAATATAGTTACACATTCATGCCAATAAAGCTAATTTGAATTGAATTGAATAAATCAATTTTGCCATTTTGCCAAAATTAAGGCCATTAAAAATTATTTAAAAGTCTTAATTTTTTTCACCATTTAAAAAGGTTTTAAATTTTTGAAGATATTTTTTTAATGTGAAAATCCTGTTTGTCCAAATGCTTGTTTGCTAAAAGTGTAGGTGAACGTATATATCTAATGCATAGCCAAAAATATTAGACAGGCAGAGAGTAGCGACTGTGTGAATTGTTTCTGTAATGTTAGGCGCATGGATCTAACGTGTGCTTATTTCATGTTTAAACGCTCCAAAAAATAGATCCCTGCGAACCAGAAAATGATTTCCGAGTACAACCGTAATCTCCCACCCCCGGGACCCTCAATGCTAATTGTCCAGAACATAGTCGGAGCGGCTATCAGGAGTAATGGGATTAACCCGGTTGGCTGGTCGCGCTATGGCCACTTCAACAGCCCCGTTCCTGAAAAACAGGAGCGTGATGCTCCGCCAGCAGCTGACTCGGTAAGACAGAATTCAACAGGTAACATTCAAGGAGCGTGTGGGTGTGGTTAACGTTAGCTGGTTATTTAGCTAAAACGGTGCCTTTTATTGAAACACATTAACCTTTTCGTAAAGCTGATACTCTCGTCAATGTCACTTTTTGTGAACAGATTAATTACAGCCTGAATGGATGGATTTATATGTTAATATCAAAATTACAGTTTACTAAATTAATAATTTACTTACTAATTTTCCTCAAGTGGTCGATGAAAGTAATCACACATCATTGCAGGGAAGCTCACATTATCTAGTTTAAACCAAATAAAACACAAAATTACACTGTGTTTCACATGTTTTGCTGTAATGTTGCATACATAAACGTCATAGCTTATGTAAGACAGTTTTTGCAGGAAATCTGACCAGTCCTTCACATAGAAAACATTTGGTCAATACAGGCTGTTATAGGCATCTTAGAAAGTTTGTGAATGCCTCAATTTTTAGGTGGCGTTACAACCTGATTACATATAGGCAATAAATATGTTATAAATATATATTTAAATTCCTTTTAAAAACTCAAATGTCTCTTTTAAAGGTGTGTTGCTGATTTATTCGGTTACAGCTCGAAGTGGCGCGGCAGTCTTATGTTGAAAATGTCTAGATAAGGTCTTAAAAAGGTATTGAATTTTACTGTGTCCTGTGTCCCTGGAGAGTCGAGGTGTTGCAGGATGTAATGCAGTCCCAAGTTGACTGCATCATCCACTGACCTGTTAGCCCTTTAGGTTAACCGTAGGGGGTCCACAAGGGGCCTGTAATGTCCTTCAGGTGGGCCAACAAAGGACATTACAGGACTTCATCAAAGGACTTCATAACTACAGATGTCAGGGCCACAGGCCTGTAGTCATTTAGTCCAGAGATGGAGGGATTGTTTGGGACCGGGATGACTGTGGAGCTTTTGAAGCAGGAGGGAACTTCACACAGCTCCAGTGATCTGTTGAAGATCTGTGTGAAGATGGGGGCCAGCTGGTCTGCACAGATTTTTAGGCACGATGGTGAGACACCGTCAGGTCCAGGAGCCTTCCTGATCTTCTGCCTTTGGAAGAGGTGGCTCACGTCGTCTTCACAGATCTTGAGTGCAGGTGAGAGGTCAGAGGGGGAAGGTGACTGTTTGAACATGGTGTTGAAGCGGGGGAGAGGTGTGACTCTGGGCTTTTCAAACCTACAGTAGAAACCATTCAGCTCGTCTGCCAGTTGTGGAGTAACAGCAGTGTTGGGGGACGGTCTCTTGTAGTTAGTGAGTGTCTGCAGGCCTCTCCACATTGACGCCGGGTCGCTGGCTGCAAAGCTGTTATGTAGCTTTTCAGCGTAGCGTCTGTTTGCAGCTTTGACCTCTTTAGTCAGTGTGTTCCTGCCTGATTGTACAAGACTCTGTCCCCACTTCTGAAGTCCTCCTCTTTGGTTTGACGAAGCTGCCTGAGTTCCACTGTGAACCAGGGTTTTTGGTTGTTGTATGTGCTGAAGGTTTTAGTCAGCACACACATGTCCTCACAAAAACTGATGTAAGATGTCACACTGTCAGTTCATCCAGGTCAGTGGCTGCAGCCTCAAAAACACTCCAGTTAGTGCAGTCAAAGCAGTCCACGTTAGTTATCTTGTTGACCAGTTGTAGTAACTCCTCACTAACAGAGGCCTGAGGTGGAATGTAAACAGCGACCAGGACAAATGAGGAAAACTCCCGCGGTGAATAAAACAGTTTACAGTTTATGAATAATGTCTCTAAGTGAGGGCTGCATGACAGGCACGTGCAGAGGGGGGTGCAATGGGTGCTTGAGCACCTGCCCTTTTGCCCTTTGCTGCAAATGCAAAATTTTCTTCATTTTATTTATTTTAAAAGTTGTAAAGGCCCTTTTGTGAATGCCTGTCCGATCAAACTATCAGTAAAACGAATTAATAATAATTTTGCGGTAAATAAAATGACCCAATTGATGACCTTTCACCTGATGACCTCATCCGTGACGAGCCCTCCCGTTCAGAGACCATTAGTCCTCCCGATCTGGGAGGATAAAACAATTAGCGGACAGAATTCCCGCCCTATGTTCCAGCTGTGACTTCACTACGACCCACCATAGGAGCGCTGCCCGTTATTATCATGCCTTTTTTTAACAGTTACTGTTACCTGTTGATGAGTTCTCACAGAGAGCAGTGAGTACAAGATCTGTGTGTGGGTGGGTGTGGGTGTGAGAGAGAGAGAGAGAGAATGAGTGTGTGGGTTGGTGAGAGGTGGTAGGTGGCGCTGTTTAACGCGAAAAATTTGTTCCTCTATAACCACAAGTCGCATTGACGTGAAAGTTGTGCCAAATTGTTCGGCATGGTCCCCTGACTCCAGGCACCAAAGTTGACCCAAATGCGCCCATAGGTGGCGCTGTTAATGCAGATTAAACACGAAAAAATTCATCCCATTGTCTTACATTAATTTTATATCTCCAGAACCGCAGGTTCGATTGACACCAAATTTGGGTCAATTCTTCCTCCTGGGTCCCTGATGACACCTGACAAATTTGGTGAAATTCGGCCAAAAGGTGGCGCTATAATCAAAGCTCAAATGCCATGAAAAAGCCCATTGAAATGAATGGGATTTCAAACCACGCCACAATTTGCCTAGGTTAGGAATGGCCGATCAACACCAAAGTTGGGGACCTTATGCAGCATGACTTCCCCAAGAGCAGTGTGAAATTTGGTGTCAATCGGCTAAAAGGTGACTCTTAATAATTTATGAAAAAACACTCCCATTCACTTACATGCATTTTATATCTCCGTAACCACAAGTGCGATTCATACCAAATTTGGGTCAAATGTTCCCACTGGGTCCCTGATGACACCTGTAAAATTTGGTGCAAATCGGCCTAAAGGTGGCTCTGTAATCGATGCTGAAATTTATAACTAAATCCCATTCGTTCCAATAGCATTTTCAAGCGCGGGACGTTTTGCCTCTGTTTGGAATAGCCCGTGGAGACCTAACTTGGGGACCTTGTGCAGCACGACGGGGCCTGGACGACTTCACGTGCCCTCCAGGCGAGAGGGCTGACTGGCTTCAGTGGGCTTGGACCCCGCTTACAACTGCTTGCAGTTCTAGTTTTTATTTGTACTGCTGTATTTTTTGTACTTGTATTCAAAAAGTTTTAGTTAGAGTAATTGCACTGACCTTAACAGCAGCCTATGGTTTTAGACTTGAGTTTTTGGGTAGACACATCACTTTGTGATGTTGCTGGCTGCTCTGCATGTTGTTACTACATTAATACAAAAGTAAATGCACAGTTGCACTTTTCAACCTGAATAAATTCACTTTTGGTCATTTTCTGGCAGATGTTTGTTTCCTCCTATGTTTTATTATTATGTGTATCCATAGAGGTTGGAGCGTGAGCCATTAAAGCATATCAAGAATCAATACCTCTCGATTTTGTTTTCTATGAATGAAATAATTAAAAAGGAATTTACTTGATCTAACTCATTATATCAAAGTCATATGTTGTCAAATGTTAAATTAATTGCCAACTATTTTGATAATTGATTTATAATTTTTGATGACATATACATGATATTTTTAATTCACTGATTTCCGTTTATGAAATGTGATATTTTCAGTTTCTTTACACCTCTATGACAGTAAGCTGAATATATTTGGGTTGAAGAAAAAATAAGCCATTTGAAAACATCTCCTTGGGCTATCAGTATTTTCCAACATTTTTATGGGCCAAACAACTTATCGATTATTTGAGGTAATGATTGACATATTTATTGATAATAAAAATAATCCTTAGTTGCAGCCATCCTATTCAGAAGCTCCTCACATAGCAGGCTAACCACTCAGTTGTATCAGCCATTCATTCTGGGCCATCACATCAAAACAAAAAATGTTTTTGACACTCCAGAATCACAAATTTATGAGAATCACTTTTGGATAACTGTGATACTGTATATACACTAAGTATAGTACACTAAGGTGAGGTCTTCCAAAATGGAAGCCTATTATAAGCCTATAAGCCTATAACTAAATACTTCCAGGATAATACTGATTGTTAAACGTTCTTACTTAGAAAATATGCAAGAAAGTTATAAGAACATGGCATCAGATTATAAACAATTAACATCACAAGAAGAGTTTAAGAACAATGGCATGTTATACCTCTTTCGTCCTCTGGGGGTAAACTAGTTTCATGAAAGAGGATTTGAAAATAACTGCATACCTGTCAAGTATCCCGTTTTGGCCGGAAATTCCGTGATTTTACCCTTCTTTCCCGCCGCTCTCCAGTATTAGTAATTTCCTCGTGAAATCTCCGTATATTTTAACCTGCGTTATTAAAAATAATAATACCCATGCAGCTGCTTTAGGTGATGCATTTTGGACTTAAAATAAGGTATGCTGATGTGACGGAAGCCAGCGAAGCTGTGCAGTGAGTAAACATCACTCCCTAACACATTAAGAGATGAACTGGTGACAGACGCAAACACCCAGAAATTTTAGCCTCCTCGTCTGTGTGTCCGCCTCCCGCACTCGAGGTCAGCCGGTTCGAAGTCAGGACCGTGCAGTAACCTACGCACTCGGGTCAGCCGGTTACACTGGTTAGAAACATAGACTGTATATAAAAAGGTTAGAAATCGTGTCCGATTAAATAAATGCTCTTCATATATACTCTTTTGTGTTTTGTTTTAGGCTATAACACCTGTCTAAAAATGTAAGGGATACTGGAGCTTGGTTGGGGTGGTGGGACTGCTCGCGGTGGGCGCCGGAAAATTTCCCTTATTTTCAAATCCAAAACTTGACAGGTATGTAACTGACTATTTAACTTTACAGTTAATTCAATCCTTGACTCAGGAGCTGGGAAAATGAATCAGTTTGGCACATCAGTGTGAAAAGGAGGGGGCAGCCTTTATGTGTGTGTGGGATTCTTTTTGGCCCTAAAGTAAGGGCTTTTTTCGTGGGGTAAAGAGTCAGGACTGAAAGAAAGGGGGTTGATGTTTTGAGGTAACTTACAGGGTGAGGTCGGTTACTTATGATTCGGTTATGATTACTTTACCTTTTGGTCTACTTGTGGAGTGACCGTAGTGACACCTTTACAGCCAGAGTGTTTGGTCTCAGAATTTTTAGTCTAGCATGTCTGTTTGAGTCTGTGCAGGGGTATTTCTACACACCAAAAGTCTGTGTCTTTCCTGTGCAGGCCACAAATGCCAAGTCTTGGGATTAGGCCCACCTGGGTAAATTAACAAATTTCACCTTCTCTTAAAATTATGAAATTTATATTGTAATAGGCATTGTATTAACTTATTGGGAGAAAACTGGTAGTTCTATATGAAATCAGACGTTGAGCACGCCCACATCGCCTATCGTGGCCATTTCACAATAACAAAGTCCAAAGCTTGATGCGTGTCCACTTATGTGTGTCCTAATATCCACACTCCATTGTACATAAAAATCCAGAAGAGACAAGAGGAAGTTTGGAGTAAACCTTTTAATCCAGAATTTACAAAGGCTTGGTCCATTACCAGCCCAGTGCAGTCCACCAAAATTTACTCAAACCCATTTTGTAAAACAGGGTGTTACAAACCTCCAGTTAAAAGTCCAGGGGAGGAGGAGGTTAGTGACAATATAGACTATTCCAGGTTGAAGGAAAACAAGGGAGACTGATTTATCAGTAGTTTGTGTTTTATTTATAATATTAATAACCAAGGGTACTCAAAAACAAGGTAACAAAAATCAACTTCCCAAAACAAGGGGGAAGCGCCTAGTTTAGGTACAGACTAGGAAAAAGTTAGTTCTCCAAAAGAAACCAAAGAAAAACCACAAAGGGGGAAAACAATATTTACCACCCTCCCTCTTCCGAAGGAGTAAATCACAACACGATCAGACTTGATCACTCCACAATCGCCTGCAGTAACACCCAGCGCTCTCCACACGTCTGCTCTCCGCCCTCTCCACACCAGTCTGCCTGCCCTCTGCTTCTTGTAGCAGTACGGGGCTCCTGCTGATTGCTACTTAGGGACAGGTGTGCACCCTAGCCTTCGCTGCAACCTGCAGAAAGGTGGGGGGAAGGGCAGGACCTGCAGAGACAGACTCCTGGGCAGACATACACGGCTATAGGGCCATAACACAGGGTCAAAAACTTGTTACAATCCATGGTTTTTGCAAATCTCCTGTAACCTCTAACGTTACTTTTTTCTGTACTGCCCATGCACAGCAAAACCACACAATCAAGAGTTACAAAAACACAATATCAAAAACACAAAGAACTTCTGCATGACCCATGAAAATATAGCATATGCTTATTAACAACAATTTAGCAAATGACTATATGTGCCAAAAGTGGCTCCTACTTTGCCAAAATGGCATGATGCTCATTTTGCTGCAAAGCTTCTTTGCTGTGCCATTGACAGTCGAATCAGGCTCCGCCCATCGAAGCACAAAAACTTTGACTATTTGGGGTCAGCCCTATTGGCCACACAAAATATTGACACTTGGGCCCAATTTTGGACATTTTCACTTAGAGGTGTACTCACTTTTGTTGCCAGCAGTTTAGACATTAATGGCTGTGTGATGTGTTATTGTGAGGGGACAGCAAATTTACACAGTTATACAAGCTGTACACTTACTACTTTACATTGTAGCAAAATGTGATGATATAATCAAATATTTACAAAAATGTGAGGGGTGTACTCACTTTTGTGAGAAACTATGTAAGAAAAGAGCTGCATGCAACTTGTGAACTGTGGGTTGGTCACTGCCAATGTTAATGTTATAAATAATGTCTTCTGCTCCACAGAGAGAAGAGGAGTCATGTTTGTGTGGAGGAGCAGCCGTCCTGCTGTGGTTTGTGCCAGGACGTCTTAAAAGACCCAGTCTCTACCAGCTTTGGACAGAATATTTCTTCTTCTCTTTCAGCAGATAGTGGTCTGCAGGAGGTTTTAGATGAACATAAGATCAGTCTGAGGAGGAGATGTGAACGTGTGACTGAAGGAACTGATGAAACAGGAAGTGGAACCCTCCTCAACAGGATCTACACTGAGCTCTACATCACAGAGGGACAGAGTGAAGAGGTTAATACCCAGCATGAGGTGAGGCAGCTTGAGACAACTTCCAAGATGGAGACCCTCCATGACACTCCAATCAGGTGCCAGGACATCTTTACAGCCTTACCTGGCCAACAGAGAGCCATCAGAGTGGTTCTGACCAACGGCGTCGCTGGCGTTGGAAAAACCTTCTCAGTGCAGAAGTTCACTCTGGACTGGGCAGAGGGCTCGGAAAACCAAGATGTCAGTCTGCTGGTTCTGCTCTCGTTCAGGGAGCTGAACTTGATCAAAGATGAGCAGCACAGTCTCCTCACGCTGCTCCATGTTTTCCATCCAACATTACAGAAGATCCCAGCAGAGAAGCTCGCTGTCTGTAAACTATTGTTCATCTTTGACGGCCTGGATGAAAGCAGACTTTCATTGGATTTCCACAACAATGAAGTTGTGTCTGATGTCACACAGAAGTCATCACTCAACCTGCTGCTGACAAACCTCATCAAGGGGAATCTGCTTCCCTCAGCTCTCGTCTGGATAACTTCCCGACCAGCGGCTGCCAGTCAGATCCCTCCTTCATGTGTTGACAGGGTTACAGAAGTACGAGGTTTCACTGAAGCCCAGAAGGAGGAGTACTTCAGGAGGAGATTCAGTGATGAAGAGCTGTCCAGCAGAATCATCTCACACATCAAGACCTCCAGGAGTCTCCACATCATGTGTCTAATCCCAGTCTTCTGCTGGATCACTGCTACAGTTCTGGAGCAGATGTTGACTACAGAGCAGAGAGGAGAGCTGCCCAAGACCCTGACTGACATGTACTCACACTTCCTGCTGGTTCAGACAAAGAGGAAGAAGCAGAAGTACGATGAGGGACATGAGACGAGTCCACAGGAGCTGACGGAGGCTGACAGGGAGGTTCTTCTGAAGCTGGGGAGGCTGGCGTTTGAACAGCTGGAGGAAGGGAACATCATGTTCTACCAAGAAGACCTGGAGCAGTGTGGTCTTGATGTCACAGAGGCCTCGGTGTACTCAGGAGTTTGTACAGAGATCTTCAAAAGAGAGAGTGTGATCTTCCAGAAAACAGTCTACTGCTTTGTTCATTTGAGTATTCAGGAGTTTCTGGCTGCAGTCTATATGTTCCACTGTTACACCAGCAAGGACACAAAGGTACTGGAGGACTTCCTTGGGGAAGAGTTCAAACAGAAGAAGTCAAACACAAAGTCTTTGCTCAATAAGATATCTAAGCTTTTTGAAGATGTTGATAGCTGTGGCTCATCCCTGGATGAGTTCCTGAGAAGTGCCATGGAGAAATCCCTTGAAAGTAAAAATGGCCACCTGGACCTATTTGTTCGCTTCCTTCATGGCCTCTCTGTAGTGTCCAACCAGAGACTCTTAGGAGGTCTGCTGGGTCGGACAGACAACAGTCCAGAAATCATCCAGAGAGCCATCAACAACCTTAAGAAGATGAACAGTGATGAGATCTCTCCTGACCGAAGCATCAACATCTTCCACTGTCTGACAGAGATGAACGACCACTCAGTAAATCAGGAAATCCAAGAGTTCCTGAAGTCAGAGAACAGATCAGAGAAGAAACTCTCTGAGTTCCACTGCTCAGCTCTGGCCTACATGCTGCAGATGTCAGAGGAGGTTCTGGATGAGTTAGACCTGAAGAAGTACAACACATCACAGGAGGGACAACGGAGACTGATTCCAGCTGTGAGGAACTGCAGAAAGGCTCGGTAAGTCCAGATGTGATTATCAACACTGTAAAGCTGAAGCACCAGTATTACTACTGGTAATACTAACTAGTATTAAAGCTGCTTACTGAAATAATTCTATATGTGTTAAACTACAAATGTCTACAAACTTCATGTTTGTTTTTATATAAATCAAGTTATTGCCACAAGTATCTTGGGTGATGGAGGCTTGATACAAATCCAGCAGGACAACTTGATTAAGAGTTTGTGCTGAAAATGTTTTGACAGTCATCATTTTATTAACAGCAGTCTTTTTATTTTTACAGTGGATCCAGTGTCTGCGCTCTCTTTATATACTGTGTCTGTTTATTGTTCTTCTTATATACAGACACACAGACATGTCATATCTGTGATCTGCTGGAATGTCATTTGAAAGTTTTTAATTATAGCTTTCATGCAGTTATTGCTGTTCATTTTTTTCTTTGCAGTTTGGGAGCTATTTTATATGAAGGACTGTTCTGTCCATTTTCAAAGGTTATACAATATCTATAATTATTGGTTGATTTGAGAGGATGTGAGGGGAGGCCATTCTCCCTGAAGAGTGAACAGAACATCCCCCTCTCCATCCTCATTAAATAAAAAGTGCCACTTTACATTGTTTGGTTTCAAATGTATCTTCATGTGTTTTGCTACATTAGAAATGAGTTTGATTTAGAAACAGTAAGGAAGGTCTCTCTCTGGTAGGATTTGAATGGGCTGGCTTGTAAACTGGTAAATTCCAAAGCTACTTAAGTAATGTTCACTGATAAAGAGCTTTTTTTAAACTTAATGTGAGAAATTATATCAGTTTGCAAATACAAACTGTCATACAACATGTTTGCTTTCTGCACCATTTCACAGCAGCAACACTTAAGGCACGATATGAAAAGGAAACAGCAGCACACATTTCACTGGGGTTTTCATTGAATTTGCAGCCACAGTCTTTATATATTTAGCAAATGGTTGGATAGAGCAAATGGATGGTTCCAACCTGCAGTGATTTTACCACGTTAGTTTAACAAACACAAATCACAGCACCCTGTTAATCACAATATGATGTGTTCACATCACAGTCATTTGGCAGACACTTTTGTCTAAAGCAGTAATGTGTGGTTTGTTATGTTGCTCAAGGACACAAGACAAGCTCAAGTTTCAAACCACAAACCTTGTGATCAATGGCTGACCAGCTGAGCTACAGCCGCTGATGTCAATGTGCTTTGTCAGTCTGTTTTTATAATAAAGTGTCGAGTTTATTTTAATGCAAGTTTTATATTCTCTGTCATCACAGCCTTTCTTGCTGTGGACTCTCAGAGACTCACTGTGAGGTTGTGGCCTCAGCTCTGAAGTCCAACCCCTCCCATCTGAGAGAGCTGGACCTGAGTAACAACTACCTGCAGGATTCAGGAGTAAAGCTGCTGTGTGCTGGACTGGAGAGTCCACACTGTAGACTGGAGACTGTGAGGTCAGTTCATGTATTTTGGTCTTGTCCAAATTTAATCCATAAGAGAAGTTTCAAATTTCCTTCAGTTCTGTTGTTTTCTGGGTTTGTCTGAGTACAAATCACAACAACTTACTTGTACAGTTTGTCAGTCTGAACAGTTTCCGAATTTAGTCTGAACTCAAACTGGATTCATGTTATTAAGGAAACTGTAGGATTTATCTTCAATGTTCTGCGAAATTAAATCAATGAAGGGCTACGAGATTTGGAGAAAAAGTCACCTTGCGATTATTGTGAACAAAATTGCGATTTGCGATTTGATTATAATGGAACAAATGGTACTACGAGCGAAATACTGACATTTTGAAATTTGTATTTCTCAACTTGAATAAAGTTATACAGTTAACAATATTTATGACAACAACAAGTAAAACCGATGTAAAACAGAACAAGGGGAGCGTGTTGCTCTACAGAGGAGGCGGCTAGAAGCAGCAAATATTGGCACACTTGCACAGTCTCAATGTACATCTGTATAATGCAGAGTCTCTATCAACCTGGAGGAGAAACTGTACATGAGTATAATGTTTAGTTCTAGTATATAATAGTATACTATTAGTATAACAATAATGCTACATTAATTACTTTTTTACCACTAGTCGAATATTAAATGCAGTTCCAGCTGTTCCATTTCTCTGGATTTTTTTTATTCACTAAATCCTTATGCAAGCAAAAGGCTCTACATCAGTCTCTAACTTGTTAATGCCCAGTACTAGCGAACTAATAATCATATTGTTCAACATTTAATGATTTGCTGTAACCCTTTTTTAATGTCCCACCCCATCCAGGCTATGATTGGTCTGTGACTGACAAGCACGTTGGCTCTGTGACATGTTGTTAATAATAATAATAATAATAATAATAATAATAATAATAATAATAATAATAATAATGATAATAATAACAATAATAATTCATTATGTTTATATAGCGCTTTATCATAGAAACTTAAAGCACTTCAGAGTGGAGTGGGAGGGGACTCACCTCAACCACCACCAACTGTAGAACCCACCTGGGTGATGCATGGCAGCCATTTTGCGCCAGAACACTCAACACACATCAATTTGAGGCGGACGGACCTTGGTTTAACGTGTCATCCGAAGGATGGTATCTCCTACAGCGCAGTGTCCCTATCACTGCACTGGGGCATCGGGATCTTAATAGGTGCGTTTGACTTCATGCAACACTGCGCAGCGCTGATTTAATGTGATGCATGATGGACTTAAAATAAGGCATGCCCCCCCACACACTCACACAAACAAGTGTGAAACATATTTACAAATGCACATGAAGTATCTAACAGTACCTAACTATTAAATTGATTAATTTAACAACTAATTTATTTGTTTTTCTAGAGGTTTTTTTTGTATTCCAATAAAAATAATTAAAGCTGCAAGCAGTGTTGGACGGGCCCTCGCATGTCTAGCGCGTCAAGGTGTGAGGCAGCCGTGTTGCAGATTCTGGAGCTCTGACAGTTTGGCTTTGAATTTGCCACGGGCTTCGGATGCTGCACAAACATGTTAATCATCACTTCCTGTGTCCCCTTTGTGGCTCTACATAGCACTTTGCACTACAACTATAACTGAACATGTAGATGTGTTCAGGCAGGACTGTTATGAAACACGTAAAGTTTGGTGCAGAAGTTAAAACAACTTCCTCTTTCATGGTGAATCATCGATTTTGGACGTCACACCATGGGCATGCTGTTTGTACAACTTTTAATCATCAGTGGCTTTAGAGTAGACAGGGAAAATCTGACGTTGGCCGGACTAATTCCCTACGAGTTTGTTATAGTACAAAGTGTGCATATCGCCAAAAATGACCATTAAATCCAAAATGGCCGACGTGCTGCTGTCAGACAACATGTTTGCTTTCTGCACCATTTCACAGCAGCAACACTTAAGGCACGATATGAAAAGGAAACAGCAGCACACATTTCACTGGGGTTTTCATTGAATTTGCAGCCACAGTCTTTATATATTTAGCAAATGGTTGGATAGAGCAAATGGATGGTTCCAACCTGCAGTGATTTTACCACGTTAGTTTAACAAACACAAATCACAGCACCCTGTTAATCACAATATGATGTGTTCACATCACAGTCATTTGGCGAGACACTTTTGTCTAAAGCAGTAATGTGTGGTTTGTTATGTTGCTCAAGGACACAAGACAAGCTCAAGTTTCAAACCACAAACCTTGTGATCAATGGCTGACCAGCTGAGCTACAGCCGCTGATGTCAATGTGCTTTGTCAGTCTGTTTTTATAATAAAGTGTCGAGTTTATTTTAATGCAAGTTTTATATTCTCTGTCATCACAGCCTTTCTTGCTGTGGACTCTCAGAGACTCACTGTGAGGTTGTGGCCTCAGCTCTGAAGTCCAACCCCTCCCATCTGAGAGAGCTGGACCTGAGTAACAACTACCTGCAGGATTCAGGAGTAAAGCTGCTGTGTGCTGGACTGGAGAGTCCACACTGTAGACTGGAGACTGTGAGGTCAGTTCATGTATTTTGGTCTTGTCCAAATTTAATCCATAAGAGAAGTTTCAAATTTCCTTCAGTTCTGTTGTTTTCTGGGTTTGTCTGAGTACAAATCACAACAACTTACTTGTACAGTTTGTCAGTCTGAACAGTTTCGAATTTAGTCTGAACTCAAACTGGATTCATGTTATTAAGGAAACTGTAGGATTTATCTTCAATGTTCTCGCGAAATTAAATCAATGAAGGGCTACGAGATTTGGAGAAAAAGTCACCTTGCGATTATTGTGAACAAAATTGCGATTTGCGATTTGATTATAATGGAACAAATGGTACTTCTGGCTGAAATACTGACATTTTGAAATTTGTATTTCTCAACTTGAATAAAGTTATACAGTTAACAATATTTATGACAACAACAAGTAAAACCGATGTAAAACAGAACAAGGGGGCGTGTTGCTCTACAGAGGAGGTGACTAGAAGCAGCAAATATTGGCACACTTGCACAGTCTCAATGTACATCTGTATAATGCAGAGTCTCTATCAACCTGGAGGAGAAACTGTACATGAGTATAATGTTTAGTTCTAGTATATAATAGTATACTATTAGTATAACAATAATGCTACATTAATTACTTTTTTACCACTAGTCGAATATTAAATGCAGTTCCAGCTGTTCCATTTCTCTGGATTTTTTTTATTCACTAAATCCTTATGCAAGCAAAAGGCTCTACATCAGTCTCTAACTTGTTAATGCCCAGTACTAGCGAACTAATAATCATATTGTTCAACATTTAATGATTTGCTGTAACCCTTTTTTAATGTCCCACCCCATCCAGGCTATGATTGGTCTGTGACTGACAAGCACGTTGGCTCTGTGACAAGTTGAACATGTTGTTAACAATAACAATAATAATAACAATAATAATTCATTATGTTTATATAGCGCTTTATCATAGAAACATAAAGCAATTCAGAGTGGAGTGGGAGGGGACTCACCTCAACCACCACCAACTGTAGAACCCACCTGGGTGATGCATGGCAGCCATTTTGCGCCAGAACACTCAACACACATCAATTTGAGGCGGACGGACCTTGGTTTAACGTGTCATCCGAAGGATGGTATTTCCTACAGCGCAGTGTCCCTATCACTGCACTGGGGCATCGGGATCTTAATAGGTGCGTTTGACTTCATGCAACACTGCGTAGCGCTGATTTAATGTGATGCATGATGGACTTAAAATAAGGCATGCCCCCCCACACACTCACACAAACAAGTGTGAAACATATTTACAAATGCACATGAAGTATCTAACAGTACCTAACTATTAAATTGATTAATTTAACAACTAATTTATTTGTTTTTCTAGAGGTTTTTTTTTTATTCCAATAAAAATAATTAAAGCTGCAAGCAGTGTTGGACGGGCCCTCGCATGTCTAGCTCGTCAAGGTGTGAGGCAGCCGTGTTGCAGATTCTGGAGCTCTGACAGTTTGGCTTTGAATTTGCCACGGGCTTCGGATGCTGCACAAACATGTTAATCATCACTTCCTGTGTCCCCTTTGTGGCTCTACATAGCACTTTGCACTACAACTATAACTGAACATGTAGATGTGTTCAGGCAGGACTGTTATGAAACACGTAAAGTTTGGTGCAGAAGTTAAAACAACTTCCTCTTTCATGGTGAATCATCGATTTTGGACGTCACACCATGGGCATGCTGTTTGTACAACTTTTAATCATCAGTGGCTTTAGAGTAGACAGGGAAAATCTGACGTTGGCCGGACTAATTCCCTACGAGTTTGTTATAGTACAAAGTGTGTACCATTAAATCCAAAATGGCCGACTATGGCTCCAAGAGGCTTTTATGTGCATCTGGACATGATACACGTACCACAGAAATTTCCTACATGTAGGTTAAACAGCACGGTTCATGCTCGGGCCCAGGCCCGTCGCAACAGGACAGGCAAACCAAGCAATTGCTTTAAAGTAAAGTGCAATGACACTGTTATCGGAATCCCCCTCAAGGGGGCCCCTCTCAGTAGTCGCTGACAGCCATAGGCTGACAACAGCGCCAAACACGTTATCTCAGCTCAGTGTATATGTGTGTGTGTGTGTGTGTGTGTGTGTTTTCAAGTATATTGGATTTAGTTATTGTGCACCTTTTTAATGTATATTTGATTTTATGGTACAGTGGTGTTTTTTGCAAATGTTCAATTGTTGAAAATGTTCAAATTTTATGCAATAGCAGTATTTGCACTTTATTTTTATTTGTTTATGCACAGTATATGCAACAGCAGTATTTGCACTGTAAAAAAAATATTTATATAAAGTGTGGGTGAACTTTAACTGTATGGCTATGCTGTGGTTCCTGTAGGCTTTGTGTGCGTGTGTACGGTGGGTTGGGAGGGGGGCTCCATGTCCATTTTACTTGGGGCCCCCAAATTCCTTCAAACGGCCCTGCTCGGGCCCTAAATATCAAACCATATCTCAATAACATTGAGATCAGCAGATGAAGATGGATGGATGGATGGATTCAATCATCCTGAGGAAGTGACTCATAAAGCATTAGAATAATGATGATAGTAGTTAAAATGAGTCTTATTTCCACATCACTGCCATGTTATGATATTAATAATGATAACAGACTCTATGTGTCAGATAGTGAATCAGAAAAGTACTGGACCTTAAATTCAAACAGACTGCTATGACACAGATTAACAGATTACACAAGTATGTCAACCCTTTCCTGAACTGGAGAATCAGTATTTTTACTAAGTTCTTGAATTAAAACATCAAATAGTTCTGACATGGATTTAATTCAATTGCATCCGTTACATATTGTAAGAACAGACTATAACGTTGGTGTGAGCCATTTTCTCACTCAGGTGTTAAGTGGTACTTATCAGCGGAGTTGCAGGAGTGGGACCACACATCAGTCACGTCACTCCAGGTGTGACAAATTAACTGGTGGCTAAATTAACTGGTGTTAACCAGATGTGTCACAGGTGTGGCTTCAGGATCCATTGACTGCTAACAAGGAAATACATTCCGATAACTTTATCGACATAATGTATTGTTATGTAGATATATGCTTCTGAATGTAGTTTGAAGGCTCCATCGTTAGTTGTACGATGATTCACAGAGACCTCTCCCACCTGCAAATTAGTTCAAAGCGAGGACTTTGAGTGTGATCATGGAGGTGACTGTGTCAAATGTGTTCTTACTTACATTAGTGAAACAGGCCGAGGTGTTTGACGCTCAGATGGAATGCAAAGTGGAGACCGCTGTTAGCTGTGGAAGATTAAACAAATTAAGGTGTGATACAGTTAGTAGCATAAAGTAGTAATAAAGGTGCCCCAGTGAAGGCTCTTATGATGGGCCCCTGTGCTCCACAGTTACGAAGCACGGGTGCACACACACACACTGCGTTTGTGTCTAGATGGAATCCTTTATTGGCAAGTTTCATTGTCTCCTTATTGCGGTTTAATTACTGATGAGATTAGATGGAGTAAATACCTAACCTATTTAATTTAAAGCTTGTTAAATCAATTTATTTACATATTGACACATTAAATTCAACAGTTCTCTTTGTGTGCGTCCAACACACATGCACTGCTGCTGCTGTGTTGCGTGCACCTGAATGCAGCAGTCTAAAGTGAAGTACCATCATGTGATGGATTTTAGAGTCGGACTGTGTCACCTAGACTTTTGTATTTGCAAAGTACAAAACTCAACGAGAAAGCTATAAGGAGCATGGCCAATGCTGTCATTGTCAAAATCCTGAAACGTCACTAGAAACAGCTCAGTGCAGGAGGTGTCCACTGTGCTGAAATGATGCGTACTTTTTATAATAATAACCTCCCAAATCACGACAACCACATTCCTCTTCGACAGAAAGCCAAGACATTATGGTGAATAAGAAAGAAAAATGGCCTACTCATAACACAACACCATGTTCTGAAAACAGGCCAGCTAAGGCGCACACACAGTTTAACACCCACAAGCACATCAGACATCAAACAGGTGCTCTGCGGCGACCTAACCCTGAAATGAGCCTTTTAAACAGGAGCACGGCAGCCACACGAAATCCTCTGAAAAAGCACTTTACTTTAAAGTTACTCACCTATTTGAATGGCATCCGATGAGCCTGCATTGAGCGAAATCTTAGACAATGTCCCATTAAAAAATCCAAAACAATCTTATTTGGGATCTTTGCGACCCTCTCCTCCTGTACTTGAAACTATTTGTTTGAATACCGTTTCATACCATCAATCACATTTATATTCCACTATCTTTGCAATCATTACCAACATTGTCTTGCCAGTCAACATTTGTATCATTTATCGTTATTCGTCTGAAGGTGATCTGAGAGCAGTTTGTCATATAGCCTGTAAGTGAAACAGTCTGGATGTTTACAATCCGCCTGAACACAGCGTGGAGTCAGCTGTGACCACGGTACATGCTCAGATTAACTTGTGATACAACAGCTGTATTTACCGTTGCTCATGTCTCATATCACTCACTCATTTAGCAAACACACACAGAAGTTGGAAGCAGGGGTGTAAAAATTAAAATCAGCTGGGAGTGGGGTAGGCCTAGGCTATACTCGTATTGTTTAATCGTATCTGTTGATTGTGTGGTCCTTGCTAGTGAAATAAACAGAAAATATAAAATGCCCGAACTGTTACCATGACAACAGCTGTGCAGAAATAACTTTGAACATGGGGGCAATGATTAGAAAATTTATGAGTAAGTATTAAGTCACTACTATTAACAGAAAACCTGTTCCTAGTGGTGATCATCCTGATGTATCAGGCTTGTGTGGGGGCAAAAAGTGAACGTGCTTCCGTCTTGACAAAGCGCTCCAGGATGCTTTCACTTCACGTGTTTGTGCTCAGCAGTTGTGCTGCAGTGAAAACATGTCCAGTTTGCAGAGCTCACAGAGCACCATGTTGTTGGGTCTATGTCTAGAATACTTTGTAATGGTTGTAGGGCGTTTTGTTTTTGGCTGCAGCTCGTTCTCCAGATGGAATCGCAGCTTTAACGGGACGCAGCACTTCATTGCGACCCGCGATGTACATTATACAAATCAACGTATTTTCATAATTGATTACATCAATTATGTGGATGAATCAGCCTAGCCCTGTTAGGATTTGGGTTTTGTGCGGTTGTTTTTCCTGTGTTTATTTGATATTGTCATGGTTTGGAGTTTTGTAGTCTTGTTTAGTTGGTTCTTAGCCCTGTGTTTATTATTCTTCCGCATCTTCTAGTTACTTAGTATTTGTCTTGTCTCGTATCTTAGTTCCTAGTTCAGTGTCTTAGTTATTAGTCCTGTACATTAGTTCTTATCCTTAGTGTTTACTCCTGGTCTTGTGTTCTCTGTTTAGCCTTGTGTGTACTCTTGTTCATTTACTGGTTCTGTTCAGCTCTCTTGTACCGGTTTGTCATTTTATAGATTGTTCCCTCCATCTCAGTCCTGTGTCTTAGCTCCTAGTTTTGTGTCTTAGTGTTTACTTCTGGTCTGTGTTCTCATGTGTTATTTTGCCCATGTCTAAGTTCTGTTTTGTTCTTAGCTTCAGTCTGTGTTCCTTGTTTATTTGTGATCTGTTGCTGGTGTCTGTTCCTCCTGTAATTCCTTGTCCACTAATACCTTGAGTTCCAGTTAATGTATGGTCTTGTGTTTTGCATCTCTGTGTGTCTCTCTGTTCCTCCCAGCTCTCTCTGCCCGCCTGCTTGTCTGTTTTCCATCCTGTTACTCTGCCTGCCTCGTTAGTCCTGATCCCCCTCACCTGTGTTCTCCCGCCTTGCTCGTTAGTCCCTGTGTATATGTATGCCTGCTTGTGTCTCCAGTCTTTGTCACGTCCTTGCATCAATGTTGAGTGTTCTGCCTTGTCCTCCGTTTCCTGGATTTCTGGTTTGTTCTCCCGTTTTGGATTACTCCGTCTTTATGTTGGATTCTTATGGATTTTCCTTTGTTCGGACTTTCACCCTGAGCTCCATGTAAGCCTGTTTCAGTTTAGTTTTTGAGTTAATAAATCTTTTGGTTTTGAACTGCATCCTCCTCTCCTTGCTTTTGTCTGCATTTGTCCTCACCTCAGCCTTCACTCAGCCCCCCGTGACAAGCCCTACACCACGAGAGGTGACGCTTCAACGTGATGATGCTGCCTGTCAGGAAATGGTGTCGCTTTGTGTTCTGAATCAACCAGTAAACAGGAGCATAAATAATACTCTAAATTTGTACAGAGTTACATTTAAAATGAAGAGAACAAGCCTCTCTTTGCTCGGTGCACATTTAATCCAGTTATAAGGACGGCTGAGGATGAAGCTCACAGTCAGTAAGCTGTGTGTTGTTGTGTTGATGGAGATGACAGTGGTGATGAGGAGAGGCTAAATCTGTGCTTTGAAATGAGAGTCAGAAGTGCTGGGACAGGTGTTAAAGAGCTCTGTGATGTTTTGTATTCACTTAAAGACTAAAGACTTTTCACTTTGTCATATTGAACATTTAAGAATTATATAGAAAAGATCTGTCTTAGTATTTTTCATAAAATGACACCTGATTGTTATGAATTATAAAAGACAAGAAAATGAAAATAACAAAAGTACCAACATATCTGATTTGATCATTATTCCAGACTGGCCTGAGATCAGCAGCATGTTATTGATCTGTGTTGACATGAATAGATGTATGAATGTTGTGCTGACAAAGTCCCTCTACTCATTTTAGGGAAAAGCTCATTGATTAGGACATAGTAATGTTGAGCTCCACATTTAAAACCTGAACACACTTCTGATCGAAAGTGTTTGCAAATTTAAGAATTTGTATAAGAAAAAAATACAGGACTGTTACAAGAAAAATGATAAACACGTTTAAAAAGCCAGAAAAAAGAGAGAAAAAACAGATTTAAAAATGATGATAATTAAGTGTAAAGATAGGTATTACTGAAAATGTTTGGTGACTGGGGTGAGGATTGGGGTTGATCCATTCATAAAGCAGCTGTTTTTCTTTTGTTTGTTTCTTTTGATGTGCACAAAAAGTGACAGGTAATACAAGATTTTTTTTCGTTCATGGAAATGTATGTATATGTGTTTATTGCTGGTCAGAAAAAGAAAGCCGAACAAAATGTTGTACGGCATGAACTAAATAAATAAATAAATAAATTAGAAATGGATTTTTATCTCCATCATTTATTCTTTATTCAGATTGGGTTCCTGCAGTTTGTCAGAGATCAGCTGTGCTTCTCTGGCCTCAGCTCTGAAGTCCAACCCGTCCCATCGGAGAGAGCTGGAGCTGAGTGGAAACAAGCTGCAGGATTCAGGAGTGAAGCTGTTGTGTGGTTTCCTTCAGAGTCCACACTGCAGACTGGAGACTCTGAGGTCAGACACCATTTTTTCCTTCTGTGCTGAGATTAATATAATGTGAAAGTTGTGGTGACACTAAAGTGCAGACATAAGGCTGATATTATACTGATCCATACTGAGGATCTTAATGCTAAAGTCTATTTTCTTCTTCAGTGGTTTAGTCCATTGACTGTGGCAGAGCAATGTTGAGCTCCACATTTAAAAGCTTTATATAACCAGAAACATCTCCACTGGATAATTCACTCTGAACCTCTTTGTTACATCCCGACTCAATGGGTAAAGGAGGTAATATAAAACTAGATGTTTTTGGTAAAGTGAAAAGGTATTTAATTGGAAAGCTAGAGATCGACTCAAATGTAGTACCACAAAAAGGGCCTTTGGGTGGTGCTTAAACCATAAAAACATTAGAACAAAGAGACAGTTACCAAGCTATACAAAATAAAGTAAAACAAAAGAAGATCTCTGTTTAGCTCCAAAAGGTTTTAAAAGCCAAACACAGAGCAGCAAAGAGAGCAGCATCCCTAAACCACGTGAGGCTAACATGGGAATACTAACACAACTCAAAGGGATCAGTAGTGAAATTAAACCATGGCCCAGTCCCACAGGTAGAAATAATATTCTCTAGAACAACATTCTAGATAATTGCACACTTCCAACACAGAACCAGCAGCTAACAGATCACTCAAGTCTGTAGTACTTACAGATGACAAAAGCTCGGAGTGAAAACATTAGTGTTGTTTAATTGGCGAACGATTCATACATTTGAACCTTTCTTTTATATAATTTGGGAGTGAGGCGTGGTCTCAGTGAGGGATTTGTTCTTTTAACGCATCAGGGTTTTTCCTGGCTTCGAATGGGCCTTTGGGGAGAGACTTCGCACAACAGTGAGCATGATCGGTACTCGTACAGTAAAGGCAATGAGTTATGACTGAAATCTATGGATTTTCATGTTATTCCTGACATTTTGATAAACAAAATATATCCATAACCTGGAGAAGTAACTAGTATAAATGAATATATTAATAAATGTAACCAGGGTGCCATTTGGGGGGGGGGGTTCTCCCCTTCTGGTTACTACATCCCTGCCTCTGCTGAATAATTTTTATCCCTGGAGGGCATAAAGTTTATCCCCCCAATGCTACTTCACTAGTGATGCAACTGATCACAAAACACATGGTTCGTTTTCATGAAAAAAACCCATCCAAATCGCATTGTGAATATAGCGTTAAATATAAAGTATAATGTTAGTTTGATCATATATATACAGGTTACACTTTATTTGGATAGTCTACCCACAGACCAGGCATTAGTTTTATTAGTTGAGATTCAACAATTCAACTGTCCATCCATCCATCCATCCATCTTCAACCGCTTATCCTGCGTACAGGGTCGCGTGGGGGCTGGAGCCTATCCCAGCTGCGTAGGGCGAAAGGCGGGGTACACCCTGGACAGGTCGCCAGTCCATCGCAGGGTCACACAAAGACAGACAACCACTCACACTTACATCCACACCTAAGGGCAATTTAGAGACACCAATTGACCTAGCCTGCATGTCTTTGGATGGTGGGAGGAAGCCGGAGCACCCGGAGAAAACCCACGCAGACACGGCAATTCAACTGTTTCAAAAATAAAACAGTTTTATTACATCACTGTGGTAAAGGTTTGATTAGGGCCCATGTTAGTGTATTCATTATGAGTTCAGATCATAGACCACTATATAGCTTACCATTAGAACAATATTAATTCCAGTTGGACAAAACTCACAAAACTCTCCACACAAGCACGGCACATTATCAGCACATGGACACATAAAATGTATTCCTTCATTTCTTTCATGGTAAAAGCAATTTCTGCCCTGTTGCTGTCACGGTAACGTAACGTTACACGGTGTGTCGTCTAACATTCGGCCAATTCATATTTCCTAATGGCCACGTCTGAGCGAGAAAACAGCTAAAACTACAGATGATCTGTGACTGTCTGCACAGTCTGTGAATCGTTTCAGGTGTTTTCTTTGCCCCACACTGATGGAGAAATACATTTGATTATCATGCTGCATTACTCTATGTCAGAAACATTAAAAGGTTTAAGTAAAGTAGCCTAATTAATGTCTGTTATTCAGGTGTTTTCTTTGCCCCACACTGATGGAGAAATACATTTGATTATCATGCTGCATTACTCTATGTCAGAAACATTAAAAGGTTTAAGTAAAGTAGCCTAATTAATGTCTGTTATTATTATCAAATCAGTGACGTGGAAATGAGATTCATTTTAAGATGCTACTATTGTGATTGTTCTAATGTGCTTCATCAGGATAATTGAATAAAATATTGATTTACTGATTAGACATGTTTTTGATTTTTATATAAGATAAATTGGTATATTAATCAAGTAATGGGCAACATTTTTTTTCTTTAGATAAACAAAACTAGTCGTTACATTAATCAACTAATCGAAAAAATAATCGTTAGATTAATCGATTTAAAAAATAATCATTATGGACAGCCCTACTCTGAAGTTGTTTGATAAATTGGTATTACACACACATTCAGAGGGGATTTGAAACTTTGGTACAAAAATAAGAGGGTATCTATGAACAACTTTGCACTCTTGTGAACAACGTTGTGCTTTAGCAAACTATTTAATCTTAAACCCATTGTAGAGCTATAAATGGTGATGAAACAGCAACAAAAGTCAACAGATGTATTTAATGTTTTTCCAGCAACCCTAAATCAAAAGAATAAAAAAATAGAGTAATTTCCCTAACATTTTATTGTTGTTGGGTTTTTTAACTTTTAATGGACACATGTAGGCTAATATATTTTATACTCTGTGAATATAATCCAACTAATCTTATTTCCACCCTGTAGACACCTTATTTTGAAAACCTGACAATGTCACATGTGTATCCTCTTCACGTTAAATTCATCAATTCCGACCTCATTTGATAAATAATGTATGTTGTATGTGGTTCTCATATGGCGTAACATGAAGACTTCACAGCCTCTCTTCAGCTAGGACTCTCATACTGACAGGATACAGTTGCTAACCTGCATATCAATTCAGTCCATATCAGTGGGTTTACCATAAAGGTTTCAATACATATGCACTCCAAATTTTGGCAGGGCTAGCTTATTTGCCTTCTCACTAACGACTGATAGAAACAGACTGTTAAGGTTACCGTAGTGGTTGTCTCGAGTCGGATGCCAAAGCCTGTGAGTCTGCAAGCTTACAGCAGCGCACAGCAGTGGCACAAAACACGTTAGAGGTCTTAAACGTCATTATGAGATGTGTAAAAATATTTTTGGTTCATTTTGAGACTATGGCGGAGCAAATTAGACTATGACGAGCTCCGTGGGATGCAGAATGTGAAGGAGAGGAGATGGGACCTGAGGGTATTTATGGAAATACTGGCAATGACGTGATTGATGCGTGGTCCCGCTCCTGAAACTCTTAACTAATTAGCTCCACTTAAATACGTTTCTGTGGGTTTTTCTTTGTGTTTGGCTCCACAACATGAGTTTGTATAGATGGAACCACTGGTGGAGCTGCAGACTTTAAGAGGTGAAGTCACTACGTTTTTATTGAAGTAGCAGCAAGTTTTCATTAATATTAATGAGAGCTCTTTTTACCTTTTTGTATTTTACAGTTTGAACCTGCTTCCTTTTGAGTTCAGGTGTTTGGAATTTCCATTGTCTAAACTTCTACATTCTAAACCTTCTTCAGCTCTGAACAGATTATTAAACACTGAATGATTTCAAGCAGGAACATTGTCTTCTAAAGTTATATAATTTATTCTTTATTCAGATTGAGGGACTGCAGTTTGTCAGAGATCAGCTGTACTTCTCTGGCCTCAGCTCTGAAGTCCAAACCCTCCCACCTGAGAGAGCTGGTCCTAAGTGACAACAAGCTGGAGGATTCAGGAGTGAAGCTGCTGTGCGATTTCCTGGAGAGTCCACACTGTAGACTGCAGACTCTGAGGTCAGTAGAGAGTTGGAGTCAGTCCATGCTGGTTTCAGCAGTATTGTATTAAACACAGTTAGTATCAAAGCAGAGATCCAGTATTTCCTGTAAACCTTCCTACTTTTTCCTTCTGTGCTGAGATTAATAATAATAATAATAATAATAATAATAATAATAATAATACATTTTATTTATAGGCACCTTTCTGAACATTCAAGGTCACCTCACAAAACATAATAATACAGTACAGCAATAAATAGATAAAATTAACAACTATATAATTATAGTGCATAGAATCAGGGTACATAACAACTGGAAACAAAGATTGATAAATAGTGATCACATGGGATATGCCAGCTTAAAAAGATGTGTTTTCAGGTGAGATTTAAAAATAGACAGCAAGTCAATGTCTGGTGAAAGAGAGTTCCAGAGATGAGGGACAGAGCGGCTGAAGGCTCTGACCCCCATGGTGGTCAAACGGGCAGGAGGGACAGTGAGGTGAACAGAAGAAGATGACCTAAGAGTACGGGTGGGGGTGTTAATATGAAGGAGGTCAGAGAGGTTCAGAGGAGCGAGGTTATGAATGGCCTTGAAAGTCAGGAGCAGAGTTTTCAAATCAATGCTATATTTAACTGGGAGCCAATGAAGCTGCTGAAGGACATGAGTGATATAATTAATGATATGATTAATAGAAGTAGTTCTGGTGATGATACGGGCAGCAGAGTTCTGAACCATGTATGGATTTGAGAGGAAGACCAACGAGAAGAGAATTACAATAATCAATGCAGGATGTGACTAGTGTGTGAACAAGAATGGCTGTACTAGTGGGTGAGAGAGACGGTCGGAGGCGATTAATGTTACGTAAATGGAAGTGTGCAGACCGAGTGACATTATTAATGTGAGCTTGAAATGACAGTGTGGTGTCGAGGATCACACCCAGACCTGACCTGAGAGGAGGGGGGAACTGTGGAGTTGTCAATGGTAAGAGAAAAACTGTCAGATTTAGTTTAAGTTGATTTGGTGCCAATGAGAAGAACCTCGGTTTTGTCACTGTGAAGTTTGAGGAAGTTGCAAGGGAACCCGGATTTGATTTCTGTTAGTGCAGTCATAGAGGGAGGTGGGTGGGAGGGATGTGGTAGATTTGGTGAGTTATTGCAGCTGATTTTAGAGTTGAGGGAACAATACCAGAGGTGAGAGAGGAATGTATAATGGTAGTTATTTGGGAAGAGAGAGAGGGTGAGCAGGCTTTTCCTAAGATGGTAGGAAGAGGGTCAAGCTGACAAGTAGTTGGTTTTGAATTTCTAATAATGTCCAATATTTCAGCAACAGAGGGAAGCGAGAAACTTGAAAATGAACGAGAAATAAGTGTTGGGAGAACTGAAAAAGACTGAGAGGTATAAGTAGTCAGTTGCTGGGGAATCTTGTGTGCTTTGGAATTAAAAATGACATTAAGGAGTTACAGTAAGTAGCTGAGTACAGATGAGGCGCGAGAGAGTCCGGTGTTTCCTTCACCAGAACTTGTTATATCTGAACAATAGGTGGATTTGTCTGTAGCATCTTTGTAGTGGAGAATGTGGTTTTAACTAACTTGGTGTACAGCAAGTCCACTTCTCATGTAACGGCGTTCCAGGCGACGACCTTTTAGCTGGTGTAGTTCTAATGTAAACCATGAGGCAGAATGGGTGAATGATTATTAAACACTGAAAGATTTCAAGCAGGAACACTGTCTTCTAAAGTTACATCATTTATTCTTTATTCAGATTGAAGCGCTGCAGTTTGTCAGAGATCAGCTGTGCTTCTCTGGCCTCAGCTCTGAAGTCCAACCCCTCTCATCTGAGAGAGCTGGACCTGAGTAACAACAAGCTGCAGGATTCAGGAGTGAAGCTGCTGTGTGGTTTTCTGGAGAGTCCACACTGCAGACTGGAGACTCTGAGGTCAGTTCACTGACTGTTACTATTGTAGATCTGATATGTTTCGTTAACAATTGAACCTAATTTCTGTTTATACATAACTCCCGCCCATAAAGTTGTAAATCTTGTTGTAATGTTGTTAGTCTGCAGTCACAAAGACTTGTGTTTCTTAAAGAAACTGTAGAAAATGTCCAGAGTTAGTTGTTAAAGTAAATGAATGTTTCTAATTTTTGGAAAAGGTCACATCTGTATACAAATGATCCCCTGAACTAATATTTGTTTTAAACTGCTTAAGTTTACTTGTTGAAGTAGAAATGTTTCTTTGTTTCTGTTGGTTTCAATGTGTTTTCACAAAGAATGTCTGATCATTGATATCGATCCCTTTCTCCCCCCTTAAAACTTGGTTTTGAGTGCCCTCGACAGTAAAGTCCCCTCGACGAGGGAAGTGGGGTGAAGATCTTTCCCTATGAAATGGGACACCACTATATGCAAATTTACGTAGCGAACGTGCCCACCCACGTCACGCGCAGCGTCGACGTGTCTACCGGTAGTAGCCTACTACTATTTTCATTCAAGGAAAATACTGGGTCCAGTGGTTGTGTTGCCTGTTGTGTGGACTGTGTTGGTTTATCTACGTCTGATCTATCAACAGAGAAGACATGTGGAAAACAGAAGACGCATTCGCCGTCTTCTTTGCCAAATGTGAAATGACAGCATAGTTCATTATAGATAGATTAATGCTTATTAAGGCTGAAGTTATTAATTCCAGAGCTACGAGTTATTTTCTCTTTGCCTTTTAGTTGTTTATTCACATTAATGGTGCAATCATCAGCAGGTTTATTAGACCCTGCCCTTTAAGACCGAATGCACATATGTCATCCCAACTGCCTAACTCCCATTTAAGACATGAACTGTTCTCAAACCGGTCATTTTGCCATATTTTTTGTGTGTATTTGATCGTTTGGACGCATACCAAACCCAAAGTAAAGTTTGCTTGTCTAGTTGCAGTCTGTTTCGGCAGCTGCCATGGGAACAGGGGCAACGCTCTCTTGCGCTGATCATTGTGCTTTTAATAGCTATTTACTATCAAACACGTCCCGCAAGTTTTCGTAATTTGAAACAACAGACACTGCACTTTACAACAATCACCGATTGTGTTCAGTGCTGATTCTGAAGTTTGGGTTCAGGGAGAAATGACAGTGCGCTGTGATGGGAACGATGATGCGTTAGACGAATGCGGCTCGTTTTTAATAGTTTTACCTCACGTTAACTTCTTTTAGAAGTTAATCATTGGAACCCGATATCGACAATAAAGTTAACTAACGTCACCCAGATCAAATGTATATTTGATGGGCAGACTCTCTCGAAGCAATCGGCAGATATCATTAACATCAGCAGATGAAATTAAATATGTTCGTGAAATATTTTGTAACATTAGTGTTCAAAACTCAACAGTCCATTGGATGTGCATCAAACTAACATATTCCAACATATGTCGACATTTTAAAATGCTTATTTGCGAAAATATACTTTAATTAAATAGTTCCTTTCCAGCGGTGTCCGCCATCTTGGTTGAGAAATTTTGGCCGGCTTGCTGAGTTCGCAAGGTATCCTGGGTAATTTCATCTCCCACTTCGTTTTGAGCCTGCATCGGACCTCACTATGTTTTGAGGGTTGATTTTAAGGGAAGATTAGCACTCCCCCTTGCTCCCTAAGGTATTGGGACACCCTACCCCTACACGAGAACGCGCAAAAGCGAGGGTTAGGGCAGAAATCTAGGGGAAGGGGAGGTATTGGGACAGGGCCATAGAGAGAGAGAGAGATCAAGTAGTTTTTCTCCCCTAGTTCCAGACTGGCTTGAGATCTGCAGCATGTTTGTTTGTTTGTTTTATTTGGATCCCCATTAGCTTCAGCATAAGCTGAAAGCTATTCTTCCTGGGGTCCTCCAATCTTCCATGTGACAATACAATTTATTACATTACACACTATACGCACAGAACATTTACACAACATTTAAATACATATTTTATAATTAACGCCATTGATCACCAAAATAATGATAAAAAATATAAGAAAATAAAAAACATAATTAAAATAAAATGTTGCTACTCCAAATAGATCTATATTAAAGAATAAGCTAACTAAGAACCTTACAACAGTATCTCCTGTGTTTTGTGGAAGTGTTTTGTTGTTTGATAGTATTTGGGAGCGAATTCCATTCACACATTGCCCTGTACCTAACTGAACGTTGAATTGACTTGGTTTTAACTCTAGGTAAAATAAAACAACCCCCTACTGCATGTCTCGTTGGATAATGATGTGTGTCAATAATAAAGGATAGTTTTGTATATAAAATGAAAGGTGTCTTATTTGTTATAACATTATATAAAAATACCATTAATGAATACACCAATCTATTTTTAACTTTGAACCATAAAAGGCTTTCATGCATTTTGTCAACATTTGATCTAAACCCACATGAGAGAGCGACACGTGCAGCTTTATTCTGAATTACTTGTAGTTTTTTTATATTAACGAAATATTTGACCAAACCACAGAGCAATAATCAAGGTGTGAAAAAAACAAAGCATGAAGTACTTGTTTAACAATCTGTGGTGAAAAATATTTTGCACAACTTTTAATAATCAACAAAGTATTACCCATTTTAGTTAACAATTTCTGAACATGTCTGTCCCAACACAATCTATTATCAATTATCACTCCCAAAAGTTTAGCCTCTTCTCTTTGATCAACAGAGTTTTGCCCTATGCTGAGTTCAAGTTTCGGTTTGGAAAGTAAGGAAAAAGGAGTTCTAACCACTAAACAGGTAGTTTTAGATACATTGAGAACCAGTTTGTTACTCCTTATCCAGTCCACCACTAACTGTAGCTCTCTTTGTAGTTTTGTATTTAAATCATTAATATTATTAATATTGCTGCTAAATATATAGTGGAATCATCTGCAAACATTGAGATGCTTGCCTTATCTAAAACAGATGGAAGATCATTGGTAAAGATTGTGTAGAGGAGCGGCCCAAGACAACTTCCTTGAGGCACGCCATGTTCCACAACCCTTACCTTTGAAAAACTTCCATTAAAATAAACTAGTTGTCTTCTATCTGACAAATAACTTTTCATCCATAATAATGCGGTTTGTGAAAAACCATAATACTCCAATTTTTTTAACAGTAAGTCATGATCAATAATATCAAATGCTGCAGTGAAATCAAGCACGACAACACCTATTATTTTCCTTTCCTCCATATCTTTGAACCAGTCATCAACCATCTGAGTCAGGGCAGTGGCTGTTGAGTGTTTTCCTCTATATGCATGCTGAAAAGTTGTAATCAAATCATTATTCATAAAATAAGACTGAATCTGTTCATAAACAATTCTTTCCATTATTTTTCCAAGAATTGGTAATAAACTTATTGGTCTACTGTTTGATCCAGAAAAAGGCATTTTCTTATTTTATTCTTATTTTATATTATGCTTAAAACACAGATTAATTATATGAGCAATGTTATTGATCTGTGATGGCATGAATAGGTGTATGAATGTTGTGCTGACATTTGGATTGTAGAAGGCTGACATTATGATGATCTACAATAACACAATGACAAACTCCCCCTACTCATTTTAGGGAAAAGCTCATTGATTAGGACATAGTAATGTTGAGCTCCACATTTAAAACCTAAACACATCAGATTGAATTAGAAATGGATTTTTATCTCCATCATTTATTCTTTATTCAGATTGAGTCTCTGCAGTTTGTCAGAGATCAGCTGTGCTTCTCTGGCCTCAGCTCTGAAGTCCAACCCCTCCCATCTGAGAGAGCTGGACCTGAGCTGGAACAACCTGCAGGATTCAGGAGTGAAGCTGCTGTGCGATTTCCTGGAGAGTCCACACTGTAGACTACAGACTCTGAGGTCAGTAGAGAGTTGGAGTCAGTCCATGCTGGTTTCAGCAGTATTGTATTAAACACAGTTAGTATCAAAGCAGAGATCCAGTATTTCCTGTAAACCTCCAACCTTCTCAGCGGCTGCTTTCCTCAGTGAAGCTGTGAGAGGAGAATGGTGACAGGCTTCAGGATTGGACAGAAAGACAGAGAGAGAGAGAGAACAGGCAGCCAATTAGATCAGCCAGAAGCTTGTTGTGATCATGTGTTTGAGTTGATGTGAAGACGATGATGTTGTTGATGTGTTCATGCCTCCAGTAAATAAAGTTGGATTCCAGCTGACAGCATCACAAGATGTATAGAGACAGTGGTCCTCATTCATCAAACTGTTGGACCATCAAATCTTATCTCAAAGTGTTTGTTCTCTCATTTCAACACTAAACTATTGATAAGTTCATCTTTGTCACAGCTCTGAGATCAGTCTGACTGAAGCCTGCAAATCACTGGCTCTTATTTCAAAGAACTATTTTAATTTTAGTTTTAGTCTAGTCTTTGTGTCAAGCTGTCATTTTAGTTTTTATTAGTTTTAGTTACGTTCATACTCTTTTTAGTCTAGTCAAGTTTCAGTCGACTAAAAGTCTGACCATTTTAGTCTAGTTTTAGTCGACAAAAACTGATGACCTTTTAGTCTAGTTTTAGTCAATGAAAATTTTATTCTCTTTTTAGTAATGCAATTCTATTTAACCCAGTCAATATAATATAACTACCTACTAGTAGTATAAACTAAACCAAAATTTTCTTTCAGCCAAACCCATTTCAAACAAGGTTATCTTATATTATTGTTGCCTTAAAGACTCAAGAACATACATCCATTCAGACACGGAAGTGACGGAACGGAAGATGCACTGATTTGAAATTACAACATTTATTTTACCAACCAAACATGTTAGAAGTGCACACATATAAATTTAAAATAAATCAAAACAATAAATAAAATAGTATCACATGAAAATGGCAGAAATAAATGAATACATTCAAGTTTACCATAAAGAGAAACAAGGTGCTTGAATGCTTGAGCAAAAATAACATACTAAAAAGTGCAAATAAAATGTGTGTGTCTGTTACTTACTTGTATTGCTTGTAAACTGAAGTCAGATTTTGCATCCTAAAAACTATTAAAAGATATAATAATACTATGGCGAGCAGGTTGAGGGATGTGAGAGAACGTCGCAAGGCTGGTGGCGTGAGTGTTAATTAACGTCACCTGTGAGACGCACCGGTCTTGCATCTCTCACGGAGATTCTGTGTCCGACTTAACTTTTGTCGTTTACGCTAACTCACCACCGCTCTGCACATAGCATCTGCATCTTCTAAATAATGCCGCGAGTGGGGCTTGAGGAAGTGACTTCGCCTGCGTCTGCGCAGTGCGATCTGATGCGCCTGAAGTGTAAATACTGTGGAAATACTTTCAAACACGACTAAACGAGACGAAATAACGGTATAACATTTTGTCTCGTCTCGTTTTGGTCAACGAAAATACAGAGACATTTTATCATAGTTTTCGCTTTGTAAACCACATTTAGTCTCGCTTTTATTCGACCAACAATATTGCAAAATAAATTTAATTATAGTCATCGCCACATGACCAGCATTTTCGCTATGCGCTCGCCTCGCTTTCGCCACGTGATAAAGGTTCGTTGACGACGATATTTAGTCATCATTTTCGTTGACAAAAGCAACAATACTCAGCTGTCCAATCACAGTAGAGGAGGGGCGGGACAAATACTACACCGTAGCAACGGTTACTACCCAACTGAGTCCGTCCTCTCTCTCCACGAACTTCTCTTCATACAGCGCAAGGGCCAGAGCAAGTAGGCTACTGTGGTGTTGACATTTTTACATCAAGTAGCCTAATGTTAGGAAGAACTACTTGCAACCACAGATTTGATGTATCATAGCAACCAAAGCAGTCGGAAAAAAACATAGACTGTATATAAAAAAACGCTGCGCCTCAAAAACGCCCGCTAGCGCTCCCTGCTGGGCGTTTTGAGAAGACTGAGAAGAGCAGCTGCCGTTTTCAACTGGCAAAAAACGCTTTGGTGGACACGGGCCCTGAGAGCTGATAAAGGGAGTCTCTGTAAACTCTAATTTATGACTTCTGTTGTCTGTCTTCTTCTCTCATCAGCTGGTGGTCATGAATGTGAGTGATGAGAAAGGTGGTGGTGTTGAGAGAGGATCAGCTGTGTCCTGATGATCCAGAGAGGTTGAAGCAGCAGCATCAGCTTGTGTGTGGAGAGGCTCTGACTGGGCCATGTTACTGGGAGGTAGAGTGGAGAGGAGAGCTTCATCCAGCAGTGACTGACAGAGGAATCCCAACAGTGCTGCAGTCTGAAATGCTCTGAGATCAGCTCCACTGTCAGACACAAAGTCAAGTCCACCATCATCCCTGTGTGTTCCTCTGGATGTGACAGAGTATCATCAGTGTGTCTGGACTGCTCTGCTGCTGCTCTGTCCTTCTACACAGTCTCTGCAGACACACTGAGACTCCTCCACTCCTTCTGCTCCACACTCAGCCACCTTTTCCACCCTGACCTGGACCTTATTTCATTTAGATGTTCTGAACCCAAAGTGCCTCTGCAGATTAACACTTTTTCCGTTTTGCTTTCTGTTTCAGCTCCACCTTGCGGATTGATGGAGAACTGCAGTGAATTTCCACATTATATTTCTAACACATTTTCATGTGAAAAAGCAGCATCCTGTCTGCATGCATAAAGTTCTCTCTCTGAAGTTCTACCAACACCAGACTTTTCTCTCAGTTTAACTGATAATTGTTTGTAACTCACAGAAACAAGAAGATAAAGCCTGTAGAACGTCTACCATCATCTGGTTATTATGTAGGGGGATATATATTTTGCAGACTGTACAGCCTGGTAGGACAAGTACTGTAATTGCTTTGTGTGTATGAAAAGTGCTATTTCAATGCAATGCATTAATAACTGATTACGATAATAATTTACCATTTAATGTGGGGGGTTGGGGGTTATCAATTGCAAAGGAAACTTTCATAACAAGGATACAATGTTGCATTCAGTTCAATGTACATTCTGAGTCAAGTAGTTGGTTGAAATCAAGGCTGTTTAGATATTTGTAGGAGCAGCTTCCTTACAAAAGGCTACAGAGTGACTGGATCTAGCTTTCAAAGAGTAACACTGATGACCACGGACTATTGCAAAATAAATGTTTTCTTTACGAAGGAAAAGATATGGTAATCTTGTTAAAGGGGTGGTATTATGTTTTTTGGCTTTTTCCCTCTCCTTTATTGAGTTATATATCTTTTTTGTGCATGTAAAGTGAAAAAGCCCAAAGTCCAGCCCAAAGGGAGTTCCCATCTCCCACAGAAAACTCTGCTCAGAACCGCTTGAAAACAGCTCGTTTGTAGTCCAACCCTTCACTTCCTTTACTTGTGACATCAGAATGCAAACGCGTCATAAAGCTCACCAAGCTGCTGGCGGGGTCAGGCATGCCCTCAAACTACGCTAGTCTTGAGCAGAGGCCTTTTGGCTCGACTCGCCTTTGTTTGGGTTTCCATTGTAGAAAAGTTGGACCTGTACCTGCTTCCAGGTACTTTTTTTCTTATCACCTCACCTCCGTTGAGGTTCCAAGCCAGCTGAGGGAAACTAAAATGTAACGTGAAAACACAACAGACAGCTGATTCAGAGAGAATATTCACTATTCACTGCATCATCATTGCACCAGACAGAGGCCAGCAACAGGAAGTTTTGATGTGAGAAATCAGCTGTGTAGATGTCGAATATTGACAGTTTTACGAGAAGTGATGGCGGAACAAAAATGCTTGAATATATATAAGGTTCAAACGTTTTAACCGTAGACTGTATATATTTTAAGAGCTGTGTGGATCGCTGGTGTGTGTGTCGCATTGAACATTACGTCGAGGCCGTTGTGTGTGGCGTCGCTATCTCTGGGTAGCCTTTCAAACTCTATACAGTGGATGTAACAGCTCAGTTGAACTTGCGCATGGCACAACCCCTAGATTTGAGGTAGGTCGTGGAATACGACAAGGTTGTCCCCTTAGCCCTTTTCTTTTTCTCCTTGTTACACAAATCATGGCTAGACATATTAAAAATGCCCAGTTCCAAGGTATATTGACATTAGGTACAGAATTCAAAATTTCACAGTTAGCGGATGATACGGCATTATTTCTCCGTAATAAGCACGAGGTCATCAAAGCAATTGATTCTATTACAAAATTCTCTGAAGTGTCTGGTTTAAGAATGAATCTAAATAAATCCGCCCTGTTATCACTAAAGGAATGTGACTTATCAGAAATAAGTGGTATTCCTGTTAAAAAATACAATAACATACTTGGGGTTATCATTGATAAAATGAAAAAAGGCGTTGCAATCTCAATTTTGACCCCATACTAGAGAAAATAAGGAAAAGATTTGATATATGGTTGATGAGAGATTTGTCACTGAATGGCAGAGTTTTATTGTCTAAGGCAGAAGGGATATCACGTGCCGTCTATTTATCTTTATCCATGGGAATGCCAGCTAGTGTATATAAAAAACTTGATAAGATCTTATTTAATTTCATTTGGAGGAATAGATCCCATTATTTACGTAAAGATATTTTATGTAATCTAAGGAAAGATGGTGGTCTTGAAGTGTTGACCTTTGAAACCTTAAGTAATTTTTTGGTTAGATGGTTAAATAATTTAATTAAGGAAGCAGAGACCATTTGGAACACCTTTCCCAAATACATGTTTGATTCACTGGGAGGATTAAACTTCTTGTTGAAATGTGATTTTAAAGTTGAGAAGTTACCTGTGAAGTTAGCCAACTTTCACAAGCATGCCCTGTTAGCCTGGAAAATGGTCTACAAACATAATTTTTCTCCCACGAACTGTTATATTTGGAACAACAGGAATATTCAATATAAAAGTAAATCTATATATTTCCAGAGATGGGTTGATAACAACTCATGAACACAGAAGGCCAGTTACTAACATACGATGAGTTTCTTTCAAAAGCAAAATTTCCTGTCTCCCCTAGGGAATATGCTATCGTTTTTGATGCTGTGCCAAGAAATATTATTCAGATTTTAAAATATAACTCAACCGGTGTAAGTGGCAGTAATTTGACTACACAAGAAATTTTTCTTGGCGACATTGACATCACAACCAAAAAATGCCCAAACAAATACATTAGGAATTTAATGCACACTAAAACACTCCCTGCAGCACGATCCTTTTGGGCTTCTCAGTTTGAAGACATCAAATGGGAAAGAGTGTGGTTAATTGGGGACAAGTTCCTCTTAAATAATAAAATAAAGGAGGTGTCTTATAAAATTGTACATAGAATATACCCAGCAAAGAAAACGTTAGAGAGATTTAAGATTGATATTGAATATTCCTGTACCTTTTGTGGTAATTATGATGAAACAATTTGTCATTTGTTTTATGATTGTACATACAGTATGATATTTTGGAGAGATGTTGAAAACTATATAAGACGTAAAACTGGTCAAACTGTCAACAGCAGATGGTGGAAGCTGAGAGTTTTTAGCAGCTCCATAGAAAGAGAAGCTGGAGGCAGGTGAAGTTCTGCACAGCCTTCAGACTCAGTGATCAGCTTCCTCTGGTGGCAGTGCAGCCTTCTCTTTGATATAAACACAAGTCAAAGGTCAGAATCAAAGCTTGTTGGCGCCACAGAAGGACTCGTGCACAGAAGGGGCAGAGTGCCCTCTGCTGGTGGAGCTCACACACAGCAAGAAAGCTTAAAAATATTATATGTCATATGTGTTAAGAAACTAAAATATGAATTAAATATAATATAAACTTAAATAAACAGGCTAACTGCGATCCTAAGCTGCATATAACATTAGTTAAATTGTCTTAATCTGAAGTTACAGGTCACCAATGGTCTTACAAATGTTTAATTCTCCCTAACAGCTTAACAGTTATTATTTTATTAGTTATTGTTTTTATTTCAGTTAACTAAAGTGTTTTTTTACATACAGTGCTACTTTATTTTCACTAAAAACGTTCTTTTAGTTTTGTTTTAGTCTAAAATCACCTTTCTAACTGCATGGCACATGGGCTACTTTTATTTTGGAGGCTTTACCTGTTACTATCCCTTCCAAATAAGGAATAGACCACGTGACTTCCGTTTTTGGTTTAGAACGAGAAACGAAGTTCACAGACCGTCTTCATTTCAAGTTTTTTGATTCTGATACAAAAAACGGTTATTTGGTTTTTCGTTTTGAAACAAAAAACAAATAAAGGGTATTTTGGTTTTAGTATTATAACGAATTACGGATTATCCACAGATACCCAGACCAGGTCCGAGTAGGGTCAGGGTATCTGTGGATAATCCGTAATTCGCTTGTAAAACAAAACCAAAATACCGCTTATTCGCTTTTTTGTTTCAAAACGAAAACCAAATAACCCTTTTTTTCGCTCAGAATCCAAAACGAAAAACCAACTAAAACGGGCCGCTTTTTTCGCTTTTGGCGATTCATTTTATCCTTATTCATTTTGGAACAAATAATGAAAAGAGTCTGTGAACTTCAGTCAATTCGTTTCTCGTTCTGAACCAAAACGGAAGTCACGTGGTCTGTTCCTTTTTGGAAGGGATAGTAACAGGTAAAGCCTTCACAATAAAAGTAGCCCATGTGCCATGCAGTTAGAAAGGTGATTTTAGACTAAAATTAAACTAAAAGGACGTTTTTAGTAAAAATAAAGTAGCACTGGGTGTAAAACACTTTAGTTAACTGGAAATAAAACAATAAATAATAAAATAATAACTGTTAGGCTGTTAGGGAGAATTAAACATTTGTAAGACCATTGGTGACCTGTAACTTCAGATTAGGACAATTTAACTAATGTTATATGTAGCTTAGGATCGCAGTTAGCCTGTTTATTTAAGTTTATATTATATTTAATTCATATTTTAGTTTCTTAACACATATGACATATAATATGTTTAAGCCTTCTTGCTGTGTGTGAGCTCCACCAGCAGAGGGCACTCTGCCCCCTTCTGTGCACGAGTCCTTCTGTGGCGTCAACAGTCTTTGATTCTGACCTTTGACTTGTGTTTATATCAAAGAGAAGGCTGCACTGCAACCAGAGGAAGCTGATCACTGAGTCTGAAGGCTGTGCAGAACTTCACCTGCCTCCAGCTTCTTTCTGTGGAGCTGCAAAAACTCTCGCGATTTCTTCCAGTGTAATGTACTTATTATGTTAGTTAAGTAGATTAAATATTTTTAATGCAGCCTGTTGTAAAAGCCTGTATGAAAGTGAAACTGAGTCCCAAGACAGGTGATATGAGCCTGTGCAGGTCTGAGGACTGATGAGAGTATCTGGCCCCATCACCTACCATCACTCTCTGTTCAGATAAATGCTGACTGTCAGGACAAAGCAGAACACCAGTCCTTCCTCCAGCACCAGAGAAGGGCCCTGTTGGCACTTTCAGATATTCACATCATGATTTGGCTTTTGTGCATGAGAAAATGTAAATACATGGTGACCTGTAGACCCAGCTCCAACCTGTCCACCCTACCCGCCACCCTCCTTTAGGACCAATCACCTTCACCCTCTTTACAGACAGCATCTCACATGTGGAGCCTGATACTTGAGGCTTTCAACGTTAAAAGAAAATAATTGTAATTTAAAAGTCTCTTTTTGTGTTACATTGGATTTATTGAAAGGAATTAGAGACAAATCAGCTGTTTACATGATCGTCCTGTCTGTTTCCTGGAGGCTGAGTGTGATATGTGATGGTAACTGGATCGAATTCATGTTCCTGATCATTTGGTGGGTTCTGTGTTTGTTGCACTTTGTTCTCAGAAGTATGTCCAGCCCTGTCAGTGTGGTTCCGGTTGTCCCTGCAGACATGTTGCAGCATTGAAACAGTGTGAGGGACGTGTGTGGACAGACTGATTCAGTGCTGCGTGTTGCTTGTTTTGTGGGACGTTTGATATGTTAAGAGGAAGAGAAGTCAGTCCTGCTCTGAGTCTTCTGATTTATTAGATGAGAGAAAATGTCATTAGAAGTTGCTGTTGGTGTTCTGTGATGTGACAGAAGGAACAGGTTTTTATTCTGAATTAATCCAACAAAAGGTTAATGTCAGGGTAACTGGACTTGGTTGAAGAAGATCTTCAACCAAGTTCAGTGAGAATCTTCATAGAAATCTGAATTAATGGCCTAATGTCCAAATAAAGCTCGGTGTCCATCTGACTGATGAGCCCTCAGATTGTTAACTGGCAGTTAAGGCTGCTGCTCTGCAGAACACTGAACAATGTGCTCAGACTTTCTCATCTGTTTAAGGGGACTTTGACCCGGCTGTGTGGTTATCCATTTTCTTGTTGTGATGGCTTTCAGCCTGGTAATGCCACAATCTAGTTTCACCTTCTCAGGTAAACTCCACCCTGCCTCTCCAGTAGCAGCACACACCTGGAGACAGTTACCTCATTAAGAGCTGATGTTCAGGGAGCACTCAGGATCTCTCTTATGGCTCGCTTCCACTGAGTGGTGCGGTACGGTTCAGTACGGTACGGTTCAGGTCGGGTCGCTAAACCATGATCGGGCTCAGCGTTTCCACTGCCAACAGTACCCTACTTGATAGGCGTGGTGGATGATCCCTTGTAGCACGCTGCAAGTGACGCATTCTCTGTCAACCAATCACCGCTCTGCAGTGAGTCTAGCTCCACCTTTAGTACCGTACCACTGTGCTAGGTACCCCAACAAAAGGGTACCCAAAAGTGGTACTGGTACGGTTCGGCTTTTGGTACCATTCACAACTTTTGACAGTGGAAGCGCCAAATAATTGCGTACCGCATCGAACTGAACCGCACCGCACCACTCAGTGGAAACGAGCCATTAATGCATTGTGTCAGTGTGGTCAGGGAGCAGGTCAGGATTTTGTATGGTCGGCCTCGAGGATGATGCCTAATTGTTTGAACTTTTATGAACACTTTTTAAATTGTTTTTATATCAGGCATTTTAAGTCACCAAGACCCTGTAGACCCTGTAGACTGCATGGCCTGTTCTCCGAGAGTTCACCACAGAGAGAGGTTGATACCCTGAGTTGCCTTAAACATCTGCTCCTTGAATGAGGTGGAGTCAGAGCTGGTGGATGATTCACTGCATTAGTTCAGGGTTGTATAGCCACTGTTTTGTCTGCCTGATCAACTGCTGATTTTTGTGCCTGATTTTAAATGTGGATTCTTTTTATGAGACTCTGTTACAGGTGGAGGGGCCCTGTGAATGTTTTAGCTAGGTTCTGCTGAGGGTGGGGCAGTTTACTTGTTGTTGGGCTGCCTGACTTCCCTCAGCCCTTCTCCCTCTTCTTCCAGTGTTCTGCCAGACTGACAGGGTGGTGGACTGTGGAAGCCCCTCTTCCTTCACTGCATGTCGTGGTGTGTGAATATGACAGCTGTGAGCGGACCTTTAACTGAGCCTTATTGTGTGGGGCTTGCTGTCTTTAGGTGGTGACGCACACCTGTGGGGGTGTCAGGGCATCCTGGTGGCAGTTTAGCTTTGTAACAGTTTGCTTTTATCCTGCAGCATCTCTGCAGCATCTCTGCAGCATGGGCCTTCACATCTTATTGGTTTATTGTTTGAGCTTGTGTTAATAAAACTGCCCAAAACCTGATCTTTAAACTTTTGTGTTTCATAAATCACCTTTCCAGTTGAAACGCATGTCTCTGGTAAAGAAATGCTCTGTAAAAAATAAACCCCCTGGGTTAAAATGGGTACCTAAGCATGCTTATCTGCTTGAAGTGCTACGCTAACCTTTCTTCTAAGGAGGACAGGAGTCCAAAAATGTTCCAATAGCACAGAATTAATTTATAAAAATGTATTGTACATAATGTGAGCTCCTTCTCCTTGTGTGAAATGATGTTTTATAATGTGAAGACTCTTGGATCTGAACGCTCGACATGGGCCTACAACTGCTGTAGCTTTTTAAGTTAATCTACATCTGTCCACAGCAGAGGCTCTGACCACAACCTGGAGGAGGAACTATAGTATAAATGACTCTTGGTATAATATAACCTACACATTATTTACAGCAGGTTTTCTTCACTAACCCACTTTGCTTGTAAATCATTTCTGGGCATATGTGAGTGAAAGAGTTGCACTGCAGAGCCCTGCTTCACTGTACTATTGTACATACTAGCCTACTGTATATGATAGAAATGTGTATTACAAGACAGAAGTTGACATCATCATTATTTACAACAGCAGAGCCACAGCTCCAGGTGTTGTTACCATAAATCATGATGTGAATATCTGAAAGTGCCAACAGGGCCCTTCTCTGGTGCTGCAGGAAGGAGTGGTGTTCTGCTTTGTCCTGACAGTCCAGCATTTATCTGAACAGAGAGTGATGGTGGCTGATGGGGCCAGATACCATCATCAGTCCTCAAACCTGCACAGACTCACATCACCTGTCTTGGGACTCTCACTTTTATTTTACTTTACACAGGTTCAAACAGTGCAGAGCTTCCCCTAGTGGCTCATCAAACAGAATTAAACCAAAGAAAGGCAGTAAAAGTCTTAAAGTCCAGAGCCAGAGGAGCTTGACTGTCAGTGATGCTCACCAGGTTTCACCAGCAGCAACCTCCGGCTCTGCCTACACAACTAATGACAACTACAGGCTGCATTAAAAAATATTTAATCTACTTAACTAACACAATAAGCAAATTACAATGGAAAAATGCAAAGGAAATAAAAATTATTCAACTTTATAGATTTGTTTTGAAGAGTTTTGTTCTGACTCATAACAGCAGATGGTGGAAGCTGAGTGTTTTCAGCAGCTCCATAGAAAGAGAAGCTGGAGGCAGGTGAAGTTCTGCACAGCTTCAGACTCAGTGATCAGCTTCCTCTGGTCGCAGTGCAGCCTTCTCTTTGATAGAAATACTTCAAAAGGGCTTGTTGGCTGTTGGCGCCACTGAAGGACTCAAGGGGACAGAGTGCCCTCTGCTGGTAGAGCTCACACACAGCAAGAAGGCTGTTATATGGGTATAAGAAACTAAAATATGAATTAAATAATATAAACTTAAATAAACAGGCTAACTGCGATCATAAGCTACATATAACATTAGTTAAATTGTCCTAATCTGAAGTTACAGGTCACCAATGGTCTTACAAATGTTTAATTCTCCCTAACAGCCTAACAGTTATTATTTTATTATTTATTGTTTTTATTTCAGTTAACTAAAGTGTTTTTTTTTACACCCAGTGCTACTTTATTTTTACTAAAAAACGTCCTTTTAGTTTAATTTTAGTCTAAAATCACCTTTCTAACTGCATGGCACATGGGCTACTTTTATTGTGAAGGCTTTACCTGTTACTATCCCTTCCAAAAAAGGAACAGACCACGTGACTTCCGTTTTTGGTTCAGAACGAGAAACGAATTGACTGAAGTTCACAGACTCTTTTCATTATTTGTTCCAAAATGAATAAGGATAAAATGAATCGCCAAAAACGAAAAAACGGCCCGTTTTAGTTGGTTTTTCGTTTTTGGATTCTGAACGAAAAAAGGGTTATTTGGTTTTTCGTTTTGAAACAAAAAACGAATAAACGGTATTTTGGTTTTTGTTTTACAAACGAATTACGGATTATCCACAGATACCCTGACCGAGTAGGACCAAGGTACGTTTTGATAGTCTGTTTTTTTGGTATAATTAACAAAGGAAAAAAACAGAAACGGGTTGTTTTTCCGTTTTTTCAATGTTGTGCCAGAAACGAAAAAACCAACATTCAGCACAATGTCTCGTTTTCCTTTCTTACTGACAAAACAAATTTATTACTCAATATTTCCTTTCATTGGTGGGTGGGACTTCATCAGCCCCCTGCTTCTGATTGGACAGTGTTCTCCATCAGTTGTGTCTGTGCTTCAGGCTGCTCTTCAAAATTAAAGTTCTACCAAAGAATTTCCATTCCTGCTGTGGTTCTCCCTCTTTGCCTTACGGCAATGCAAAGTCTACACAAATATACACTTAGATGACCGTTTATTAGTGAAAACTAATTACATAATGCAATAAATCCGCCTTCATGATTAAGAGATTAACAGTTTTTAAGAGGTGGCGATTCAGCTGTATGATCAGTTTGGAGCATGTTTGTGATGAATTAAACAAAGGTGTTTCTGTTATTTAGCCTCACAGAAGGCTCATTTTAATAAATGCTGTGGACAGTAAAGTGTTCATGATATTATAAAGATCGATGGCATCGAACCAACAGCACGCACACCAAAAGGATTTACAGAAAATGACCAGCAGGTGTCGCCCTGCACCTCCCTCAGCTGTGATCACCTGGAGCCACTTGAGAAAACAGAACTTCACTGAGTTCATTCTGCTGTGTTTAAAGACTCATCACACCTGATCTGGTCTTGTTTTATGTCAACTCAAGCCTGCCGACATTTGAACACATTTCTGAGTAAAAAAAGGGTTTTCCACCTTTGTAGCCACAGATTATCATTTAGAACAATTAACCTCTGTCCATCAATACGGTGCCTGATGTGATTTAAAAAAATAGCCTTGACGGCAGATGCAACCCAATAAGACAAAATAATTATATTATATTTTATTATTAAGCGTAGTTCTGGTTTAGTAAGAGACCAGTACACTGAAATGTGTCAGTCTGAGTTAATGATAAATGATCTGCGCCTTGATTTAGAACCAGGTCCGATCAAAACCTTCCCAGGACTCCTGTTATTGAAGCTGTTCCATCTGTAAAATGTGACGGGATCAAATATCTCCTCCGCTGTGCCACAGCAGATGAAAAGGAGGAAGTCACAGTGTCCAGTCTGAACGATCTAAGCGCGTGACATGTTTTGGGCGCAACATGCAACAAACCAATCAGATTTGCGTGCGCTTGCATCTTCATGACAGCGGATGAATGGCACATTATAAAAACATCAACTGACTGATTGAAGAACAGATTCACCGCGATATAAAAACTGTCTCATGAAGCCAAATGTTCATCTGCAGCTCTGGTTCATCAGAGAAGCAGACTGGAGTCTGTTAACAGACAGACAGACCGTGACTCTTCTATGAAACATCTGGATCCTCACTACCCTGCATCATCAGAAACTATGATGAACCGGTCGGGGGTTGGGGGGTCACATCTCTCCCTGCAGTGGTTTAATTATTTTGTGTATTATTGCTGAATGGGTGTTTTCTTTAATGATTTACTGTCATGATTAGAGAGGCTGCTGTCAGTCATTTAAAATGTTTCCTTTACTCCAGTTTCACTGGACTGTGTGTGAGACCTTTAGGATGTGGAGAAGAACACAGAACATCAATTAACATTCCTGAGAGAGATTTTAGTATTTAGTTATGTTGCTGGGCCTCGTGCGTAAATCGTGCCTCGTGCGCAAGTGGAGTAATGCGCCCCCAAAATACCAAAAACAAACAAATAGTGAAATACTGTGCCGTTGACTTGGTCAGTGGTACCGTTGCTTTCTGTTTTTTGCCTGAGTGACCACATCTTATTTTAAGAACAACTCTCCCATGGGCGCACAGCGGGCGCAAGTGCATAATTTGCTGTTTAAAAACGTGCGCGCTTGGCGTGAAAATGACAACTGCGTCGGTTGGAAGCAAAGACACTTGTGCTGCGCTGTGAGCCGCTTTGCGCCGGTGCGAGATAGGGCCAACAGAGAGCTAAACACAGCGAGTTGGGGTGGTGGAGATCGACGATCACGAATGCGCTGTGAGAAAGAATGCACGCTATTCTGATGGGGAACCCAAATGCCAGTGCGCCACAGTTCCGGTCGTCCCCATGGTCAGAGCTGGGCCCGGTGCCACGAGGGGGCAGGAGGGGCTTTGCTCCCTCAGATGTATTTTCTGTCTGATGGTGGGGAGGTTAGGACAGTGATGTGTCTTGGTTTCATTCTGCATTTGCGCCCCAAGAGACCAAGTTATAGCAAATGCACTCGCGCCCATCTGTGAGCTCATTGGAGTGTTGGTCTTTAAATGAGCTGAGGTCAGACACACTGTTGGCGCGTCGCTATGGAGGCAGCAGAAAGCGATTCCACCATTGACCCCACAAAAAAAAAAAAAAAACAGGTCTAAACTCGATGGCACAGTATTTCTCTGTTTTTGTTATTTTAGTTGCGCATCACTGTGACACTGTGCGCATTTACGCACCAGGCAGAGTAACTTAACTGATTATTTAAATCTCCTGAAACGCTGACAGGATCGATCAGGAGCTAAAGTTAATAATGTTCTGTGCTCTTTTACACGTACAAAAGGTCTCACACACAGTCCAGGTTCATCCAGTGAAACTGTTTGGAGTAAAGCAGCCGTCCTCCTGATCAGTCCTCCGTCAGAGCGTCGAAATCATTTCTGGTTCCTCTGGAGAGTTTCCTCTGTCCTGTCATGTCAAGTTTACAACTTAAGCTTTTTTCTTATTTGCTGCTCAAATATCACGATGTTTGTTGCGACTTTATTTTGCACGTGACCGACAGCAGCCTCTCCAATCATAAAAGTAAATCGTTAAAGACAACACTCAAACATCAATAAAACACAAAATAAAGAAACCAGTGCAGGGCAGAGATGTGACCGTCGGCCGGTTCTCATAGTTTATTAACGCAGCGCAGTGAGAATCCAGACGGTTCATAGAGGAGACAGCGTCTGTCTGTTCTGACTCTTCACTGATAAACTGCAGAGCTGCAGAGTAACACAGGCTTCATGATCACAGATGGTTTTTAGATCACGTCCACACTTCTGTCCATCTCCCCTCTCTTCTGTGAGTCTGCAGTTCAATCATTCAACTGGTGTTTTTCATAATGCGCCATTCATGCGCCATTATTAGCAATGCGCAAAGGTACAAGCGCAGCTGGCTTTAAAAGGAAAATGACACTGTTTGGTGTATCGCATGTTAAGTCCTACACACCCATGACTAATTCACAGACTAAGTCCTTTTTAACCATGTGCCCGGCGCACAGACCATTTTTTCTACTGGACATGTCCATAAAGATTTGCCCCCTCGCCATTGTTAACTGCCCTCTCAATCACTTCATCCTGGCACCGAGTCTGGTCAGACCGTCTGAGTTGTTCTGTAACGTTCTGTGTCTGAAGCTGAGGCTACATCAAATGACTTGAACTGTGACGCGCTGGCATTTGGGTTCTCCATCACGATAATACTACTAATAATTCTTAATAATTCTGTTTTTGGCTTTATGTTCATTGTGTTTCCATAAAGCAGCTGTTTTATTTGAAAATTCGATCAAATCTGGGCAAGTAATTAATAATAAAATATTATATGGTTATTTAGTCTTATTGGCTTGCATCAACCATCAAGGCTATTTTTCAAAATCACATCAGGTACGGTGTGGATGATAGAAGCTTCAGACAGAATTGTGCTAAATAATAATCCATGGCTACAAAGGTGCAGATCCTCTTTCTCTTCCTCAGGAATTTGTGCAAATGTCAGCAGACTTGAGTATAAAACTAAGCCTAACTAGACCAGATCGGGTGTGATGAGTCTTTAAACACAGCAGAATGAACTCAATGAAGTTCTGTTTCCTCAAGTGGCTCCAGGTGATCACAGCTGAGGGAGGAGCAGGGCGACATCTGCTGGCCATATTTTGTAAATCCGATGGTGTGCGATCGATCTTTATAATATCATGAACGCTTTACTTTCCACAGTATTTACTAAAACAAGCCTTAATCTGTGAGGCTAAATAACAGAAACACCTTTTTTATTAATTACCGTTTAACAGCACCACAAACTACATGCTGCAAACTGATCATACAGCTGAATCGCCACCTCTCATAAACTCTTAATCTCTTAATCATGAAGGCGGATTTATTGCATTATTTAATTAGTTTTCGATAATAAACTGTGTATAAAAAGTGTATATTTTTGTGGAGACTTTGCATCGTCTTAAGGCAAACAGGGAGAGTCACAGCAGTGATGGAAATTCTTTGGTAGAACCTTAATTTTGAAGAGCAGCCTGAAGCACAGACACAACTGATGGAGAACACTGTCCAATCAGAAGGAGGGGGTTGATGAAGTCCCACCCACCAATGAAAGGAAATATTGAGTAATAAATTTGTTTTGTCTGTAAGAAAGGAAAACGAGACATTGTGCTGAATTTGTTTTTTTGGTTTCGGTTAAAAAACGAAAAAACGAAAAATCAAGCTGAATGTTGTTTTTTCGTTTTGGGCCCAAAATTTAAAAAACGGAAAAACGACCCGTTTCTGTTTTTTTCCTTTGTTAATTATACCAAAAAAACAGACTATCAAAACGTACCTTGGTCGAGTAGAGTCGAGTCTATCGATTTGCGCGATGGAAACATTTTCGGCAAGGCAGCAAAGATCATCAGAACACCGACAACAGTTCAACGTTCAGTCCTAATGGTAAGATGTGGAACAATGATGTTGTGTGGTTGTGGACTGGTAATAACTTAAACCATCTGCTAGGTTACGGTCGCAGTCTGAAGGCTTTGATTTGGATCACACTACTGCGTTTGTTACAACCCGCCCTTCTCTGCTTCTGATTGGCTAGTAGTCCTTACCTAGGAACTGCGCACGTGCTACTCCCAACAAAGATATGGTACAAGTAAGATGCATCACTCTGTAGCTCAAGAGCGGAGCGTACAACAGGCTGAAAAGAGGAGCTTCAACAATGTGCAGTATGAGAAAAATATGGTGTTTTTTGAAAATTAAACCATGTAAACCTTTTCTGGTGCAACCCCTAATTAAGATTTTGAACCTGAAAATGAGCATAATACCACCTCTTTAAGACATTTTCAATTCACTGCATGAATAATACTAAGTTTAATAACCCATACCATTATAAGCAGTATTTGCTTATGAGGATCAGAAAGAAGGAGATAAAACGTGAATACAGTCTGGATTCAATCAAGGCTTCACTGTAATTTCCCAGCTGACTACAGATGATGACTGTAGTCAGCTGTTTACGTCTTCATGAGGCTCTGAGCTGAAGATAAAGGTGAAAAGCCGTCTGACTGCTACACTGAAAAAGGTCATTTATTTTTTAAGTCATTTATTTGCACAATTAATGTGAAGTAGTTTCCAAAGTGTGCTCGCTCAGTCAAAAGGGGGCCCCAGTATTAAACTGCAAACAGGATGAGAAGCTGCTGTCACATTCAAACTGATTCACTGATCTGAATACAGGGAGTCAAGTTTATTAATAACTTGGTCTAAGTTATTCATCTTTTCTGATGACGTCCTCAGTGACATGAGAAGATGGTGATGATGGACCTGCAGCTGATTCACTCTGTGGCTCCCACACTAAAGGCTGCTTCACTTATCAACAAGCTAAATTTTATAATAGCTACAGTGTATGGCCACTTTACATACCAACATTAACCAACATCTTGCTTTTCTCTTTTGTGACAAAAGTGTTCAGCATCCTTACAGCCTGATAAATGGTACTGTACCTCAGTCTGGTGAAGCGGAGGCAAGAGAGTGAAGAGACTGTGTGAGGGGCGGTGTGTCTCCCACAATGCTGACTACTTTGCGAACTTGGCGGTTGCCTTAGATTTCCTGGAGGGATGAGAGTGAGGCACCAGTGATCCTTCCTGCTGCATTTACTATGCGCTGCAGGGTTCTCCATATTGTTTGCAGTGCAGCTTCCAAGCCACACAGTGATGCATTTGGTCAGAATACTTTTGATGGTGCCTCAATAAAAGGAGGCCATGATTGGTACCAGGGCACTTGCTCTCTTCAGTTTGGGGAGTAGTAAGTAGAGGCGCTGTTGGGCTTTCTTCACCACTGATCGGGATGGTGAAATATTTTCATTTACATTTGAGTCTCTCTGTGATGAATTCCAGCAGCCAATTACAGAGTGTTTAATGCATTCTTACATGAGAGTATTTAGTGTCCAAGTTGGTGAGGGTAGGACAGAGAGCTGAGGAGATTGCATTATCTGTCAACCTGTTGGCCCAACATGCAAACAGAAATGGGGGAAGGATGAATTTGATGTGCTACAGATAGCCTTTTAAAGCACTTCAGAATAATGGGGGCCAGTATGACAGGGCGGTATTAAAACCAGATTTCTTTCTTGGTACAGATATGATGGTGGTAGCTTTAAAGCATGTTGGGACCACAGCCTGACTCAGGGAGGTGTTGAAAATATACGTGAGGACATGTGTTCTCTTCACAGGGTCTCTTTGCAGGTGTGGAGTTTCGTGCTTCAAAGCAGGCAAAGAAATTATTGAACTTGTTTATCACAGAGATGTTTCTGTCACAGGTAAAGTATTTGGGTTAGGGTTTCAGCTCTTAGTAACGACTCAGCATGTTGTGTGTTTACTTAACATTGAACATTAAATGACACTGCACTGTACTGTTTTCCCACATATAACTGCTGATGTGAATGATTTCTGTCTGACCCACTTCATTTGGCAAAAATGAAGTGGAATCAGTATTTTGTTAAGATAGTTAGTTAAGAAGAAAATGTTAAACTGAATTTGAAATTAAATAAGGTAAAAAAACCTTAATAATAATTCAATTATGTGCTCTCGCAGAAATAAGTATAAAGATGTACTGACAAAATATAGGCATACAAATTTAATTAACAGCAAATGATTATGGTTTATATAAATTTATTAGGCTTTAGGTATACTCACACAAACTATAATATTGGGTACAATGCAACAACAATACTAATATTAATCGATAGCATAGTTTATTTAATAGATAAAGGATTATGATCTCTGGCATTTAATCATCTAAGTCTGTTGCCAACACACCCAGGGACGCGAGGCTTCAAACAGATATGAGAAAAAAAATCACCTGGGACGAGTTTAATCTCGAAAAGGTCTGCTACGTTTTGTCGGCGCTGAACTCAGCCGCGATTTCCTGTACATTTAGAGGGGAGGAGCAACTCTAAGCAGGTGATCCAGGTTCATAAGAACGGGGAGGGAACCTGGAGCTGAAAGTGGTAAGTCAGTTCATACTTTAGTTTGAATTGACAGAGCAGAAGGAGGAAAACTGAAGGCTGAGGCAGGGTGAGTGTTAATCCAACATTTTTATTATTTTACTGTCAAAGTCTCTGAGTCACTTTTCTCCCTGTGGACTGTAGAGGACAGTATTTCTCTGTGCGTGCTACTTCCTGTTCTCTCAGTCTGAGCTCACAGTCAGTATAACCGTTTTACCTCTCAGACTGACCGAGGTCCAGGGGCCTCATGTGTAAAAGACTGTGCAGGTTTCACACTGAAGGATGGCGAACTCACAGACTTTGAAAAGTAGTCCTACCTATACACAGAAAAGCCACATGTGTAAAACCAGTGTACGCCAGGTCCTGCGCAACTTTCCTTTATCCAATCAACGTGAAACTGAGCGCACGTGCAGTAACCACATACCCCCGCCTTGACTCCTCCCAAAAATTACTATGCAAATATACTATAGACCATAAACACGCCAGCGACGCCTTCTAAGGTCCACATAACAACGGCCAATCCTGCTGCAAAACACGTGAAAAAAGAAACTACACTAATGCTGCGTTCCCGGCAACTCGGAACTGGGAAATTTCCGACCTCCAACTAGGAAAAGAACCCCGGAACGCCACTTGAAGTCGGATTTCCTACTTGTGAACTCGGAGAAAAAATTTGTACCCCGACTTCACGAGTAGCAGCTGAATGACGTCAGAAAACAATGTCAGCGCCCATGGAAGCACACTTTGTAAATGGTAAACCATAAACTAAACGGCAACAAAACGTATATTTGCATGTATTTTAATTAAAATAATAAATACGATCATGCAGTAAAACTTGTTCTGCATGTATATTGATGTAGAAATATGTTTTACACATACGGTAGCTGCCTACAGTAAAGAATCTCATAAAGTCATCTTTTCTGCATAAAAGTTATTGTTAAAAATGCCAAAACATTAGGAAGTGTAACGGACAACATAGACTTACTTCAGGGCTGCCAACTTGGGGTACACATAACTAGTAATGTATGGGCTATTTATTTCAGTTGTTGCAGTTAATCTGCCATCCTTTTAATTAACACCTAAAGCACTGCTGAGGGTACAACTGTGTGTTCACTTTGTCATGGTCACCCATGATTTTCGTTCACTTTCGGCGTCACGCACCAACATGCACCTGGAACGCTTTGATGTCGGAAGTCGGAAGTTTCAACTGGGAAATATCCCAGTTACGACCAGTCTCGAACGCGCCATAAGTGTGAGATCGAGGTGCTGATCACTGAAGTGGAGGAGAGAGACAAATATTAATTTGATGGTTTGGACTCTGTGATCAGCAACAAACGCAAAACGAGTGGCGTTAGTATTACAATGACAGTCAATGCAGCTCAGAGACTCATATGGTCTGACATAAAGTGGATACAGACATCGAGATGATTGTGAGGTGGAAGCTAGAAAGTAGCCTAGGCCTACATATTGTTTGATGCAGCTTGTTCACAAAAAAAAAGAAAATTCTGAGTTTTATAGAATTATATTATTCTAAACAAAGGCTGTTGGTAGAAAGGTAAACATTAAATACTGTTGAAACTATCGGACACACACCTGTCGGCTCCGGCTGCTAACAACCGACTGCCAGAAACAGTTTTATAGCCTATTGTATGACACGGTTCCGCCAGGTTGGTGTGTCTAGTGCTGGACCCAGTTCTGCACACATATCCAAAAGCACGACTCTAGGAAATCTAATCGAAGTATTAGCCAGTCGTCATCATGGGCCAGGGAATCTTCATGGACACTCGCGTGTTCCTCTGCAGTGCCATTGCGCAGCCATGCAGCATTACGCACGAGTGTCACGCAGTGTTTGTATGTTTACAGCAGTCATACAGCTTCACTCCTCGCCAAAATGATCTCTTCAGTCATGGTCTCTCTCACTCTGGGAGATCATTTGAAGATTGAGTAGTTTTGACAGGTGAACACATTTTTTTTTAATGTCTGTTTTTCGGTTTGGCTGCATCATCAAGGACTGATGATGAGGATGGAAATTATGGGAGAGCTGTCCTGCTTTTATTTCCAGACATTTTATTCATTTACACAGTCCATATGTGCAGGTGGTGAAGATGTGTCGGTTGAGTCGAGGTGAGAATGCAGAAATGTTTGTGCGCCACCGGGGCGTCTCAGTGCGCTCTGTGCGCCTGACAGCACAGTCTGTTCACTGCACTAAATATGCACAGAGGATGTTATTAAACACTACTGAGCTCTCTTCTGCAATTCTTTAATGCTATTTGATGTTATCTCGGATTTTTGCCACCTGACATCCTGGCTTTAAGCTAAGGTTAAGGTTTTTGATTGACGTCTGCACAGTAACTGGAGAACATTTGGTGACATTTGGCTCTTTGGAGTTCACTAAAAGAGCCAGACAAAAGTTTGCGCCACGGACCGCACATTTTTACGTCACGTTAATTTTTATACATCCCACGTGTGCGTGAAAACCAACGTACATAACATACATTTTTATGTGCGTAGGAAGCGTTCGTATACATGACGCCCCAGAAGTGTTGGTGTGGAGAAAGAGGACAGAGCAGAGTCTGCAGTATCCAGCTGTCTGTCTATGAAGAGTGACGGGTTCAAATATCTTCTTCCGACCGACCTCAGTCCTGAACCTGGACCCTCAGATACAAAGTAAGAGACTGTTTTTACTGTAAACTGAGCTGATGGAAGATGATGCATTGAGGATGAAGACAAAATGTTCTGCTAAAAGATTTATATTCCTGATGCAGAACTATTAGTGCAGATACTGTTTCAAACTAAGATGGATCTGATTTGATTTCTGGAGCAAAACACCTGAGAACCTCCATTTCAGAATTTACACTTCAAGAACATCTTCATATATTTTTGCCTTCAAGTTGACGTCACTGTAAAGATTTGATTCAGAATCTGCTTCAAATGTGTCCTTCATTTTCTCATATTTGTCCTCTAAACACTGAGCTGTTTGGCTCTTCCTCAGATCAGCTGTTATGTTGCTG
>JALXJV020000011.1:10068693-10132807 GCA_024633595.2 Lepomis macrochirus | reverse complement strand
TGCATTCCACTCAGAGCATTTAAAGTGGCAGCTGTATCAACAAGATAAAGGGTCAGTGACCTTCCACAGGAAGAGTAGTGATGGAATTTGACTTCTGACCCCTTGTTTTACAACCTAAATAGTACTATATCCTGTTAAGGTGTTGACCTCTCACCTTGCAGACTCAAACCTTTTATGGAACCTAACAGATGTTATCTACCAGATGTTTGAACATGTCCTATATAAGCTATGAGTAAGGAACAGTGAGGCAGAGTGGCAATCGGGCTGGGTCACTCTCCAAGCTGCTGATCAGAGCTTGTAAAATGATGCTGAACTCTTTGCTTTAATAAATTTTTGAGATCAAGAACAGTGTCAAGCGGATTTCTTCTCAACACGTCATAGCAGCATGATTGTTGGACACCACAGGTTGGAGGCAGGTCTTGATTAAGGATGATGGAATGGGGTCTAAGCAGCAGGTATTCATTTTTGTGGTGAATTGTGACAGTTCTGAGGGGTACAGAGGTAAGAAACAAGACATTGACTGAGCGTGTGGAGGGGTGGTGGGAGGTGGAGGGGTGGAGGGGACAGGGGAGGTAGTGAAGCTGCTGTAGATGGTATCAATTTTGGACTGAAAGAAAGACTGGAAGGAGTTGCATTTGTCCACTGTGAAGGTTGTAGAGATGTTGTCGGGGAAGTTGAGGAGTTTATTTATTGTAGAGAATAGTAGCTTAGGGTTGCTGGAGCTGGAATGTATGAGGTGTGAGTGAAAGATGGACCGGGCAGTGTTGAGAGCAATTTTGTATTGGTGAAGGTAATCAGTGTATGCGTGAAGGTGAACTGTTAGGCCGGTTTTATTGTAAAGTCTCTCCAGTTGACACTTACGGGATTTCATTTTGTGAAGTTCAGGAGTGTACCAGGGAGCTGAGTGTGTGAAGGAGACAGTTTTGGTGATAATGGGAGCCAGAAGGTCGAGACAGGAGGAGAGAGTGAGGTTGTAGTAGTCCACGAGGTCAGTGGGATCATCAGACAGTGGGGGGGGGGGATGAGGTAGATATTGCACTGGTGAGTGAAGCTGAGAGAGCCGAGGGATTGATGAGTTTGAGGTTTCGGAAGGAGATTGTACGCTGCACTTTTGGGGAGGGAATGGGGATAGTGATGTCCATTATGAACGCAAGATGGTCCGAGATGTGGAGGTTAACTCTTGAAATGTGATTTAATGTGAGACCAGTGGAGCATACCAGATCGAGGATGTGACCATGGGAATGGGTGGGGAAGTTGATGTGCTGTGTGAATTTGAAGCACTGTAGCAGTTCCATAAATTCAGTGGCGGATTTGCAGTTGGTGTTGTCGATATGGAAATTGAAGTCTCCAAGGAGGAGGACAGTGGGTGATATGGCAGAGAGCTGGGTCAGGAAATGAGAGAAGTCGGAGAAAAAAGTGGGGTTTGGCTTGGGGGGGCGATAGATGATGGATGTGACAAGGGGAGTGGGGCCAGAGAGTTTGAAGGTCAAATGTTCAAAAGACAAAACAGCAGGGGTGGAGATGGTAGTTATCTTGATGTCCTGTCTGTAGATGGTGGCCACACCACCTCCCCGTCCCTCCGTGCGAGGCTTGTCTGCATAGGTGAATCCTGTAGGTGTGATCTGGTTTAGTGAGAAATAGTCCAGGGGTTTGTGCCAGGTTTCTGTGATGCAGAAGAAGTCGAGTTTATTGTCGGTGATGAATTCGTTCAGGATGAGAGTTTTATTGCTTAGTGATCGAGCATTGAGCAGGGCCATTTTCAACTGATGTTGTTTAGAAATTGGTTGGGAGGACCGGGGGAGAGAACGGAGGTTGAAGAGATTTACCTGTGAATTTTTGTGATGACAAGATGTGGAAGTGCGTTTTGACCACATTGAGGGGATGCAGTTTGGCGCTGAGAAGTGGTATGAAAATAGCCGAACAGAGCGTTTATGTGAAGGAAGCGGTAGTGACACGTGAGGCCCCAAGGGGGAGCTGGAGAGGGTAATTGAACCGGGAGCAGCCGTGGTGGGCGGAGAAGGAGACTTTAGGGAAGCGATGAGAGGTGTAAATAGTCATGCACGTGAGGCAGACTGTACGGCGTGTTGTATGTTGGCTGCTAAAAACGAGCTACCTAGTCTCTTGGGGTGCACTCCATCGGTCCTATAAAAAGAAAAACAGTTCCAAAACAGTTTAAAATGGTCAATAAAACCAAAGTTGTGGGCGTGGCAGGTGGACTAAAGCCAGGTGTTGACACTGAGGAGTCTGCTGAAGCGCTCTGAGTCATGGGACAGAGTTGGTAAGGGACCACTGATAAAAACCGATTTACCACAACTTTTTAAAAGGCTAAAAAGTTCTATAAAATCATTTTTTGTCTGTTCAGATTCCCAACGAGCTGTGTCATTATGGCCAATATGGACAAGCACCCGGTTTATGGAGGATGGGAGTGACTGCAGCAGTACAGGTAGTTTGCTCAGTAGAGTCGGGACTGTGGCTCCGGGAAAACAGCGTGTGGTGGCGTTGAAGAAATGGATGTTCCGGATAATGCTATCGCCCACTATCAAAGTGGTAGGGGCGAAAAGGGGGCTAGGAGATGGAGATGGCAGATGAGGGTGCTCGCGGTTCAGTGGGGCTCGGGTTTTACTGCGGACTCGTGTGGGCGGGGCTGTTGAACCAGTTGCGTTCGGCTAGAAGACGGGTCCGGGCAAGGTGGTCTGCCAGAGCGTCGGAGCACGGCCTCGCTTTAGAATCCTGCGCCGGGTGGAGGAGATTGATGTGGAGGAGGAAGGCCGAGCAGAGGAGAGCGAGGTTGAGGAGGAAGGCCGCTGGGTTTGTTCACCGGTGAGATTCCGGGCCACCCGTTTGGAGTTGGGGCTCACAGCCGCCGGCGGGGAGGAGGCTGCAGGTTTAGCAGACGGTGTGGATGGGCCGTGGCCATGGGCAGGAGTATGCACAGGGGGATCAGCTGGATTGTCCGGGTTGGAAACAGTCAGTGGAGCATAGCGATTGGAGAGGTTCAAGCAGGGGAGGGAGTCGGACTTTTCCCGGCTTTTCTTACGGCCCCTGATCACCACCTCAGTCCATGTTGACCCTTAGTTAGGGGTTGAGCAGGAGGGCTGATGATCAGTGGACGGATCCCATAGGACGGTGTGGGTGGATGAGCTCAGCTGTTTTTTAGAGTGTTCAGCTATCATGAAGCTAGAGATGAGTGGGAGGCGGGCGGAAGCTGGTCAGCAGGGAGTCCTTCCTCTGCAGTTCATCAGAGAGCCAACGGATGTCCTCCTTAAGGTCAGAGATCTTTTATTTGCCTTTCTCAGCAGTTCGCTGTCCTGGCAGGTCACAGCAGGCATCGTAATGAGATGATGTCTTCGGCAGATGAAGATGGTAGCTGATGAACAGAGATAGTAGAAGGCCAGTACAGGGCTAACAGAGGGAGGCAGTTTGAGAAGGGCGATCTAATTTTAATTAGCTGTCGCTACAAAGCGAAATGGGTAGAAACTTACACGCAGGGGCTCCAAACTGGAGCCCACTGTGCTGGTGTGGCTTTTGATAGGAGGTCGAAGAAAGTTAGATATGAAACTTACCCCCACGGGTCCAACAAGTGGACCCGCTGCGGAGATGAGGCTCTGATTTTTTTCAGAGTTGGCGTGCACAGCACTCCACAATGATCCAGGCATCCAATGTTTAAAATGAGTGGGATGGATTAAAAGTGTACTTTAAAACGAATCAGTAATAAAATTGTTGCTTAAAGCTATGGTGTGCGCCATGTTAAAATTACTTTGGGAGAGGAGTAGTCAGAGCACAACAAAACGCCGTGCTGCCGTGATGGTGGTAGATGGTGCAGACCCGGTGGTCACTCTGTATGCAGCATTAGTGACTTGAATTTGATTCTGGAGGTCACAGGGAGCCAGTGGAGGTCACTGAGTAATGGAGGGACATGAGTCCTTCTGGGCTGCTCAAAAACCAGACGCGCTGCTGAGTTCTGAACCATTTGTAAGCGTTTCACCGCACAAGCTGGAAGACCTGCTAGGAGGGCGTTGCAGTAGTCGAGGCGAGAGATAACCATGGCCTGTACCAGAAGCTGGGTGGTGTACTAAGTGAGGTAGGGCCTGATTTTCCTTATGTTGTATAGAGCAAAGAAGCATGACCGAGAGACAGCAGCAACATGGTCTGAAAAGGACAGTTGATCATCAATCATGACACCCAAGTTTCTCACCACCTTGGTTTGAGTGATGGTTGAGGAGTCAGTTTGTAGTTTGATGTTATGGGGAATTGATTGCTTGGCTGGAATGACCAAGAGTTCAGTCTTGGAGAGGTTTAGTTGAAGGTGGCAAGCCTTCATCCATGTAGATATGTCTGAGAGACAGTCTGTGATCCGCGCCGAGACAGTGGGATCGCCTGGCAGGAAGGATAGGTAGACTTGCGAAGTTGCGAGTAGTGAAAAACCACTGACCTGGGAGGTCAGAGGAAAAGATGTCGTAGGACTGCTACAATGGTTGAGTTTGAATGTTTCAGAGAATTGCCTAGTTATAACCTCCACTTTGCCTGTGAAGAAGGTGGCAAAGGTATCAGCAGACAGGTTTGAGGGTGGTGGAGGTGAAGGAGGATTTAGTAGCACTTTAAAAGTGGAAAATAACTTCCTTCTCTTAGTGGCAATTCTGCTAATTCTATTATTATGGAACGCAGTTTTGGCAGCACTGATGCTTGTCGAGAAGAAGGATAGGAGCAATTGGTAGCCTTTAAGGTCAGCTGGGTCTTTCATTAGCATCCTCCAGGTAAACTTCCTGCCAGTCACGATTTATAAGTTCTTCCTTAAGCCTACTTCACAATACCCAATTTGCCGGTTGGTGAGCTCGGGAACCGTCAGGCTGTGATCGGGGGTAAATCAGTGATCTATCGGCATTCACCAGTGTGAACTACGACGCATCCCCGACACATTTCTGACATATTGCCGACGCCAGCCAGATATCTAGCATGCCATATATTGGGAGGAGTCAGCCGACTCAACATTGTGTAGTGTGTGACCCCCTGAACAGATAAGTCACATAATGTGGATGCCACGGCGACTTAAAGACTCCCGTCACAAGACGACAACTTGTGTAGTCTGAAGAGCACAGCCACCAGCTGGCGCTGAAAGTTGTGTAGTCTGCACGAGCCTTTAAAGGCCATAATTGCCTCTGGTGATTTTTTTCTAAATAAGTCTTCCTATTTTCTCTGGATTTTAACTTATCATTTATTTTGTTTAGAAAAATATTTTCAATCAATGTCTGTCTGATCTTTTAAACATGTGCCTACATAGTTGCTGTGCTCCAATGGGACAGGACTTCTGACTGTACCAAAGGTTAGGAAGAAAACGGTTGGTGAGCAAGTCTTTTCGTTTCGTGCTCCAACAGAATGGAACAGTCTTCCAGCAGATATTAGGCTGGCATGTTCAATTGAGGCTTTTAAAGCACTTTGATTAAAAGCACTGTATGTATAAATGTATTATTTATTATTATTATTATAAATACAAACAATATTTTACCTTGGATTTCACAACACAGCAAAACAATGAATTAAAGTATGACATTTCCCCACTATTCACTTCTCTACCAAAACTCATCATTTTTGTTCTAATTGTTCTAGATCCTTTTTTATCTCTGGTTATTACTTCTGCCTATTCTTGTGAACCATTCAGTCATATCATTACTCTGCAGTTCCTTGTCCAAGTGTCCTGAATTCGCTTTTCCTTTTTCAGGATTCTTTCTTGTCTTGCAATCTTTAGCGCCTCAATTTTAAATTTTCTGCTCACAAATCGAGTGATGATGTTTGCCTGTTGCTTTGTTTTGGGGTATAGTATGGTAAGCAGCTATATTTTTACTGTCTACAATAATGTATTTATTGTTGAAGAACTTAATGTCTTTCTGCTTGAGTGAGTGCAATTCACCTCTTGTTGCATCCTCACCCTCCGTGCATCAGTACAGTGGGTTGTCTCCAGTCCAGATAGTACCAGGTCATCCATCCTTGTATACTGCTCCAGATCTTTTACTCTTCTTTAAAGGTCTTCAATCTTCTTGTCTTTTTCAATAATTTTTCACAGTCTTCAATTGTCGCTCTTCATCAATTAAGTCCAGTGGGCCAATCTGTTGTTTAGCCACCTTACTTATTTCATCTGACAATAAATTTGGAGATTTTTTAAACCTCCATATCTTCCTCGAACTTCTTAGTAGCCATTTCTTCAGTCAATTCAATTCAATTTTATTTATATAGCGCCAAATCACAACAACAGTTATCTCACAGCGCTTTTCATAAAGAGCAGGTCTAGACCATACTCTGAAGTTATTTACAGAAGCCCAACAGTCAATTATTAAAGTGCTTGGGGGTAATGTAGATTGGCAGAGAAGCAATGAAATGCAACCTCCCTCAGGGTCCTCCAATTCCATTAAATTGTGAAGCAGAGGAAACAACCGAGCCTGTCCTTCACAGAAAAATGAACATACAGGTGAAACTCCAAAAATTAGCATATTGTGCAAAAATTCATTTATTTCAGTAATTCAACTTAAAGCTGAAACTAATATATTATATAGACTCGTCTTGGTAGACGACTGCGCTGACTCTGGACTTAATAAAGCACAGTGGACCAACACCAGCAGATGACATGGCTTCCCAAACCAACACAGACTGTAGAAACTTCACACTGGACTTCAAGCATCTTGGATTATGTGCCTCTCCGTTCTTCCTCCAGACTCTGGGACCTTGGTTTCCAAATGAGAGTTTGGACCACGGAGAAACAGACCAGTCTTTTTTTCTTTAGCCCAGGTAAGACGCTTCTGACGTTATTTGTTGATCAGGAGCTGCTTGACAAGAAGAATACAACATTTGAAGCCCAGGTCCAGGACCCGTCTGTGTGTGGTGGCTCTTGATACAGTAACTCCAGCCTCAGTCCTTGTGAAGCTCCCCCACACATTTGAATAGCCTTTTCCTGACAATCCTCTCCAGGTTACGGCCATCCCTGCTGCTTGTGCACCTTTTTCTTCCACACTTTTCCCTTCCACTTCACTTTCTATTAATGTCAGGTCAGCAGTCTTCCCCATGATTGTGAATTCCACTGAACCAGACTGAACGACCAATTAAAGGCTCAGGAACCATTTGCAGGTGTTTTAGATCAATTAGCTGATTAGAGTGTGACACTTTGAGCCTACAATACTGAGCTTTTTCACAGATTAGAGATTTTGAATTTGGGGTTCTCATAAGCTGTAAGCCATAATCATCAAAATTATATCAAATAAAGGCTTGAAATATCTCACTTTGCACGTAATGAGTCTATATAATATATTAGTTTCACCTTTTAAGTTGAATTACTTAAATAAATGAACTTTTGCACGATATGGTAATTTTTCAAGTTTCACCTGTATATGTTGTTTTAGCCACACAAAATTACGACTCATGTTTATATTTATTTTGGCAGCAACCTCTAGTGACCATAAAATGCAAACACATGACAAAGTCTATTAGAAGTTTTATAAATAGCCAAAAAGTGGAGTTTCTGGAAATGCAGTGGAGGGGAATGGAGGTATAGTAAGTTAAGTAAATTAGCCGCCCTTCACCCAGGAGACTAATGTTAGGTTCCTGTGTGAAACCACATTGAATTTAAATAAACTTACATATGTAGCCCCTGGGTTAAACTCTAGATCTGATTTAAACACAGCAGTAAAATACCCTACATTTGTTATTATAATAGGCCTTTAAAGGCATAGTGTTTTCAAAGTTTGTTTGGAATGTACATTGCTTAACATGAGGTGAGACATATTAATTTGTTGCTTTTATTTATCTGCCTCTGATTAGTCCATTGAGAGAGACATCACGTTTCTCAAAGGCATGAAAGGTTAGGGGGCAGGACTAGCTGGGAGAGAAGTAGGAGAAGCAGAAAAACAAGAGACATGCAGGAGACAGATACCACTGCAGTGCGAGTGTGCGAATAGCTACAAACCAAAATGAGTATAAGGGGTAAGATGTAGAGACCGCACTTATAGTTTGACTTATTCATGAGAAGCGTTTTATTTGGCTCAAAGTCTGCTGTAGACATTATTGTGGATCTTCGAGCTAACTTCGGCCAGTAGGCTACTTAGCAAATCATCTCTCAGTGTTCTTGCTGTGTGTGTGTGTGTGTGTATCTCAAAACAGCTCCCTGACACATCACTGACACATTGCAGACACCAGCCAGATTTCTAGCATGACAATTATCTGGAGGAGTTGGCCGACTCGACATCCACATCCAGCCAATGAGAGCCGGCCTCTACTTTTTCACTGCAAAACACTTTTTATGCTACTCCTCTCTGTACCACAGACAATCCCTGCTACCTGTGTGTGCTAATCGATTCTTTCACCCACATTCTTTGTCTTTATAATTGCTATCTTTCTAATAACTAACAACAGCTGTTTGAGTGTAGGTTTGCGCTGGCTTCAAGACAAGCGGCGAGTTCTGCGCCGACAAAACGTAGCACTGAAACAGTGGTCCCTCAAGCAACCTGTTGTGTACGCAAGCACACTGCATTTTCCTGCCTTTTTACCACAGTTGCGTTTACAAACTTGTCGCAGCTGAGTGAGAAACACCTGTGACACACCCACCACACGGGAGACAACATACCTCAAAGCCTGTTGCGGAACGTTGCATAACGCTGCAAAACGTTCTGAGCTTGAACTCGCCCCAGCCATCAGGTGACAGAGCCGTTGTCAGCTTATGTAGTGTATGACCCCCTGTCTACTATCAGTCATGTGTAAATGCTACAATGACTTCGAGACTCCCGTCACAAGATAGCAAGTTGTGCAGTCTGAACAGCACGGTGATCAGCCGATGCTGAAAGTCGTGTGGTCTGTACGACCCTTAAGGGGATGCTTGAACTGGGGAGTAGCACACTGGTACCCTGCTATTGGAGTGAAGGGATCATCCACTACACTGTAAATTGTCATTCAGCACACTTGAGCTGCATTCAGGCCTGCAACAGGGGTTGTTTATTTTTACTTACTGCTGGCTTTTATTGTTTTGGACACATAAGAGTAACTGAGTAAATTGCTTTGGTTATTATGCTAATAGCCCTGCGATGGACTGGCGACCTGTCCAGGGTGTACCCCACCTTTCGCCCTATGCCAGCTGGGATAGGCTCCAGCCCCCCCACGACCCTGTACGCAGGATAAGCGGTTGACGATGGATGGATGGATGGATTATGCTAATATGGTTTCTTGAAGTTACTTGAGGGATTTGCTGCTGAAGTTTCATTTGCAGTTTGAATGTGAAAAAAATATTGTCAGCTATGTTACACTATGATTTGCAATAAGTGTTTTAGTGCAGTCTTAAGTTTCCATCAGCAGTCTTAAAGGCATAGTCTGACATTTCAGTTTTACAGTTTCTGGGGAAACAAGTGGACTGTTGTATGTTTTGTTTTGTTAAGGTAATTTAAAGGACATCAGTTAGAGCCCTGAAGGTGGGGTAGCTTTAGCCCCCCTAAAATAGGCATCCATGGTGTTTAGCACAATACTGCTGAAACCAGCATGGACTGACTCCAACCCTGCACTGACCTCAGAGTCTCCAGTCTGCAGTCTGGACTCTCCACAAGATCAGACTGCAGCTTCTCTTCTGAATCCTGCAGGTCGTTGACACTCAGGTCCAGCTCTTTCAGATGGGAGGGGTTGGACTTCAGAGCTGAGGCCAGAGAAGCACAGCTGATCTCTGACAAACTGCACCACCTCAATCTGAATGAATGATAAAAAATCCATTTCTAATCCAGTCAGATGTGTTCAAGTTTTAAATGTGTAGCTCAACATAACTATGTCCTAATCAATGAGCTTTTCCTTAAAAGGAGTAGAGGGACTGTCATTGTGTTATTATGGATCAATGAAAACAACAGAAACCAAAGAAATATTTCTACTTCAACAAGTAATCTTGATCAGTTTAAAACAAATATTAGTTCAGAGGATCTTCTGTATACAGATGTGACCATTTACCAAAAATTAGAAACATTCATTTACTTTAATGACTCACAGCGGACAAGTCTTTGTGACTGCAGAATAAATTTAGTACAAGAAACATGAAAATATGAACAAAAGGACATTTACAACTTTATGGATGGAAGTTATGTCTGAACAGAAATTAGGTACAATTGTTAATTTAACATATCAGAACTACAATAGTAACAGAGAGTCAGTGAACTGACCTCAGAGTCTCCAGTCTGCAGTGTGGACTCTCCAGAAAACCACACAGCAGCTTCACTCCTGAATCCTGCAGCTTGTAGTTTCCACTCAGGTCCAGCTCTCTCAGATGGGAGGGGTTGGACTTCAGAGCTGAGACCAGAGAAGCACAGCTGATCTCTGACAAACCACAGCCCCTCAATCTGAATAAAGAATAAATGATGTAACATTAGAAGACAATTTTCCTGCTTGAAATCATTCAGTGATTAATAATCTGTTCAGAGCTGAAGAAGAAGGTTCAGAATATAGAAGTTTAGAAAATGGAAACTCCAAACACCTGACCCCAACAGGATGCAGGTTCAAACTTTCAAATACAAAAAGGTAAAAAGAGCTCTCATTAATATGATTAATATAATGACAACGTGCTGCTACTTCATTAAAGACGTAGTGACTTCACCTCTTAAAAGTCTCCAGCTCCACCAGTGGCTCCATCTATACAAACTCGTGTTGTGCAGCCATACACAAAAAACCCACAGAAACTGATTTAAGATTTGACTCAAGATCCCAAAGTTTTCAAAGATGCCAAGTATGTCAGGATGAACTTTGGGGAAATGTGAACAAAAGACATCTACCATATTTATTTTAGGAATAGTGGAGTGATCAAATCTCAGTGTCTTCAGTTTAAACTATTCAGTCAGTGTAAGCATCATATAGCTTCTTAACAATGTTGGAAAAAGTAAATACTGAATATATTTGTTATTGCCTGATAGTTGAAATAGAGATTATTTATTTATTCATTGTATTTATCATTTATTTAAAAACACAATGTGGAATATAAGCTGAAAAAAGAGTGAATTATCCAGTAGAGATGTTTCTTGTTATATTAAGGTTTTAATTGTGGAGCTCAACATTGCTCTGCCACAGCCAATTGACTAAACCACTGAAGAAGAAAATAGACTTTAGCATTAAGATACAGTATAACATCAGCCTAATGTCTGCACTTTAGTGTCACCACAGCTTTCACATCATATTAATCTCAGTACAGAAAGAAAAAATGGTGTCTGACCTCAGAGTCTCCAGTCTACAGTGTGGACTCTCCAGAAAACCACACAGCAGCTTCACTACTGAATCCTGCAGCTTGTTCTTACTCAGGTCCAGCTCTCTCAGATGGGAGGGGTTGGACTTCAGAGCTGAGGCCACAACTTCACAGTGAGTCTCTGAGAGTCCACAGCCAGAAAGTCTGCCAGGACACATAAATTACTAAGCAGTTTAATAATAATAATAATAATAATAATAAGAATAAGAATAAGAATAAGAATAATAATAATACATTTTATTTCTTTAGTGCTTTTGAAGACACTCAAAGACACTTTACACTTTACTTTACAAGACACTTTACTAAAAGAAGTAAGTACATTTAAAAGAGGTTAAAAACATACAAAGCATGAAAATAATAAAATAAATGAGCAGTAAATAAAACATGTAATATGGGAACATAAGAGCAAAGGGGCAACCAAATAAATAAACAATAGCAAGTGTTATGTAGCAGTATTTGAGATTAAAAGCAAGTCTAAAAAGGTGGGTTTAAGTTTAAGTTTAACACTTAACTCATCCTGTGTTGATGAACCACATTCAGCTAATCTTATCCCACTGTTCTTTAACATGAAACAATAATTCTCAACACTCTCTCTCATGTATGACCTGCAGACTGTTAGTCTTTGTTTTGTTTAAATCTTGCACAGAGAAAATGTTACATTTAGGCTTTGATAATTTCCTCAGTCTGTCTGTATAATCTAGTCTAGAAATGTTTAAATTTTTACAACTCAGGGAACACTTAAAGTGTAGAAAGATAATCTCTCTTTGCTACCTATTGCTGTCAGTTTCACATCCACAGAAATGAAACAGACTTTTGACAATATTGGCCCTTTTATATGATTAAAAATTAATACAATTAAATATTTTATTGTATATGAAACAAGACTGGAACTAAAAGAGGAAATATGGGCATTCAATTGGAAACAATTATATTGGCACCGGGAAAAAAATCACTGAAAACTTAAAATCATTAATAAATAAAAAAAATAAATCTTATTTTATTTGAACAAAGATTTTTCTATTTTCTGTGACATTTATTTTTATGTTTTTTTTGTGTCATTGGTTTTCAGTTTAAACTTTCTGGTGTGGAGATGAAGTGTTTGAGAGGAGGGGCAATAACAGTCTAGTTTACATATAATATGCATATAATCTGTGTACTGGAGATGGGGACTTGAGTAAGAGACTAGAGTCTAGGACTAGAGTCCTTACATCGCAAACACAGTGACTTCAGACTTGACTTAAGACTCATCCTCAAAAGACTTAAGACTTGACTCGGATGAGCGAGTACAGCATTATCTATATCTGTATCTGTATCTGTATCCGTACTTTTACTGAGCGGGGCCTATCCCGGAAGTGGGCGGAGTTTTAACCAGGAAGTGGGCCGGTTGTCTTGAAATGGGCGGGGCTTTATGGTATGTTGTTTTAAGCATGCAATTGATATGGGTTGATCAGAAATTGTTATATTTATTGCTGATTAGAAAACTATTTAAATGACAGCATCAGCATTGAGCTTCAGATCAATGGTTTTGATCATGATAACAAACAAACTATATACAGTATACACAAAGTTTTGCAACAATGAATACAACACATGCAGTTGCAATTATGTAAAATGGAATGAACAAGAGTTTTCATACTCAACATAACTTTCTTAGTTTAACTTTTAGTTTTTTTATAAACGGCTAACCTGCTCCGAGCAGGTTATGTTTCAGAAAAGAGATTAACTCTGTGAAAACGCTGCCTACTGACCAATCAGTAGGAAATCCCAGACTGTTTTAGCCAATAGGCTGCTTTATATTTGCAGCGGTGATGTGGAGAAACTCTTGGCTATGGCGATCCTACAGAGACTGATTAAAAGCCTTAGGCTAATGTTGCCTAAAGGTTTTTACAGTACAGCAGGATCAGCCTACTTACTGCCTTTAAATGTCTTTAATATTAACTTGGATATTACATTCATTCATTAAACACAGACTGACATATTTCAAATGTTTATTTCATTTAATTGTGATTATTAAACTGACAACTAATGAAAATCCCAAATTCAGTATCTCCGAAAAGACCAATACAAAAAAAGGATTTTTAGAAATGTTGGCCAACTGAAAAGTATGACCATGAAAAGTATGCAGCAATGCGGCGTGGCATGGAGTTGATCAGTCTGTGGCACTGCTCAGGTGTTATGAGAGCCCAGGTTGCTCTGATAGTAGCCTTCAGCTCTTCTGCATTGTTGGGGCTGGCGTATCGCATCTTCCTCTTCACAATACCCCGTAGATTTTCTATAGGGTTAATGTCAGGCGAGTTTCCTGGCCATTTAAGAACAGGGATACCGTGGTCCTTAAACCAGGGACTGGTAGCTTTGGTACTGTGTGCAGGTGCCAAGTCCGGTTGGAAATTAAAACTCTGCATCCCCATAAAGTTGGTCAGCAGCAGGAAGCACTCTAAGTGCTCTAAAACTTCCTGTTAGACGGCTGCGTTGACCTTGGACCTCAGAAAACACAGTGGACCAACACCAGCAGGTGACATGGCACTCCAAACCATCACTGACTGTGGTTACCTTTAGACTGGACTTCAAGCAAAGTGGATTCTGTGCCTCTCCTCTCTTCCTCCAGACTCTGGGACCTTCATTTCCAAAGGAAAAGTAAAATTTACTTTCATCAGAGAACATAACTTTGGACCACTCAGCAGCAGTCCAGACCTTTTTGTCTTTAGCCCAGGCGAGTCGCTTCTGACGCTGTGTCTTGTTCAAGAGTGACTTGACACAAGGAATGCGACAGCGGAAACCCAGGTCTTTGATACGTCTGTTCGTGGTGGTTCTGGAAGCACTGACTCCAGCTGCAGTCCACTCTTAGTGAATCTCCCCCACATTTTTGAATGGGTTTTGTTTCACAATCCTCTCCAGGATGCGGTTATCCCTATTGCTTGTTTTTTCTACCACATCTTTTCCTTCCCTTCGCCTCTCTATTAATGTGCTTGGACACAGAGCTCTGTGAACAGCCAGCCTCTTTAGCAATGACCTTTTGTGTCTTGCTCTCCTTGTGCAAGGTGTCAACTGTTGTCTTTTGGACAGCTGTCAAGTCAGCAATCTTCCCCATGATTGTGTAGCCTACAGAACTAGACTGAGAGACCATTTGAAGGCCTTTGCAGGTGTTTTGAGTTAATTAGCTGATTAGAGTGTGGCACCGGGTGTCTTCAATATTGAACCTTTTCTAAATATTCTAATTTTCTGAGATACTGATTTGAGGGTTTTCATTAGTTGTCAGTTATCAAAGTTAAAAGGAATGAACACTTGAAATATATCAGTCTGTCTGGAATGAATGTATACATTATACAAGTTTCACTTTTTGAATGGAACTACTGAAATAAATCAACTTTTTGATGATATTCTAATTATATGACCAGCACCATGTAAGCTTCATAAAGGTTGATCTTTACGTTTAGGTCTGCTTTTGTTATAACTACATTTTCTTCTTAACAGAGAGGAATGACCTGAATCTGCCATTGTTAAACATCTGTACTCAACTGCAGCTTCTTCCACTCTGAGATGTGAACACATTCAGAACATCCATGAACAAAGCATGCTGGAACCAGTTACGACATACCTTATACGGTTTGTGGTTAAAACGATTAGCGGTCCAGTCTTCAGTGGTGCTGGTTGGTGCCTGGTTTAATTTCATTTCATTGCCTCCAGAAATAAAATATTGTGGAAGTAAATTTCCCAGATTGTGCAAAGAATCAGAATGATGAAATGGAAATGCATCACACCAACATTTGTACTGAAGTGAATCACAGCTAAATTCATAGAGTAAAGATTCTGTTTTTGCAACAGCCAACAGCAGATTAAGAGTAAAACACATGAACAAGACATTTTACAAATTACAAAAAAATATTACTAGCTTCATGGAGATATAATTTATTGCAAGGCTATTTTACTGCACTGCAGCAGTTTTAGCTTGGTGTACCTTATTAGCAGAAACCAGTACACATGGATATTCTGTGCAAACAAAAGCTAATGCCTCTTTTTAGTCACAAGGTGGCAGCATTGGCTCACAACACAAGAAGAATTTGGTCTTACAAATGTTCCATATGTTGTCTTTACTGCTGGGTTTTTTTCCACACATGTACAACTTGTGAACTGCATGATGGTTTGACATCCGAGCGTCATGTGAGGCTTTGGGGCTGTCTAGAGATGGTTTGGGAGAACTGGCTGGAGGCCTCCACTCATGGTTGTCCAACATCCCAGACTACCTGAGCTGTGTCCGGTGTGATCTTCCCCGGAAAAAGTGCCACAAGAGACGTGGAAATCATGCCGGAGAGCTTGTTCGTCTCAAGGCTTACCTGAGATCCTGGGATGTGCCTCATCCTCGTCTTCTCTGCGGTGGGGGCTGCTGGTGTTCGGAGGTCCCTCGCCTGGGATGGATTCGACCTGTCTTCCCCAGCCCGACTGCTGCTGTGTCATTGCCTCTTGTGGGCTTCCTTCTTGCCGACTTGGCTTCACAGCATCTCTCGATGGGTCAAGCATCTGCTGCCTTGGTGACAGCGTCTGGTTCGTCTGGTTCCTCCGACCCTGTCCCACCTTCCTCCCGGCTTGACACACTGGGGGTTCCTTGGGGGTCGACACCGGGCTGGGAAACCTGGCATCGGTTAGGAAACTTCGGCCGGATTGTCGACAGGGTGTGAATATGGCTAATCTGCACACACTGCAGCAGGCCTCAAAACCAGACAGTTTGGAGTTAACTCTTTGTATGGCCCTGATTAATGTCAGATCACTGGCCAACAAAACTGTTGTGCTGTATGACTTTACTTCCCATAAATTGGACTTTATGCTGCTGACCGAGACTTTGCTTCATGTTGGTGAGCTTCTTTGTCTTCCTTTTCTGAGCTTCTCCCTCCAAACTGTACCTTTTTTTTAGCTCTCCTCAGACCACTTGCAAAATTGGTGGACTTGCCACTGTGTTTAAATCCACCTTCCAGTGTCGGCTGTCTGCATCTGTCACCTATTCTAGCTTTGAGTTGCAGCTATTTGAATTAAAAGCCTCTTCTCTGATGCTGTGTGCAGTTGTAAAATCTTTCTAGATTGGTTCACAGGAGTTTGAGCATCACCATGGTACATTGATAAGAATGTAGAAGGGACAAATGGTTTCGTTTAAGCCATTTATTGCCACTATACACACATGAGGAGCAACATGAGATGAGGAGGCTTGACGGTTATGGTTTTTTTCCTACAAAATGATAAACAAAGAAACAAACTAAAATTATAATACAGTAAACCATTATATAACATGACACTTAACTAGGCGCCTAACAAACATTTGTACACTAACCAAAAAGGGTCAAGGGTAGGCCTACCACTCCAGAAATAATGAAGTGGTATGACTACATACCAAAGACATTCATTTAACAATTACATATAAGAATTTCATCATGGTCTAAGTTATGTTATACTGTTTTCTGCCTTTCCTTAAGAACTACAATTAACAAACCATGTGCACTGCGCACTTAAACACAATGTGATATCTGTAGTCTAAAGCAAACAATCAGCGTGAGGAATATAGCATCTACTAGTATGTATACTTGTCAAGCATTCAATCCCATCAAGTTTACAAATAACCATTAAGATACAGCAACTATGAAGAAGGCAATAACTCACTTTATCACGCACAACCATGGATGGTATCTGAGTCACAGAGACTGAGGGTCCTCACATGTGGTTTGTGTTGCTGCCAGCCAGAACAAAGGAAATGGGTGGGGCTTATAAAGTAGACCATTGATTAGGAGTAAGTGAGATCAGGTTGGCTGGGTCCTTGCCATGGAAATAAGCAGAGGGCTACTGAATAGTATGACTCTATTCTACAGCAGTTGTCCAGAAATTCAATTGTTTATGCAAGAGTTTGCTGATTTTATAGCAGGTATCAGGTTAAACTATGACCATTTTATAATTAGTGGTGAGTTTAATTTACACGTATGGTGTGAAAGCAAATCTATGGTTAAAGACTTCTTAAATATTCTTAACTCTTTTAATCTCACTCAGTCGGTGTCTGGCCCAACACATGAAAAGGGACACACATTACACCTTGTGCTGTCTCATGGCTTGTGTGTTCATGCAAATGAAATCTGTAAGGTATGAATTTTGGATCACTTCCCTGTCTTATTTACGATTACAGTCCCATGTTCTGTGGTCAAATCTACTTTTGCACGCTGCCGTTGTGCAATTAACAGTCAAAACCCCGGCACAGTTCACTGCTGCTTTCAAAGACTTTGTGCTCTAACTTGGATGGAGGTGATGCTACTTGTGCTGATGAACTTATTACTCTTTTCTTATTGCTCCTTTGAGGATGAAACACACTAAAGCACTTTCAGAGCCCTAGTTAAATGACACAACCCGTGCGCTCAGACATGCATGTCGAGAGAAGGTGGAAGAAAGATAAACTCAGTGTCATATGAAAGCCTACAGCAACATCTATCTATCAGAGCTGTAAAATCTGCTAAATCTGATTTTATTTCTAAGCTATTCAACAACTATCTCAGGCCACAGGTTCTGGAGAAAGTAGTTTTAGCCAGCTGCAAACATTTTAAATTAATAATAATGTTTATGAAAAGTTCAAGTCCGGCTTCAAACCCTGTCACAGTACTGAAACGGCACTTTTAAGAGTTTTAATGACTTGACTTTAACTGTTGACTCAGGAGTCTCTGCCATCCTAGTTCTCTTAGACCTCACTGCTGCCTTTGATACTGTTGACCACTCAATCCTCTTGTCATGGTTGGAAAATTGTGTGGTAATCAAAGGTACTGCACTTAGGTGGTTTCAATCCTATCTAACAGATAGGAGCTTCTCTGTCCACCTTGGTGATTATTCCTCCAAGACAACCCCATTTACCTGTGGTGTCCCTCAAGGTTCTGTCTTAGGCCCCATCTTATTTTCTTTGTATATGCTGCCCCTGGCCTGCATTTTTGAGAGGTATGAGGTCTCTTTTCACTGTTTTGCAGATGATATTCAAATGTATTTGCCCCTGAATGTAAAAACAAAGGGCTCACTGCAGCCCCTGCATGATTGTATGAAGGACATCAAAACTCGGATGTACCTAAACTTCCTCAACCTAAACGGAGACAAGATAGAGATCATAGTGTTTGGACACCCTGAAGTGCTTGATGTAGATTCTCTCGGTCCTTTAACTTCAAACAACCGCTCAACTGTGAGGAGTCTTGGTGTTGTTTTGGATAGTGCATTTAAATTTTATCAACAGATATCCACCACTGTCACATCCTGCTTTTTCCAGTTGAGAACTATGGCCAAGGTAAAGGCCTATCTCCCTCCTAAAGATTTGGAGAGGGCGATTAATGCCATTATAACTTCCCGCCTTGACTATTGCAACTCCTTATATGTGGGCTTAGACAAGTCATCTATTCAGCGCCTGCAGTTAGTCCAAAATGCTGCTGCCCGCCTCCTGACAGGAAAGAAGACGAGGGACCAAATCACATCTGTGTTTCACTTCCTCCTCTGGCTTCCTGTTCATTACAGGATTGATTTTACAATCTTACTTTTAAGTTTTAAATAACTTAATGGATTGGCTTCATTGTATTTAACAGAGCTTCTTCACGTTCATACTGCAGCTAGAGTGCTGAGATCCACCAATCTCCTCCTCCTGGATGTACCCAGAAGCAGACTTAATACCAGAGGTGATCGAGCCTTTAGTGTAGCTGCCCTTAACCTGTGGAACAACCTGCCAGTCGATATCAGAACCTACCCAACTCTCGAACGTTTTAAATCACTGTTAAAAACACAACTCTTTTCTTTGGCATTTCCTTTGAGTTAAGTCTGTTATTATTCCTGGCAACTTTAATATCATTATATATCGTAAACTGTATATTATGATGTTTTATTGCTGTACATTTACTGTGTAAGTAGTGACTTGTTTTTGTATTTTAACCTATGAAGCACCTTAGGTCAACCTTGGTTGTTTTAAGTGTGCTATATAAATAAAATTGATATTGATGATCTGCCTTTTCCACAGGTTTCTCTCAGTAGTTCTGCATTTCAACCACGATGGAAGCTGAGTGGTTGCTGTGATGGTGTGTTATATTCTATAAACATGTTTTTCCTTTCCCCAGCATGCACATCAGCCCTGCTTAGCAGATCGGCGAAAAGATCCTCATGGATGGATCATATACAGGTTATGGGATGGATGAGGCAGTCAGCCTTTGTTAACGGTTTAACACAGAACATAAATGCTAAACCAGCACAGAAGTCTTGGTTCACATTTTTCAATAAATATTATCCTCGGCCAAAGACATACGTCACATTTTTATATTTGTAAGATATCTTAAAAGCATCTCACGCTTGAGGTGTGACTTTTGTTGTTGTCAACACTGCAAGAAAGTGGGGTTTTTTTGTCACTCTACTCAGTTAAAAGAATTCTGTGGGTATTTTCCCACAGAAATAGTAGAGCCAGTAAATGTTATTTAGAATATTTTCTATTAATAAAATCTTGTATAGCTTTGGTTTGCTCTTGAGTCTTTTCTAGTTTAAAATGTAGTATCATTTTGACCATAACCATTTGGTGCATCCACAAAAAAGTTCAAATTTTGTAAGGATTATTTTTTCTTTCTTTTTTCTGCAAAGTACATGTCAGGAGTGGTGAAAATTTTTGTATTTTGTGGGTGCGCGTGGCAAAATGGCTCACTAGCGCCACCTAGAAAATTGGAAAAAATTAGCCCCTCGTCCACATTCAACCTACATGCACGAATTTTCTGGGGACGTGTATCAAGTCCAGACGCACAAAAAAGCCTCAAGAACCCATACCCTAAACTCGACAGGAAGTCGCCCATTTTGAATTTTATGGCTATTTTTGGACGATTTACACATTTACATAGCGCCCACATCGCAAAAGGTGGGACGGAACATGACTATAGTCTCTGTAGTTGGCCTTAGAAAGCTACAGGCCTACTAACCTAAATAGATAGACTACGTTCATATTAAAATTTAGTATTTCAATACCAAACTGTTCATCATATTCAGCCTCATATAAGAAAAATAAAATCCATTTATTTAACGGCTGCGTCAGGCTGTGTGAAACGGACTGGGAGCAAATAAAACATTTTAAAGACATTTAAAGGCAGTAAGTAGGCTGATCCTGCTGTACTGTAAAAACCTGTAGGCAACATTAGCCTGAGGCTTTTAATCAGTCTCTGTAGGATCGCCATAGCCAAGAGTTTCTCCACATCACCGCTGCAAATATAAAGCAGCCTATTGGCTAAAACAGTCTGTGGGATTTCCTACAGATGGTGATGTCATTTTCCAGAGAGCTGATTGGTCAGTAGGCAGCGTTTTCACAGAGTTAATATCTTTTCTGGAACATAACCTGCTCGGAGCAACCATTCATAAAAAAATTAAAAGTTAAACTAAGAAATTTATGTTGAGTATGAAAACTCTTGTTCATTCCATTTTACTTCATAATTGCAACCGCATGTGTTGTATTCATTGTTGCAAAACTTGTTCTGTATATAGTTTGTTATCCTGATCAAAACCATTGATCTGAAGCTCAATGCTGATGCTGTCATGTAAATAGTTTTCTAATCAGCAATAAATATAACAATTTCTGATCAACCCATATAAATTACATGCTTAAAATAACATACTGTTAAAGTCCCGCCCATTTCAAGACAACCCGACCAACTTCCGGGTCAAATCCCACCCACTTCCGGGCTAGGCCCCGCCCAATCCGAGTACGGATACAGATACAGATAATTCATATGGTTAACAGATACAGATACAGATACAGATAATGATGTACTCGCTCATCTCTACTCCTACTGGACATTTGAGGTGAGGAGATTTAATATTGTCGACAGAGACACAATGCGATCTGTTGGTTAAGTATGAGTTCATCCAGCTGATGGCTTGTTCGGGGCTTGTCAACCTAATGAGGCTGTATAAAATGATTCTTCAGGACAATACATAAAAGTAAGGACTTCATAATGTGCCTGCCTTACGCCCAGCAGACTGCCTGTAAGCTGTATGGTATGCTTAGTAATATAGGGACACAATATCTACAGCTAAAGCTGGTGAAAATATAACCTATATCAACAGAATAACTGTTTTAATCTCTCCAGTTTACTATTTATCCTTCCTAGTTCATAACAAGTCAACTTTACACACAGAAGATCAACTATATGGTTTTACTGTAACTATAGACAAAATAACAATCCCCGCTAAAATGCAGCTGGGAGTGTGCAGTGCATGACAGGACCATCGACAGTATGATTGATAACAGCTGATATCATGGCTTCTATGGCTTCTATCATGGGTAAGTAATAGCTTCTCCTGTCAGTAAAGTGTACTAAACTTTACAGTGTAGTCATGTTAACACAGAATATCGTTAGCTAACACTCCCACCGGTCAATTTTTGGTTCTCATGGTAATTGATTACTTATAACTACTAACCACACACTCATTCTCTGTTTGAGAAAGAACGTTAACCAAAAACGGTAGTTAAATCTTGCTGGAGGGGGGCTTTAAGAATTAATCACATCTGGACTTACCGAGCCTTTCTGCAGTTCCTCACAGCTGGGATCAGTCTCCATCGTCCCTCCTTTGATGTGTTGTACTTCTTCAAGTCCAACTCATCCAGAACCTCCTCTGACATCTGCAGCATGTAGGCCAGAGCTGAGCAGTGGATCAGAGAGAGTTTCTTCTTCGATCTTTTCTCTGACTTCAGGAACTCTTGGATCTCCTGATGTACTGAGTGGTCGTTCATCTCCATCAGACAGTGGAAGATGTTGATGCTTCTGTCAGGAGAGATCTTATCACTGTTCATCTTCTTCAGGTTATTGATGACTCTCTGGATGATTCTTGGACTGGTCTTTCTCTGTCCCAGCAGACCACCTAAGAGTCTCTGGTTGGACTCCAGAAAGAGGCCATGGAGGAAGCGAACAAACAGGTCCAGGTGGCCATTTTTACTTTTAAGGGATTTAATCATGGCTCTCTTCAGGAGGTCAGTCAGAAATGGGTCACGGCTTTCAATGTATCCAAAAAACATAGAGAACTTCTTGATAAGAGACTTTGCATTTGAGTCTTTTTGTTCATAGTTTTTCCCCAGGAAGTCCTTCATTACCTCTGAGTTCCTGCTGGTGTAACAGTGAAACATGTAGACTGCAGCCAGAAACTCCTGAACGCTCAGATGAACAAAGCAGTAGACTGTTTTCTGGAAGATCACACTCTCTCTTTTGAAGATCTCTGTACAAACTCCTGAGTACAACGAAGCCTCTGTGACACCAAGACCACACTGCTCCAGGTCTTCTTGGTAGAACATGATGTTTCCTTTCTCCAGCTGTTCAAACGCCAGCCTCCCCAGCTTCAGAAGAACCTTCCTGTCAGCCTCCATCAGCTCTTGTGGACTCGTCTCATGTCCCTCATCATACTTCTGCTTCTTCCTCTTTATCTGAACCAGCAGGAAGTGTGAGTACAGGTCAGTCAGGGTCTTGGGCAGCTCTCCTCTCTGGTCTGTAGCCAACATGTGCACCAGAACTGTAGCAGTGATCCAGCAGAAGACTGGGATTAGACACATGATGTGGAGGCTCCTGGAGGTCTTGATGTGTGAGATGATTCTGCTGGACAGCTCTTCATCACTGACTCTCCTCCTGAAGTACTCCTCCTTCTGGGCATCAGTGAAGCCTTGTACTTCTGTTACCCTGCCAACACACGACGGAGGGATATGATTGGCCGCTGCAGGTCGGGAAGTTATCCAGACGAGAGCCGAGGGAAGCAGATTCCCCTGGATGAGGTTTGTCAGCAGCAGGTTGACTGATGACTTCTGTGTGACATCAGACACAACCTGATTGTTGTGGAAATCCAATGAAAGTCTGCTTTCATCCAGGCCGTCAAAGATGAACAACAGTTTACAGACAGCGAGCTTCTCTGCTGGGACCTTCTGTAATGTTGGATGGAAAACATGGAGCAGCGTGAGGAGACTGTGCTGCTCATCTTTGATCAAGTTCAGCTCCCTGAACGAGAGCAGAACCAGCAGACTGACATCTTGGTTTTCCGAGCCCTCTGCCCAGTCCAGAGTGAACTTCTGCACTGAGAAGGTTTTTCCAACGCCAGCGACGCCGTTGGTCAGAACCACTCTGATGGGTCTCTGTTGGTCAGGTAAGGCTTTAAAGATGTCCTGGCACCTGATTGGAGTGTCATGGAGGGTCTCCTTCTTGGAAGCTGTCTCAAGCTGCCTCACCTCATGCTGGGTATTAACCTCTTCACTCTGTCCCTCTGTGATGTAGAGCTCAGTGTAGATCCTGTTGAGGAGGGTTCCACTTCCTGTTTCATCACTTCCTTCAGTCACACGTTCACATCTCCTCCTCAGACTGATCTTATGTTCATCTAAAACCTCCTGCAGACCGCTATCTGCTGAAAGAGAAGAACAAATAACCTGTGACTAAACAGAAAGCAAGAATCCAGATAAATAAAAATCTTTTTGAATTTATGATTTTCATGATAATATTACAAAACAAATGTCTCTGTAATTAAACAGAAAGTCCTGTTTTCAGACATGGCAACATCAGCAGACAGATGTCCAGTCTTACTTTGTACAGAGCTGCTCTTACTGGCTGTCTGCAGTCCAGCTCTGGTTCTGGATCTGTCTCCACACTGGGGACAGGAGGAGTGTCCCGATGAAGCAGACTGGTCCCAGTATGAGGTGATGCACCGTCTGCAGAACCAGTGTCCACAGCTGGTAGAGACTTGATCCTTCAGGACGTCCTGACACAAAGCACAGCAGGACGGCTGCTCCTCCACAGAAACAGGACTCCTCTTCCTCTCTCTGTGAAGACATTTCTTTAGAACTAAAATGATTCGTTGCTTGTTGTTGAAAAATCTCCAATTTTGTCCGACACTGTGTAGAAGCTCAGATGGTCACAGAGAACAGTAAAAGTGTCGTTACTTTATGTTTGAATTCAGCTTTCTGTCTGTAATGAAGATGCTTGTTCCTTTTATTTCAGCTCTCCCGCTTTCAGAAACACTAATTAACAAATTCAACACTTCCTGCAGCTCCTTAAAAGTAAAAGCCTCCATTAAAGAGAGCTGATTATGTCCTTCACTGTTTTACAGTCACTCTGGGCAGCTTGAGTTAGTTAGTTTTGAACTGAGGTTAGAAGTGGTCTAAACACACAGCATGTAACAGTGGTGTCACAAGTTCAAGTCCACACGTAGCCTTGTTTGTATGTCATTATGTTTCCTGTCACTCGCTATTGTCATCTATAACTTGACAAAAATTCCAATATTCCATAAAAGAGAAGTGGTCCAAATGGCCCAGTGGCCCTTTTTCCATCCACTGCTAACTTTTCCATCAGTGCTGCCCGTGGATGTTTGTTCTTCACCTTTAGGAACAATATATAGTGGAGAGAATCTGAGCTCAAAGGTCCACTTACTAATGATTCAAAGCAAAGTGTTCATCAAGGTGAGCAAAGCTGAACTACAAATGCTTTTTCACCACATGTTGCACAATTATGATATGAAGTGATTCAAGATGCATCTGGTGTATCAGAACAGCTGATCTTAGGAAGAGCCAAACAGCTCAGTGTTTAGAGGACAAAGAGGAGAAAATGAAGGACACATTTGAAGCAGATTCTTTCAGATTCTGAATCCTTCTAAATCTTTACAGTGACGTCAACGTGAGGGCAAAAATATACGAAGATGTTCTATAAGTGTAAATTCTGAAATGGAGGTTCTCAGGTGTTTTGCTACAGAAATAAAATCAGATCCATCTAAGTTTGAATCAGTATCTGCACTAATAGTTCTGGATCAGGAATATAAATCTTTTAGCAGAACATTTTGTCTTCATCCTTAATGCATCATCTTCCATCAGGTCAGTTTACAGTAACAGTAAAAGTCTCGTACTTTGTGTCTGAGGGTCCAGGTTCATTACTGAAGGCTGGAGGATGACCTTTGGACCGGTCACTCTTCATAGACAGACAGCTGGATACTGAGGACTCTCCCCTGTCCTCCTCTTCCTCCACACAAATATTCATCTTCTGGACTTCAGTCAGTCTGAGAGGTGAAATTGTAACACTGACTGTGAGCTCAGAACACAAGAACCAGGAAGAACAAGAGTCGTAAGACAGAACAGGAACAGAAAGTAGTTGCACAAAATCACGAGTTTGTGTGTATATGTTACTTCCTGTTCTCTCAGTCTTGTGTTTCTTGAACAAACTCGTTTCCCTTAATTGGAAGTAGGTAAGTAAAAGTATAGAAAAATGTTGGGTGAAAACTCACCCTGCCTCAGCCTTCAGTTTCCCTCCTTCAGCTCTGTCGACGTTTGCAGATTACAGGAAATCGTGTGTGTGTGTGTGTGTGTGTGTGTGTGTGTGTGTATTTTTAGATTGACACATTTACTTTTCTTATACAACACCAATATTTACAGGACCTTCACCAATTAAAATGAAAAATATGATTGATATAATTTATTGTAAACCTGTTTGTTATAATCTATTTTTTTACATTTACTCATTTGGCAGACGCTTTTATCCAAAGCGACTTACATTTGAGGAACAACTTACAAGTATCAACAGAGCATCAAATATAGATCTACCACTGACAATACATACTAGTAAGAGCAGCAATAAATACTAGTAAGAGCTCATAGTACATATCACATCAATGGGTAAATACCTACGGAAGGAAGTAAGAGTTAACAGAAAGTACAATCAGAACAAAAGAGCAGTGAATACAAGGGAAGTGCACTTTAGAGGTTAGTTAGTTAGAGGTGTTATAAGAGGAAGTGTTCTCTTAGAGATGAGTTTTCAAGAGCTTCTTGAAGTTAGAGAGGGACGCCCCTGCTCTGATGGCCTGTGGTAGCTCGTTCCACCATCGTGGTGTCACAGATGAGAACAGGGACTGAGATCGCTTTGTGTGAAGGGCTGGCAGAGCCAGGCTCTGTTCGTTGGGGGAGCGTAGCGGCCGAGAAGGAACGTAGGTTTGTATAATGGAGTTTAGGTAGATGGGTGCAGACCCGGTGGTCACTCTGTATGCAGCATTAGTGACTTGAATCTGATTCTGGAGGCCACGGGGAGCCAGTGGAGGTCACTGAGTAATGGAGTGACATGAGTCCTTTTGGGCTGATCAGAAACCAGACGCGCTGCTGTGTTCTGAACCATTTGTAAGGGTTTCACCGCACAAGCTGGAAGACCTGCTAGGAGGGCATTGCAATAGTCGAGGCGAGAGATAACCATGGCCTGTACCAGAAGCTGGGTGGCATACTGAATGAGGTAGGGCCTGATTTTCCTTATGTTGTATAGAGCAAAGTGGCATGACCGAGAGACAGCAGCGACATGGTCTGAAAAGGACAGTTGATCATCAATCATGACACCCAAGTTTCTCACCACCTTGGTTTGAGTGATGGTTGAGGTGTCAATTTGTAGTTTGATCTTATGGGGAATAGAATGCTTGGCTGGAATGACCAAGAGTTCAGTCTTGGAGAGGTTTAGTTGAAGGTGGCAAGCCTTCATCCATGTAGATATGTCTGAGAGACAGTCTGTAATCCGCGCCGAGACAGTGGTATCGTCTGGCGGGAAGGATAGGTAGAGTCGCGTATCGTCTGCGTAGCAGTGGTAAGAGAAGCAGTGCGAGTGAATGAACGGCCCCAGTGAGGTGGTGTAAATTGAGATGATATAGTAGGACTGCTACAATGGTAGAGTTTGAATGTTTCAGAGAATTGGCTAGTTATAGCCTCCACAATGCCTGTGAAGAAGGCAGCAAAGGTATCAGCAGACAGGTTTGTGGGTGGTGGAGGGGGAGGAGGATTTAGTAGCGTTTTAAAAGTGGAAAATAATTTCCTTGAGTCAGTGGCACTGCTAATTCTGTTATTATAGAACACAGTTTTGGCAGCACTGATGCTTGTTGAGAAGGAGGATAGGAGTAATTGGTAGCCCTTAAGGTTGGCAGGGTCTTCGGTTTTTCGCCATTTTCTTTCAGCAGCTCTGAGATCAGTACGTAGCCCGCGGATGATATCAGTTAGCCACGGGTGGGACTGGTTTGGGCGAGCAGGCTTGGTGGATAGAGGACACAGGCTATCTAGGCACAAGCTTAGTGTAAAGCCCAGAGATTGTGACCTCATCGTTGATCGTTGACCTCAAGTGAGGAAAGAGTGCTGAGGGAAGGTAGAGCAGAAGCTACCACTGAGGCAAAGTGAGCGGCAGACAGGTTGCGGAGGTTGCGGTGGTGTGAGACCAACGGTGTTGGACCAATGGGCTTTTCCTGTAGGGATACCGTGACCTGAATGAAATAGTGGTCTGACACATGTAGAGATGTGACAGTTTAATCTGAAGAGTAATTAATGCACATCTCTGCTAACTCCAGAAGTCTTACTGCAAATGGTCAAGAGTCAAGAAATATGTAAACAGGCCCATCGCGACAGGACAGGCAAACCAAGCAATTGCTTGGGGCCCCGAGCTGGACTGGGGCCCCAAGACAACGACTGTTTAAGAATAAAATGCAACGACAAACTGTGAGCGCCCGCACCCCTTTGATAGATAGTCAATGCAGTAAAGTGCAATGACACTTATCGGAATCCCCCTCAAGGGGGGCCCCTCTCAGTAGTCAATCAATCAATCAATCAATCTTTATTTATATAGCACTTTTCATACAAAAACATGCAACACAAAGTGCTTCACAATAGAGAAAATTAAAAAGATAAAATATTAAAAGATAAAATAAAATATAAAAGCAGGTCAAGCCCAACAATCAATCCCCATATTACCAGAAAATAAATTAATAAATGAAAAGACAGCTCAGTTAAAAGCTTGGTTAAATAGGTATGTCTTTAGTTTGATTTTAAACAAATCCAGATTTCCTGCTGCTCTCAGCTCAACAGGAAGGGTGTTCCACAACCTCGGGCCATAATATTGAAAGGATGCCTCACCGTAGGTTTTAGTTAAGGCTTTCGGAATAATTAGAAGGCCACTATCAGAGGATCTGAGGGTTCTACTAGGTTTATAAGGTAAAAGCAAATCTGCTAAGTATTCTGGACCAATACCATTAACTGACTTAAAAGTAGTAAAAGGATTTTAAAATCAATTCTAAAATTCACTGGAAGCCAATGCAGAGACTTTTAGGATAGGGGTGATGTGTGTTCTCATTCTGGTCTTAGTCAAAGACGTGCAGCAGCGTTTTGAACCAGCTGCAGTTTAGAGATTTTGTTTTTCGGAAGGCCAGAAAGCAGAGCATTACAGTAATCAATCCTGGAAGTAATAAAAGCATGGATAAGTGTCTCAGTGTTTGCTTGAGAAAGAAAGGGTCGTACTCTAGCAATGTTCTTAAGATGATAAAAAAGCGGTCTTAGAAACATTTCTAATATGTGACTCAAAACTGAGATCTGAGTCAAAAATAACTCCCAGGTTTTTCACCTTATCACAGGGACTTAGTGCCAGCATTCGTAGTTTCATTTTAAGTTTCTCCGTCTGAGATTCAGAACCAATGACCAGTACTTCTGTTTTGTCCTGATTGAGCTGCAGAAAATGTTCTGCCATCCATGACTGTATGTTTAGGAAACAATTAAAAAGAGCGTCTACTGGTCCTGGGTCATCAGGGGACACGGCAATGTATAGCTGGGTGTCATCAGCATAACTGTGAAAATTGATGCCGTGGCTCCTGATGACATCTCCAAGCGGCAGCATGTACAAATTAAAAAGGGTTGGGCCTAAAATTGAGCCCTGTGGGACACCACAATTCATTTTATGTCTTCTGGAAAAAGATTCATCAATACACACAAAGAATTCTCTATCAGTGAGATACGATCGGAACCACTTTAGAACAGTACCTGAGAGGCCAATCAGCTTGTGCAGTCTGTTTAAAAGAATTGAGTGATCTACTGTATCAAAAGCTGCACTTAGGTCAAGTAGCAATAATATTGATGTTTTTTTCATATCCATGTTCCATCTAAGATCATTAACAATTTTTACCAATGCTGTCTCAGTACTGTGATTGATTCGAAAACCAGACTGGTATTTATCATAAATATTTTGGGAATTAATAAAATCATTCAGTTGATTAAAAACAACTTTCTCTAAAATTTTACTTTGAAATGGCAGATTGGATACCGGTCTATAGTTATTTTGTACTGTAGCATCTAAATTATTCTTCTTCAGAAGGGGCTTCACCATAGCAGTTTTAAAAGCAGTAGGGAAGACACCCGTCTGTAGAGAATAGTTCACGATGGTCAGAAGATACTCACTAAAAAAGGGATAATGTGTTTTGAAAAGAGAAGTGGGGATGGGATCTAACAAGCAAGTTGTTGGCTTTAGCAGAGTAACAATTTTACAAAGCATGCCAGCATCAACCAGGTCAAAACTATGCAGTATATCCCCGGATGTAGGTCTAGGATCCACTTTATTAAAATGTACCTGCTGATGTAGTGAAATTCTACTTGGCATAAACTCAAATTCTACATTTAGAAGAAGAAGAGAATTAGTGAAGCCCTAACAACATAATTTATTAACATGACTTTTTTTCTAAAGTATTCTTATTTACAGCATTTTCACACACCCATCTTTTGCACATATACAGTATACTATTAATTTACATCCATGTCATCTTGTTTCATTTGCAAATGCAACCAGCAGCACAGTCTGGACTTGAACTTGCGACATTGGGTACAGGAGGTGGACATGCTAAACAGAGTCTCAGTTCTACTTCAGCTCAGTTTCAGATTTCTGGAACAGTGTGGATCCAACATCCGGAAGTCCTCAATCAGAGCTGAACTGGCTTGTGTTCCTTTGTTTCGCACCATGTCAATCACCGTTCGAGCCCTGTCAGCCCTGGGTTTGGCTCTGGCTGAATCCATTTCTTCTTGATTTATTATGCCCCGTTGCAAAAGTTGATCCAGCAGCTGGTTTAGAACAGGTTCAGACACTGCACCTACAAACTGTGGCCGAACCGAAGTCAACCTGCTCCATGGTGAGCCACTCGGTGGATTTTCTTCACATAGAGAAGGATCTAAGGGATGAGTCGGATCTAAGGGTTGAGCAGAACAAAGACTTGTTCAGTAACAGACCTCTGACTGTGTGTTGTGCAAAATGCAAAGCCAATTATGCAAAATTTATGTAGAGCTGCACTTAGACACAAAACAATTTCAAGCTTATCCTGAATCTTGATAAACGTACAGAGAGAAAACAGGAGAGACACTGGAGGTAAATACAAGCAAAAAGTGGAGTTTGTGCAGAGTTCAGAGATCATACAGAGGTTAAACTAAACACGAACACAAACTTAGTTGTGGCATCTACTGCTAGCTAGCTTCCAGCTAATAATGAACACAAACAGTCCATGCAGCTGCTTTCTGTCTGAACACATTTGAAATGTATAGTGCTTAAAAGGTCAGGTCACTGAAATCATTAAAACAGTTTCAGTTTAAGTTTCGCTGCCACATCCTGTTTCAATGGCAGTGATCGTCTTCTGCAATGGTCACAGCTTTCAAGAACAGGTGCTTGTCTTGTCTCGTTCTTGTGAAATCAGTATCAAGTATTGTCTCGTGATCTAAGTGCATACGTGTATTTCATATTTTAGGAGGATTATGAAACTTATTGCTTTCCTTCCACTCAATACCCACACACAGTGTCAGCCCGTGGCATAGGAGACATAGGCAGTTGCCTAGGCCGCAAAATATCTGGGCCCGTATTCACAAAGAATCTAAGAGTCCTCTCAGAAAACTCTTATCTTAGCTTAAAAACTTTTACCTAGGAGGCTTAAGAGCTATTCAGGAATTTGGGCCGGGTGTCACAGCACGGGCTGAGAAGCAGCTAGGGAGCGTATGACGCAAACTTTTAACGGTTTATTCTCGTTAGTGCAAGAGGGAAGCTGCTATATTCATAAATGCAGTTTTGAGCCTGTAAGGTGGGAATGTCCAGTGGAAACGAAATGACCTGCGACACAACTGGGCTAACAGTAAACACTGTTCCTCTGTCTTGTCTCGTTCTTGTGAAATCAGTATCAAGTATTGTCTCGTGATCTAAGTGCATACGTGTATTTCATATTTTAGGAGGATTATGAAACTTATTGCTTTCCTTCCACTCAATACCCACACACAGTGTCAGCCCGTGGCATAGGAGACATAGGCAGTTGCCTAGGCCGCAAAATATCTGGGCCCGTATTCACAAAGAATCTAAGAGTCCTCTCAGAAAACTCTTATCTTAGCTTAAAAACTTTTACCTAGGAGGCTTAAGAGCTATTCAGGACTGATCTGAGAGCAACTCTGAGCAAGGAAAAGACAAAAACTTTTATCTTAGTGAGGAGGCGGGGTTGACCCCGTTGCTATGTATGACACAATCGTTTGAAGACTGTGATTGGTTGGTTGTCCAAGAAGGAAAAAAAGTGATTCTAGTGTAGGTTATATTCTAAGCCTTTACTTTGGAAATTACATGCGTAATATTTCCTATTTGACTGTCTCTCCTCTCTCTCTCACACACACACACACACACACACACACACACACACACACACACACACACATTATATATGTGTATATAAATCCTTTTTTTTATTTGCCATGCTGTTAATTTCCTATCAGGTATTTGATTGGCTTGGAATGATAAAAATTGTTCCACTCTTTCCAATAACACTGATTGCTGGCGTTTCTATCTAAGTGGTGGTTTGAATGTTGGTTTTAATGGATCAAACACGGAATCAAAACCAAGCAGAGCGAGAAAGCCCAACTGGACCAGTTAGTGGATGAACACAAGGCCATTCTAAAAGGAAAATTTGGGCCGGGTGTCACAGCACGGGGCCAGAAGCAAGCGAGGGAGCGTATAGCGCAAACTTTTAACGGTTTATTCTCGTTGTGTGCAAGAGGGAAGCTGCTATATTCATAAATGCAGTTTTTTGAGCCTGTAAGGTGGGAATGTCCAGTGGAAACGAAATGACCTGCGACACAACTGGGCTAACAGTAAACACTGTTCCTCTGTGCAGTTGGGCTTTCTGCCCTTCTTGGTTTTGATTCCATGTTTGATCCATTAAAACCAACATTCAAACCACCACTTAAATAGAAACGCCAGCAATCAGTGTAATTGGAAAGAGTGGAACATATATAATGTGTGTGTGTGTGTGTGTGTGTGTGTGTGTACGGTCAAATAGGAAATATTACGCATGTAATTTCCAACGCTTAGAATAGAACCTGTACTTGAAATAACTCTTTTTTTCCTTCTTGGACAACCAACCAATCACAGTCTTCAAAAGATTGTGTCATACATAGCAACGGGGTCAACCCCGCCTCCTCACTAAGATAAAAGTTTTTGTCTTTTCCGTGCTCAGAGTTGCTCTCAGATCAGTCCTGGATCGCTCTTAAGCTAAGATTCCTACGTAAAAGTTTCTTAGCTAAATTAAGAGTTTTCTGAGAGGATTCTTAGACTCTTTATGAAAACGGGCTCTGGAGTTTATGACTGAATTAATTCATCATCGAGGTAAAAAGGAGCCACATTTACACTTTTAAAGAGGTTACTTTCCCAAACAAAGACTCAGAAGAGGAGGGAAGGCTAATATGTGCTGACTCAGCCCATTTTATTATGTTAGAAAAGTTGATCTATAGGAGAAAACATATTTAAAAGCAATAGCTACAGAATGCCTGAAAGCCTTACTGCATTATATCCTATTATTTTTTAAGGTTTTGAATTGTCACCTACCCACAGTGGTGGTGCAGAGATTTTCACCAGAAATAAAGTCTTTAATGTTTAAAATATTCTGGGGGAGGACCCCCAGAGCCTCCTCTTCATTTTTCCTTTCCACCGATGAAACTACACCAGTGCTTTTGCATTTCAGGAAAATTACTCCCTAAATTCAGTATAGGGTTTACACACAGTTTTTGGGGGGACACATTCCTAGGTACCAGTTTAGGTTTTTTATACATATATGCAGGGCCGTGCAGAGACCTTTGGAAGGGCAGGTGCTCAAAGTATAAAAGGGGCAGATGGAACAAGGATTTAAATAGTGTTGTTTTCAAAATAACGATACAGAAATATATATCATTATGTACTCCTTGCTGATATGCGTATACTGATGCTTCTATCGATAAATCAACAAATGATGTGATGCAGTTTTGAGAGAGATACACAGGCAGGGAAATGCACATTTTGGTGAGCAGCGGCTCAAGTGCAAAAAACGGCACTTGTCATGATTATTTATGATTTTTTTTTGACAAAATGTTAAATATATTAACACAACTCTGACTACCTTACCAATTTATTTTGATTCCCACTTTTGCAAATGTTTAACCCTCAACATTTTTCTACAAAATAATCACACAAGAGCAGCAACAGCACAGTAAACTCTGCCACAATGTGCATGTTTTTTATGCTACTAGTATATATTTAGAATAAATGACTGCACCAAGGAGAGGGACATAGTTTCACTAATTATTTGTTTATTTTTCACAAGGCAATAAATCCTTTTAATTGTTTTGGTCTTGTTGGATCACATAACACTTAGTTTGTTAGGACTTGGTTTCACATTTGAGGGAGGGCTGTCTGTATCATGTAAAGATCTATCAGCATGCAACAAACTAATGGAATGGATAGTTATTAGATGAGGAGCCTCTACTGATCAGAAATATAAAGTTACTGCTTAAGGCAGGACACTTTTTCATATAGTGGTCAAATTTCAAATTTGGGTCTATTTTGCTTCCATGTCTTCTTTTACTGTCATGGAAAGAAAACTTCCAAAATACACATTTAGATGGAGTTTACCCTGTATATTAAACAGAACATTTCAGGGGAAAAGAGTCTTGATGTAAGTCATTAACTGGGGAAGGTCTGTGGTGACATGATTTAGTTATTTTTTTAGCCCATTCACCTGCAGTGACTTGTCAAATGTGTGCAAATTAGCACATTTTAATTAGTTAACGCCTAATTTGCATATCAATGTGGCGATCGTCATTACATTATTAGACACAAATTTTACTGTACTCACCTGTTGTGTCTCCATTAAGTAGGCAACAGTAACATTAGCCTGTATGACCAACCATGATCCTTAGCTTGACTTTAGCTAATTATTTTAGCTCAGCTCATGAGTCATGCATGTTAGCAGTGAACTCGAGGCACTGGTAGTTTACTTTTGTTGGTCTTTAGTTCATCACCACTCACCTCCGCACAAGCCAAGAAAAACACTGCTGGGAGGGGCTGCTGGGGGTTGAGAGAGAGAGAGAGAGAGAGAGAGAGCGCATCGGAACATCTGCACTCTGTGGCTGGAAAAAGCAGAGCTATGAGAGCAGTGACAGTGAAGCAGAACAGGAAACTGCAGCCCGATAGATAAACAGTGAACTGAAAGTCATTATAAAGCTCTGTAAAGCTGAGAGCTGAGAAGCTGCAGATTTAGCTCATGACTCTCTACCAGAGTACCAACACACTGTCACTTCATACTTTGTGATTTCTACAAACTGGCCCTGGAGCTCCATTAAATGTAAATGCTCCGTACTTGCCTTTCTAGTCTTTTCGCCCACTCAAAGCGCTTTTACAGTACTTCCGCATTCACCATTCACACACACATTCACTCACTGAGCCTAAGTGCTCAAAAGGAAACTAACATTCACACACATCCATACACTGGCAGAACAGCTGCCAATGTAGACTGAAAAATGATCTGAGTAAGAATAAAGGCACCGCTGCTCATTCAATAACTGTATTCTGTCGTACTATCAGATGGAGTGAGGTGGATGAAGACTTTACCTGTCAGATCAACTTCATGCCCCCAGACCTCCGTCTTTCTTTGGTCTTGGACCATTATAGTCACTTCTTCTGTGTTTGTAGGCAGGCGGATCTCAAACGTTGGGTGGTAATTTGGTCCAAAGTCCAGGTCAAAATCTGCTTTCTGAAAAAAGTGTCAGACATCCATAGCATCACAAGTAACCTAATGCACCAACAGCAGTTTGATGAATCGTGTCAGCAGAGACTTTTAATTTTGCCATTTCTGGTGGTAGTGTCGCTGTTTTCCAGACACCGACATCACGTTCCGATCCTTTGGCTGATGCCTGTGACTTTGCTGTAGGGGAATTAAGATTTCTCTCTTTCTCTCTCTCATTACTATTTATTTATTTATCTCCACTGGTAAAATGCAATCTGTATCAGATAATACCAGGTGTAAATGTGGCGTAAGACCAGTGTTTGGAACGTTACTTTAAAAAAGTAATTAGTTATAGTTACTCACTACTTGTTCCAAAAAGTAACTGAGTTAGTAACTGAATTATTCTGTAATAAAAGTAACTCGTTACCAGGAAAAGTAACTATTTGCGTTAGAATTTGGATTTTTTGAAATGAGTAGAACAGACAGGTGTTCGTACGTAACTTTCGATATTTATTGCACGTCGACAGACAGCGGAGGTTTATCCCCCCATTAAATACTTACTTTCCTGCATTCTGGAGACATTTTCTGACCAATTTATGGTGGAAATGTTTTTATTCATATGACTCAAAATATTAAAACATAGGCCTAATTGAATATAATGCAGTAATCAGCTTTTGGACAATGCACTTGCTTCTTCTATATTTTAATTGCATTGCATGTTTTCTGATATAAAACATGTTTGAAATAAGCTGATTCTGATTATTGTTCATTGTTTCATTCACATTTACATTACATTTACTCATTTGGCAGACGCTTTTATCCAAAGCGACTTACATTTTAGGAACAAGTTGCAAGTATCAACAGAGCATCAAATACAGATCTACACCTGACAATACAGACTAGTAAGAGCTCATAGTACATATCACATCAATGGGTAAATACCAAGGGAAGGAAGTAAGAGTTAACAGAAAGTGCAATCAGAACAAAAAGTGCAGTCAATACAAGATAATTGTAGGGATAGAAGAAGAAGAGCACAGGAAGTGCATGTTAGAGGTCAGTTAGTTAGAGGTGTTATAAGAGGAAGTGTTCTTGGAAGAGATGAGTTTTCAGGAGCTTCTTGAAGTTAGAGAGGGACGCCCCTGCTCTGATGGTGTGTGGTAGCTCGTTCCACCATCGTGGTGTCACAGATGAGAACAGGGACTGGGATCGCTTTGTGTGAAGGGCTGGCAGAAACAGGCGGCGTTCGTTGGAGGAGCGTAGCGGCCGAGAAGGAATGTAGGTTTGTATTATGGAGTTTAGGTAGATGGGTGCAGACCCAGTAGCAGCTCTGTATGCAAGCATTAGTGACTCGAATCTGATTCTGGAGGACACGGGGAGCCAGTGGAGGTCACTGAGTAATGGAGTGACACGAGTCCTTTTGGGCTGATCAAAAAACAGACGCGCTGCTGCGTTCTGAACCATTTGTAGGGGTTTCACACGACAAGCTGGAAGACCTGCTAGGAGGGCGTTGCTGATTTTCCTTATGTTGTATAGAGCAAAGCGGCATGACCGAGAGACAGCAGCAACATGGTCTGAAAAGGACAGCTGATCATCAATCATGACACCCAAGTTTCTCACCACCTTGGTTAGAGTGATGGTTGAGAAGTCAATTTGTAGTTTTTTTGTTATGGTGAACAGATTGCTTGGCTGGAATGACCAAGAGTTCAGTTTTAGAGAGGTTTAGTTGAAGGTGGTGAGCCTTCATCCATGTTTCATTTGTTATTTAACATTTCTTGTTGCTGTTGTTCAGAACATTTTAACAAAAGCTTTCAAAAAGAGATGGAGACATTCTGATTCTGACCTGTCCCCAGCGTCCCCCGTGTAAGTGACACCTATCTGTCAATATTTTTAAATGTCCCGCCCCATCCAGGCTGTGAATGGTCGGTTCACGTCATGTGACATTGACGAGCTACATTCAGCTCACGTCTGCTTGAAAGGTACCCGAGCTTCTCTTGTCCCTCGTCTCTTTCCGCCGACGGACAGAGTTTAGCAGGCAGGCGAGAACAGAAACAGGTGAGCGCCACGTTGCGGCCAGAGAACCTGATATGGAAAAGGGCGACCCACCTCCTCACTAGCTGTGTGAGCCAGGGGTGCGTTCGGATTACACAGTTTATTCAACCAATACAAAGTAACGCACCGCATTTAATGTCCAGTAACGTTAACGGCGTTGAAACGATGGGAAAAGTAATTAATTAGATTACTCCGTTACTGAAAAAATAACTCCGTAAGTAACACCATTATACTTAAACGCCGTTACTCCCAACACTGCGTGAGACCCACACAAGGCTCAAATCAGGCTATAACTCGAACCTTGTTTGTGCAGAGTAATACAGATCTGTGCGAAGGAATTCAACGTCAAATCCGTTATATACGCTCATTACATCACTGCTATGAACCAATCAGATTGCTTGTTTTGAGCTACCCGTTTTATGAAAAGGAATATCTTATCTTATCTTAAATTATCTTCAAATACTCACATTAGGTTGTATTTTGATGGCCTGAGGACAGTGAACAGAGTAACTTTCATCTTTGATGAGTTTGCAAGTGGAAGGAGCCCCGATGTTCTCACAATGTCGATGGCGTTGGCTGACCTTATAAGACATCAGAACATTTTAACATTTAAATTAGAGGGTTTATTCACATTAGAGCCGGCTGATAAATCAGCAGGTCAATTTACTCTCATTACACATTGATGAGTAGCTTATTAGCACATTTATAGGTCGCTAAATAACAAGATATGTCAGTACATTGGGGCTGCAGCTAACTGTTATTTTCATTATCAATTAATCTGCTGATTATTTTCTCCATTAATTGAAACAGTTTGATCTTCAAAATGTCAGAAAGTACCTGAAAAATGCACATCGAACATTGCTCAAGCCAAAGGTAACGTCTTAAACTTTCTTGTTTTGTCTGGCCAACAGTGCAAAACCCAGAGATGTTCCATTTACTGTCATATAATACAAAGAAAAGCAGCAAATCATCACAGCTAAAGCAGCGGAATGTTTGGCATTTTTAATTGAAAAATTACTGAAATGATTCATCCCATCACAATAGTTACTGATGAATTTTCTGCTGATCCATTAATTGATACGTTTGTTTCAGATCCACGGGACATACAACTATGTCGTTAGTGTTGAGTTCAAGCTTTCAAGCTTGAGGATGACACATTTTTTTATGTACAAAACCTAAAGCAAGGTTGACCACTTGACACTTCATTTCTTTAGTATAAAATTCCCTCTTTGTGTTTCCCTATTGAACTGCAGTGGAGGGACAGTAACAGAAGGATGAGTGTGGATTTTGTCCCCCATCACTTGTTTTGAAAGTAAATAAGGAAGTGATCTTTCTGTCCAGTATGAAGAGGAGGAGTCATTACAGGAAGAACAGGCTGCTTACCCGGACTCACACAGACGCCGTTTGCGCCGCGTTACGGCTGCGTCACGGTTTTGACCTGTATAGACCCGTCCTCGTCCTGATTTTGCTGAATTGTCTACATTTAGTTAATTTGGTAAGTTTCCTTGATTTTTGTGCTTCTACATTGGTTAAGAAGGCTACATAGTTAAATTGTTTCTTTTTTTGGTCTGTTTTAACTGTGTTTATTGTTGATATACGAGTCTGCACAAGGTATTTTATTTTGAAAATCAACCGGATTATCTTTGCCATTTCTGTGTCTGACTTTCTGCCCGTCTCATCTGCTTGGTGCTGCTTGACACGTCTTCTGTCAAAAATAGACCAGTGTGACAGTTTAACTGGTGATAGTCCCAGATGTGTCGTAGGCGTGGCTTCAGGATCAACTAACTGCAAACCAGGAAATACGTTCTGATAACTTTGTTTATCTCCATAATGTATCCTTATATGCTTTTGAATGTTAGTTTGCAGGCTACATTGTTAGCTGCTTGATGATTCACCAGGACCTCTCACACCTGATAGTTATCCGCTCCGGCCAGCAAACCCTAAACAACCTCCTCGACCCCTTCATCCCTCTTCTCCCGACCCCTTTTCATCCCTCCCTTCTCGACCCCTCCTTCCATAACTGTTCATCATAATAAACCACTATAAAATCTAAAATTGGGGTGGTCCTTGTTTGTGAACTTCTCGTAAAACTGTCAATATGCGAAATCTACACAGCTGATTTCTCACCTCAAAACTTCTCAGAAGTGGATTTAGTGATGAAATATAAAATATAAAACTTTCTGTTGCTGGCCTATGTCCGGTGCACGCAATGATGATGTAGTGATTAGTGAATATTCTCTCTAACCAATCAGCAGTCTGTCGTGTTTTCATGTTACATTTTAGTATCCTGGAGCTGGAACCTATCCCAGCTTACATTGGGCGAAAGTCGGGGTACACAACAGGTCGCCAGTCCATCGCAGGGAAGCAGTTACACGTTCAACAATTCCACAATGGAAAACCAAACAAAGGCGAGTTAAACCAAGTCGAGCTGGTACTGTGTAGTGGAAAAGGGGCTTAACTAAAATCAAAGGGCCTCCGCTCAGACTAACTTGGTTTGACGGCATGCCTGACCCCGCTAGCCACTTGGAAAGCTTTATGACACGTTTTCATTGTGACGTCACAGGGAAGGAGGGGAAACAGCTGGACTACAAACAAGCTCTTTTCAAGCAGTTTAGACATAATGTTTGACAGTGATCTGCTTTTTCCCCCTTTCAGATTGAGTGAATCAGGCAACTGCAGTCACACAGTGGGAGACTATAATCCTGTAGGCTACACTTTGAAATAAAATCATGTAAATCATGGGGTAATTCTGAAATATGTTGTCCAACTATATGTTGTCTGGCTACAGTAGCATGATTCACTCACATTTTATTTGTAATCTCTGTTCAACCTACTCTCACACCAGTTGTGACCACATGCACCTACATCGTATAGCCTACACACCATTCTCAGCTGATAATAGTTTCTAAACCTCTGCTTCCAACTTCTGTGTGTGTTTGCTAAATGTGTTTGCGAGATGAGACATGACCAACGGTATTGTATTACAAGTTAACTTGAACATGTACCATGGCCACAGCTGACATCCCGCTGTGTTCGGACGGAGTCTAAACATCCAGACTGTTTCACTTACAGGCTGTCTGACAAACTGTTCATCTCACAGCAACTCGACATCAGATAAATAACGATACATAATAAAAATGTTGACTGGCAAGCCAGTGTTGGTAACGATGGCAAAGTTAGTGGAATAATATCAACGTGATCGATGGTACGAAGCTGTGTCACAGGTTAATCTGGGCGCTCTGCCGCAGCTAACAGTGTCTCCAGTTTGCAGTCCATCTGCATCAAACACCTCAGCCTGTTTCCCTTATGTAGGTAAGAACACATTAAAACTGACGGTTTATTGACCTTTTGCAGTGTTTTGAACAGCGACACAGTCACCTGCATGATCACGGTCTTCGCTTTGAACTATCAGGTGGGAAAGGTAACGATGTAGCCTGCAAACTTAAATTCAGAAACTTACATTCAGAAGTATATGACTACATTGCAGTCAGTGGATTCTGAAGCCACGCCGACACATCTGGGACTATCACCACTTAATTTTGCCACCAGTTAAACTGTCACACCGGCAGCCTATTCTTCGTGGAGCAGTACGGAGAACTGCTTCTGGGACCCACTGTGGTGCTTCAGGTGTGAGCACAAGCATTGACTGCAATGGCAGCGATTTGCTCGGGCAGCGGTGGCGCAGCCGTAACGTGGCGCACACACCTCCTGTGTGAGTCTGCCCTGAGTCCACCTCTAGTGTTCATATGGAAATGTGTCTGTTGTTTTATGACAAACTGAAAAACTGTGAACTTGTCCTTTAAGACAGATCAGAGAAGTCTGGACCGTAAGATGAAGCTTTACCTCGTCCAGATGGATGTTGCTTGGCAGAAGAAACACATTGAGTTTTTTCTTCTGTGTTCTTGGGTTTGGTGGTCCGAGGAACAGCAGAACTTGGGCACAAACTGGTGTCGTCCACAACCTCTTAACGATATCCCAGACTAGGCCGAAGGCAGAGAAGTGAGGAACTTTGACAACCACATGAGTGTCAGTGATCTCCAGCGGTTCGAGGATGCTCATTCCATCATCAGTGATGTGGACGACAGACAGCAGACCATCAGGCAGCAAAGCTGTGAAAACACAGAGCTGTCAAGTCAGAGGCTGTTAGTGGTTCACACACTGCCTCTATTAATACGTTGTGTGAATTCTGTTGATTCTTTGAAATAGCAATTGAAGACTATTTCAACTGGCTTTTAGTTAGAGAAGGGTTATGTGGCTGTTGGATATAAGTTTTTCTATTTACATTTATGTTTTATTTTTATGTTGTATTGCATCGCACTTTATTGTAGCAATTTTTATCTGTAAAAGGTAAATAAACTAGTAATAAGGTAATAAACTTTTGTTACTTACTTTTTTTACTGAACAACCTCAGTACACTGTTAGTCAAAATCTGATTGTATATCCAGGAAGACTTGTCATTAAAGATTATAACTGTTGCCCAGGTTTAGCAATTTATTGAACACAACTGTCAGTGTCGGTGGATGGGAACCTGACGAGGGACTGTGCCCCTGCTGCTCTTTTTGATCAGTCTGGGTTTCTGTGAGGTACAGAGGTTATATACTGAATACTTTCTTCTGTAAATTAAATGAAAAAACTGTCAAAGGTTATAAGACATGATTACTTTTTATTATCAATCCATGTTCCATCCAAGTTTAAAACCTGTCAATTTCGTTAAGTCCAAGCTGACTTCTTCAAATAGCTTGTTCTGTCTATCGGGACTACCAGACTTTTATTTTGCAACAGTCGTACCTCTCTACCTGTCACTTTCTTCATGATATCCTCAAAAATTTCCCAGACTGCTTAACATAACTGCATCTGACCTTGTGTTCTCTCTCTTTCTTTCTCACCTCTCAGACCTTGGGGACAGAGATCTCCGCCACAATCTGCTTAGAGCAAATATCCCAAACTGGACTCTTTTTCTTACAGCAGCAACGAGAGAGCCTGCCTAAGATCCCTGTAAACAAGTCTGTCAGCTACCATAACAAAATGCCATGAAATAGTCTGTGGTCATTCATGGTCCCACAGGATCCCTCTCCTTTTACTCCAGTGCCACCGTCAGGCAAAACACGAGTAAACAAGATGTTACGATACTAGCTGAATCCCAGTTTTCCACACTCAGCCTAGGGCTGTCCCACTGTGAAATCGTGTGCATGAGGAGCCCCCTTTCGTAAACTTTCTCAGCCGTTTCTGCACACTTTCCTAAAGTCAGCATCTCTGCAGACTTGGCCTGAGAGAATTACCCACAGTTGGTATGCTGGCTTTAAAAAACATGGAAGGAGCAACTACAAGATAAAAGAAGTTTACAAGTAAGTGTATAATACTGTATAAAATGAGTTAATTATTTGAAAATGACTTCTTGTCCACTCTGTAAGGCAAGATGGAATATGTTCAGATCATGCAGTTGGTCCCTTCACTGTCTCGGCTGTGAAGAAAGTAAAAAATGTAAACTAAAAAGTCTCAAACCCTCAGTTGTTTTGGCGTAGTCTTGGTAACGTTGTATGTCACAAATTGCAGGGCTGTCCTATTAAACCATTTTGGTTCCTCCAGCCTCTTGTGCTTAAGTACTTACAAGCAGTGGTGTAGTCTACGCAGGTATACGCCGTATAACCACTAGGAATAGTCAATGATTTCCCTGAACTGACATTTGGGGCTTCCGTGGCCTGTGAATGGGATCTGACGTCACACATCTGTGTGGCGGTCACTCGGCGCACGTTTTAAATGAACTAATGTGAATCACTGAAGGAGATGTGAAACATGAGCAAACTCAAACTAAACTCTTTTAGTGTTTTCGTAAGCCTGCAGCTGAAGCTGCTGCCGCTCCGGGTGACACTGCAGCTGCAGCAGATGACGCGAACGTTAAAGTTACTGAAACGCAGAAAACGAGCCAGAGGAGGCTGATGTTATTGTAACGTTACCTGGTGAGTGAAAACAGCGTATAGGCCTATGTTATCATTAACGCTATCAGTAACGGAACTGTAACAGCATTGTTGGTCTATTGGTTTGAATCTAGAAATAGTTAACTAACGTTAATGTGGTGGATCACTGTATGCGGGATCAGGCCCGCCGTTAGGAATTTTGGACAGGGGAACAACATTTTCCAAACTGGGCCCCATATTTGCTGCTGTATCCTCTGACCTGTGATGCTGCTGACTAGTGTTTAGTAGGACAGTTTTCTTGAGGCTGTTACAAGGGAACTTGTGGGTGTTACTAATCTTTTCATATAAAGGGAAACACGAAATTTAGGTGGCAGGTGATGATTCCAAATATAACAGAATATAATGCAGTAAAGCTCTCAGTGTTGATTTTAGATATAGGCTAACTTTTCCCCTGTAGTTTAACTTGTACATGGTTGTTTATTTGTCATTATACCACACATGGTTGCTGTATAATGAAACAAAGGTTTGTAGTCCTTCATGCTGCAAACACATAACTTAACAAATTAATATATTCATATTTGAATACACATTAAATGTATATACAAATATTTTATCATGTCTTTGTTTGTGGAAGTAACCTCTTTAAATATGACTGTGGCGTCTTTACTCACCTCAGTGATATTAAATAATTTTAATTCAGTTAGAAACTCCGCACTTTAACTCGTGTGTTTCAGCAGTTCAATGTTCAATAGTTTCTGAACATTCAGAATCTCTCCCACATTTCTGTGTCCTCTGACATGTCCAAAAAAAAGTTATAATATTAAGAGAATAACGTCATAATTTATGAGAATTTATAACATTTTTGAACAGTCTACCTGCCCTATACAGTGCTGAGTATAAGCCTGCGATGTTGCTCTGCTGATTTGGCTCCTGCAGGAGGAGGTGAATAAACTAAACTTACTAAACTACACTTTTGATCAGAGAGACATCTCACCACAACGACACAAATGTTCCCTTCAGCACATCAGATAAAGTGCAGCCCACAGTCCCAAACAGAGCAGGTCTGCGTCTCAGATTTTAGATGTTATTTTGCAAAACTCTTTCAGTTATTTACCGCGACTCACAGCGCGAGATCACATCACATCAGCTGGGAGGAGTTCACTACCCCAACTCCTTGTTATCAGTTATACATCTGTTTTTCATTGCGTGAGAAAATCGATGTGTGGCGTGAGAACATGTGAACATTCTCAACTGCGTGAGTCTAACGCTAAATGACTTTAAATGAATGACTTTTGGTCATAGAACTGGACATAGGCCTATGTTCATTGATAGTTTTCCATTATTGTTAATAATAGTTGCAACTTGCACTGTGAAATGTGCATTGAAAATTGCCAGATGATAAAACCAGATTCATATAACATCTAAGGCTAAATGTAGCTGAGTTAGATGGTGATTAACACTAAACATCAGATATTCCCACCATAAATGGGTGAAGAAAATGTCTCCAGAATGCAGGAAATTAAATGCTCAAAACACACAGCCTAAGCGGTCCTTCAGAATGCTCTCTATTACATGTACATGAATGCTATTAGTGAGGGTAGTGGCGCTTATGGGACGTCACGCTGGGACGGGGGAGGGAAAAATCACAGTATACTCACTAGAAAAAACTAGACCACACCACTGCTTATGAGGTTATGTCATCTAAGACTGTGAGGTTTCAGGGCTTAGACTTTAGGTGGAGGTTAGGAAATATATAAAATCATTTTCCCGCAGTGTACTAAACACACCCTCAGGACAAATTTCCCCTGTTTAGCTGCACTGCTGTTCAGGCTGTTAGAACAGGTAAATCATCAGGAGGTTGTTTCATCATAACTCTGACAAAACTCTCCCCTCACAAAGCACAATAATGTCCTCACCAGCCTTTGTCTCACAGTGTGGCAGGTGGAGCTGACAGACAGCGTTCTCAGGACACTTGATGCTGAACAGCAGCCCTGCAGGCGTCTTGCCAGCTGATTGGAGGAGGCTCTCATCCCATTGAACAGTCCAGTATAGCAGCTCCGCCTCCCGAGCCGCAACAAACACCAGACCAGTCAAGGCACACTGGAACACACCTGGACCAGGACACCTGAACCTGCAGGATACAAAGAGGCTGATTACAACAAGCTTTCAGCCTGCAGGGATCATAGACAATGAACTAACATGACCATTTCAGCCAATCTAGAAAAGACCCAAACGAGGACATCTGGACTCTTTTAGTTGCTAATGATCCACAAATATTCATTTTTACAAGTGAATGGATCATAGATCTTAACAAGGGAAAATGTAGGTTGCAATGCCAACTCTGGGTGAAATTAGTTCATTTTATTTTCTACTATTAATTTGCTATATATAGTATTGTTGCAATACAGTCATCTCTCTCTCTTTTGGTTCTTATTAAGAAGGGGGGAGAGTTATTACCAGTTATTTAACCTCTCCCTGAACACAGAATACAATTATTAAGCACATTACAGATGAGCTTATTAATAAAGAGTACAACATGTATAACTATGTTTATAAATGATTTACTAATGTGTATTAACGTAACAACAATGATTTATAAATGATGAATTAAAAATGTAGGGTCATGTCGATTGTTGGTTTCAGGAAGTTAAGTTAAAGAAGTTGTTCCACAGAGCCTCCAGGGGGACTCTAAACCTGTTTGATGATTAGACGAGTAGTTCTGATGAAAAATACTGGCGCCTTTTGAGCTAAACTTAAAGTGCTAAGAGGAGATGAAGCGTAGGTGAAATTGTAATCACTGAGTAGATGTAGAATTCTGCATTTTATGATTTCATTACCTGTATGAAGTCTTTCCAGACTCAGTCAGCAGTTCAGGTGTGAAACATAACTTTTCCTAAAAAAAGGCACTGAATTAGATACTGAACATGTTGAGACTGAATAAACTGGCTGCCCAACTCACAGTTATGTTCAGGTGACAGGATCCTAGCTGCCTTTTGAAGAGGCACCAGGTATCAATGAGACAAATATACCTAATGGCTTTTGAGAGAAACAATGACCAGGTGAAACAGCTGAGGGCTGAATATGTTTAGGTACAGCACTAATATGTATTACTGTTACTTTTTGATGTCTCGTCTACATGTGTATAATTAAACTACACTGTAAAAAGAACTAACTAAAATATATATTTTTTTAGAGGGTGACGGCGCTTGTTGCTGATGTGATCCATCACAAGTACATTTTTGTTGATGAAACTGGCTTTACAGTAATTTGTTTTATTTACTGTAAAATCATTTGATTAATGAGAGAATACCTATGTTGTAATATTAAATCTGGAAAAATAAAAAACTAATTTGACAAATGATTGTTAAGGATGTCTTCATTGATCACAACTTGATCTTGACTTGACTTACATATAGGATAGATATCATGGAAATTATATATTCTGTAAATGTTGGATAATGAAAGTGTATTGCCTAATGTGAAAACTGTGTAATCTGTCTTTTACAGCACTATGCATTCTACTTTCAGCACTTTGAAGGCGTTTTGAAACATCTTGCATTATTTATCATTAGATTCACTGGTAGTTAAAACGACTAAACTCAAAATGATATCCTTGTGTTGTGTTTTGGTGATTAGTTTTTTCTAGATTGTTGAAACACATTTCTTGAAATTATGCCTCTTTTTCTCAAAACTCTAAACACAAATCTACAACTTCTCATCCAATCCCCCAAACATCCTATTCTCAGGTCTAAATGAAACGCCCAACTCACACAACACACACACTACAACACAGTTTTACAAAGTGGTGAGATACATTCAAAACAATACTACAAAAACTGGTTATTAATGTTAACACTAATGTTGCACGTGGTTCCCCACTCCAAAAACATTTGCACATTATCAACACAACAAAAGAAATAACAAATGTACACATTTTTCATTCCTTAGTGTACTGTACAGTACAATACAACAAACTAACATTATGGTTTTGAAATTTTAGTTCAATAGCCTGCTTATAGTGTTTAAGCAATTTAGAAAAACTGTAAACCATATGCTCTCATGACTTTTCATTTGAAATTTGTATTTTGAATCAATGGCTTGTGTGGTGAGAGTTGTTTACAATCCAAATGAATGCACATTAGCAAGTTATGAATGAAAGACTGGCGGTATTACAAGTGTGATGAGTTTAGACTTTTGTACCTAAATTTGTGAAATTCTACCAATTTTACAAATAACTTACATGTATTATTTTGAAAAAAGTGTTTGTCATCTGATGCAATGTGTTTATGGCATGAAGGACATTTGAGGCATTTCACATTCTGTGTAAGCAGTTTGGAGAATTGTGTGTGGAGTTTTGAAAAAAAAGGAGATATAGTTTTGAAAACATGTGTAAGCAGTTGTAAAAAAAAAAGTGTATATATATTATATGTCCTTTTCTCCTGACTGAAATAATGCAGTCTTGCTAATATTTAGAATGAGCTTGATTTCTTTTGTCAAAATGACTAAATTATCACTATTATTCAGGGAGATGATCCTGCACAAGTGAAGCTTGCAGAGCTCTGTTGGACAGCAGCTGGAGGTTTCATAGATAAGGTAGAATTCATTTAGGGGAGATTCTGATGGAAGAGAAAGAGGTGGAGAGTGAGGAGAGTGTATAGAAAGAATTTAGAAGGTAAGGAATATTAAACCCTGGAGATGGTAAAACTAAGTAACCCGAGTCTGATGACTGAAAAATGAATAAAGATGTTAAAGTGAAAAACTGACATTTGTATTCAAAGCATCTCCACACAGAAGCTGCTGCTGCTTCAACCTCTCTGGATCATCAGGACACAGCTGATCCTCTCTGTCGTCCTTGGACACATCAAGCTTTGTGTTTGATGTGGATGGATCTGGTGGTGATTAGAGCCATCGGATGGAGAGAAGCAGAAGCAGATGTCAAACTCACTTTTGGACGTCTTGGTGACCCAACATTTAAAAAGTTGTAAAACCAATCAGGCCAAGGCTGGCCAGGGCCCTCTGGAGCAGGTATTTACCCCATGCTTCCTGTTGTTATCTAATGGAAAACCCTCAATAAAGTCCATATGAAGAAGACCAAGCACAGTCATGTTTAAAAGTCCAAAGAAGCACCGTTTTCCAGAAAAAAATTCTGAGGAGAGTATTTTCACAAAATATTATGCCTACATAACTGTTTGAACGATTGACATAATGAGCATTTGAGAGAAATAGAGGCCATCTTGAAAAAATGTCCGCCATGTTGAATTTTGAACGACTCTCTTGAAATATGCTATTAATCTGCTGCACCATTAACAGTTTAGGTTTCTTTAAGATATTCAAATGGGCTTTTACTCACGTTCTTCATGTCTGTCTGGTGTAGCCCTGGTTACTCTGCCATCAACGCTGTAGGATTAAACACAAATACAGTAGTTATATCTTATGAAGACAGTCTGGATTTTCCAATCTTGCTACAAGTACATTCACATGAAACAGGGAGTAGTCTGCAGTGCTGGGTTTCAATAATGGCCAATCACATCTGCTTCCTTCATTCATTTTAAGAGCAGCAGAATGCATTAAAGTTTTTTTTTAATCACTTCGGTACTATTATCGCAAGTATGTGGTAAAATTATCACAACTCTTAGTATAAAACTCAAAGCAGAATTTACACAGTAACTTTTTCACCACACCTAATCAGTGTGACATCAAAGAAATACCAGTAAGACTTTATTTTAAGATGCTTGTAATAGGCAGTAATAAACAGTTAATAAGACACTTATAAGACCTTATAAGTTGCTTATAAACATAAATAAGTCAATTTAAGTAAATTAATAAATCCTGTATTATGCACTTTAACAATGCGCATCGTGCATATGTTCATTAACAATGCACCTTTGCAGCTACCCAAACTAATGTGGGAACAGTGTGTTATTTAAATTAATAAACCCTTTATTATGCACTTATTAACCATTAACAATAATAAAGGAAAAGTGCAATTACAAATACGTTTTCTTCAACATTAATTATTAAATAATTATAATATAAAGGCAGTGTGTAAACATTGGCAATTCCACATGATAGACAGCTAGTAAAAGGAAGAGCTGGTGGCCAAGGAATCTGTCCGAGAGGTGGGCATGGGCAACAATAGAGAGGTCGGAGAGGTAGGCATGGGCAACAACAGAGAGCTCAGAGAAGTGGGCATGGGCAACAATAGAGAGGTCGGAGAGGTGGTCAAAGGGCTTGTCGAGTTGTTGGTTGTCAGAGAGGGGGAGGCAGAACTGTTGTCTCCTATGTCTCTATCATAGTTGACCATGTGGTGAACAGGCCTTACTATGGCAGAAGCACAGTGACTTCAGACTAGACTTGAGACTTTGTTAATACTGTGTTTAGTACAATACTGCTGAAACTGGCATGGACTGACTCCAACCCTCTACTGACCTCATAGACTCCAGTCTACAGTGTGGACTCTCCACAAGATCAGACAGCAGCTTCACTCCTGAATTCTGCAGGTTGTTGAAGTTCAGATCCAGCTCTCTCAGATGGGAGGGGTTGGACTGCAGAGCTGAGGCCAAAGAAGCACAGCTGATCTCTGACAAACTGCAGGAACCCACTCTAAACAAAGAATATAATGATGCAACTTTAGAAGACAATTTTCCTGCTTGAAATCATTCTGTGTTTAATAATCTGTTCAGAGCTGAAGAAGGATTAGAATGCAGACGTTTAGAAAAGGGAAACGCCAAACACCTTGAACTAGTCAACATCACATAAGTGTAGGTGGACAGAGGAAAAAAGGGTAAGAAGAGAGGAGGAGGTCTTTCTGAATTTGTTAACTCTAGCTTCTGTAATCCTAAACAAGTTACGGTAAAGGAATTCATTTGCAGTGCAAACACTGAATTGATGGCAGGAGTGAGACAGTCCTATCCATTACGTGAGTTCTCAAAAGCCATTGCTGTTATCTTTTACATCCCACTAGAGACATGCAGATCTTGTTCCCTCACGCCACTATGAGTTTCAGCTCACAACCTGAACCACCTTGAAGCCACCTAAAAGCCACTGGTGATCAACAGGTGGTCAGTACAAGCACTAGGAAGATTTGGTTTAAGGACGCAGAGGAAACTCTCCAGGAGTGTTTCCATATCACAGACTGGGAAGGTTTCTCAGAAGACTATGGGCATGTTATTGAGGGGAGAATCTGCAGTCCTCCAATCTGAATAAAGAATAAATGATGGAATCCATTTCCAATCCAATCAGATGTGTTCAAGTTTTAAATGTGGAGCTCAACATAACTATGTCCTAATCAATGAGCTTTTTAACTAAAATCAGTACTTTGTCATTGTGTTATTGTGGAATAGATTAGATTAGATTGTTTTATTAGCCACGCGACAATGCCGGTGGAATCTGTTTTCAGTACAGTATGTTTAAGCTCAGCATCATGTGTATCAGAGATGGGGACTCGAGTTAGAGACTCGGACTCGAGTGCGACTTAAGTCGCAACCACAGTGACTTCAGACTTGACTTCAGACTTGACTTCAGACTTGACTTCAGACTTGTCCACAACAGACTTCAGACACGACTCGGACTCGAGGTGCGGGACTCGAGAACAATGTTTATTTTTAGGAGATGTCTGATGAGCGTGCCGTTATTCCCTCCCTATATTATTGGATAATTTTTTATAATGAGTATTATTCTGAAATAAATATAAAGATTTTCATAGTAATTTTGTGCAAAAAGGAATTAAAGGCCTATTGTCCATATCGATGCCTGTCTCAAATAAAGGCAGGGTCAATTCAGTGATTTTGGCAAATAAAAGCCCGGGCTATTATTCAAAGTTTTACGGAACTTGTGGTAGTCGATTAACATAATCATCTACGTACAGCTGGCTGCCATCACATTAATTATTACCATTTAATAGAAAGAGGTTACAGGTTTATTGTTGATCATAACCTTAAAGTTTTATTTAGTTAAGGCTACACTAGTTTGAGAGTCTGGGGGGATGTGTTGACTTACAGTAGTTTAAGCTGTCATTGATTGCATATAAAATTACATGGTTGTGCTCTGTGAAAAACAAGTTACAGTTTATTGTTTTGAGAGTCTGGGGGAATGTGTTGACTTACAGTAGTTTATAAGCTGTCATTAAATTTATTACAAGAAACATGAAAATATGAACAAAAGGGCATTTACAATTTTATGGATGGAAGTTATGTCTGAACAGAAATTAGGTTTCATTGTTAATTAAACATATCAGATCAGAACATTAACAGAGAGTCAGTGAACTGACCTCAGAGTCTCCAGTCTACAACGTGGACTCTCCAGAAAACCACACAGCAGCTTCACTCCTGAATCCTGCAAGTCGTTGTTACTCAGGTCCAGCTCTCTCAGATGGGAGGGGTTGGAATTCAGAGCTGAGGCCAGAGAAGCACAGCTGATCTCTGACAAACTGCAGGAACTCAATCTTAATAAAGACAAAATGATGTAACTTTAGAAGACAATGTTCCTGCTTGAAATCATTCAGTGTTTAATAATCTGTTCAGAGCTGAAGAAGGTTTAGAATGTACAAGTTTAGAAAATGGAAACTCCAAACACCTGAACCCAACAGGATGCAGGTTCAAACTGTAAAATACAAAAAGGTAAAAAGAGCTCTCATTAATGTTAATGACAACTTGTTCCTACTTCAATAAAGACATGGTGACTTCATCTCTTAAACTCTGCAGTTCCACCAGTGGTTCCATCTATACCAACTCATGTTGTTCAGCCAAACACAAATACTAGCTTTCACATCATATTAATCTCGCCACAGAAGGAATAAATGGTGTCTGACCTCAGAGTCTCCAGTCTGCAGTGTGGACTCTCCAGGAAATCACACAGCAGCTTCAGTCCTGAATCCTGTAGGTTGTTGTGACTCAGGTCCAGCTCTCTCAGACGGGAGGGGTTGGACTTCAGAGCTGAGGCCAGAGAAGCACAGCTGATCTCTGACAACCTGCAGCCCCTGAATCTGAATAAAGAATAAATGATGGAGATGAAAATCTGTTTTTAATCCAATCAAATGTGTTCAGGCTTCTTTTCCCTAAAATGAGTAGAGGAACTTTGTCATTGTGTCATTGTAGATCATCATAATGTCATCCAAATGTCATCAAAATATTCATATTGGTATTCATGTCAACACAGATCATTAACCTGCTGCTGATCTCAGGCTGGTCTGAAATAGAGATCAAATGTTTTTTCTTTTGTTACCTTTATTTTCTTTCTTTTTTCTTCTAATTAATAATAATCAGGTGTCATTTTATGAAAAATACTCAGACAGATGTTTTCTATAGAATTTCAAGATGGCCAATATGAAAGACGTAATACTTTATGAAAGATATAAGACTTTAAGTAAATCCAAAACTTTACAGATCTCTTTAACACCTGCCCCAGTGTTGTGCCTTTAAACAAGGGGGAAGTAACAGGAGAGTGATGATGAAACAGACATGCAAAACTCACAAGAAACTCACATGCAGCGCTTGCCTTAACTTATGTGTATTGAATAAGGAAGAGAAACACAATCCCCCTTTTGGGGCCCTGAGGCATTACCAGAATCAGAATCAGGAAGAGCTTTTTAGACAAGTACTGTTTAACACATACAAGGAATTTGCTTTGGTGATTAGGTGCTACACGTAGACAAACATACAGCCTCTTTCCAGAGGGGAGAGTCTGAAACAGTTTGTGCCCGGGGTTGGAGGGGTCAGCTCCAAACTTTCCTGCTTGCTTGAAAATCTTGGAGGCGTATAGTTCCTGAAGTGATGGAAGATTGCAGCCAATCACCTTCTCTGCAGAGCAAATGATACACTGCAGTCTGCCCTTGTCGCAGGCGGTGGCAGACGCGTACCAGATGGTGATGGAGGAGGTGAGGATGGACTCGGATGACGGCGGATGACTTTCACCGACTTGATAATGTAACGTCAGCTGAAGGTTATTGCAGAGGCGTGGTTTAAAAATGGCGTCGTCAAGTCAGACACATTCTTCCTGCATCAGCTTACTGTGAGCTGAGAACAATGACTGATATCACAGCATTTGCAAAGAAAAATGCCACGAGATCAGGCAATAGTGTGGTTCCAACTTTGTGTAGCCTGAGAAAAGCAACTGCAGCCACTTTACCTTTAAAATTCATGTGACATGGTAACGTTTTGCAGCGCCGGCGAAAGTCAGACACAATTTCTAACCAGCATGCCTTATTTTAAGTCCAGAATGCATCAAGTTAAGTCAGCGCTGCGCGACGGCGCATGAAATCAAACGCACCTAATGATTGCGGGTGTAGTGCACCATCATTGTTTTTGGCAGCCTTTGACTGCCTTCTTTCTGTACAGGCTTCATACATTTTTTTTTTTTTTTACAGTTTTTTACAACTGCTTACAGACAGAATCTTTGAAACCTCTCACTCAAAGAGCCAAACCACACCTCAAATCTCCAAAACCATTTGGTAATTCTCAGCCTTTAACTCGGTATTCAATTGCATAAAACCCTTTTTTCGAAACACTACACACAATTCTCCTCGTAAGAAACAAAAATGACTTGCTTTCATTTTCCAAACACAACCAATCAAAATGCTATAGTGAGTGATACACGGTGAGACTGTAAGTTGTTGTTGGTTACTTGCTGAACTTAAGCTATGTTAACCTGAGGTAAAGGAAAGGAGATATTTAAGTTGGCTATGGAAAACACTAGTGTTGATAATGTGAATGCCATTAATATTACCTATCTATAGTAGCCTATTTCAAAACAATATCAGTCCCCATAGGATGTTGGTTTCAGAGAAAAATAAATGTCGTAGTGTCCCTGTTAATGATTTTGTATATCCTTCCTTCATTGACCAGATGGATATTGAAGATATTTTAGGAGAGAGAGAAGAGGGAAATTTTCAGTGCAAGTTGATTCTGAGGTCACATTTTCCGTAACTACAAGCAAAGTTCAAAGCATTACAAAGTGGTACGTGACAGGTTTACACACACACAACTCCAGAGATGAATCAGTAAGGTATGTTTTTACTTTTTAATGAACTACAGAAAGAGGCGTTCGCTGGGACAGCTATGTATTCTCTTCCTGTTTTCAACAGCTGTCGTATCTACCACAGACGCATTCGGCTGATGGTCACCAGTTAACAGGGCCACTCTTTACTGGTGTTATGCTGAGTTGTCCGCACCTCGCGGGACTTTGGGATAATTTATCACCGTTGATGAACCACACAAAGAATATTTTATCATTGTTAAATAGCCGGCCACTTGAAAAAGACCCGCGAGGAAACCGCGACATTTAAAACTCTTCACAAGACAGGTGAAAGACAGGCGACAGAGCACCTCGATTTAGCAGGAAATTTTCATTGTAAGCTGAATAAAAATAGACCTCAGCTCTGCAGCTTCTGAAGATTAAAGTGGAGCTACCGTGTGTAACTCTCGCCCTCACCCTCTCACAATGGCCGCGCACAAAAAAAAACAACACACAGTTCGACTGTCAGTCGACTTTAGGCAGGACTTGACAATTCTGATTCAACTATGTTAATCCTTAGTAGGGGACAGCCCTACTCATTTCTAATGTAGCAAAACACATGAAGAGACATTCATTGTTGGAACTAAACAATGTAAAGTGCCACCTTTTATTTAATGAGGATGGAGAGGGGCATGTTCTGTTCACTCTTCAAGGGGGAGGATGGCCTCCCCTCACATCCTCTGAAATAAAACAATAACAAGAGATATTGTATAAAGTGTAAAAATGGACAGAACAGTACGTCATATGAAATAACTCCCAAACTGCAGAAAAAAATCTGATTAACTGCATGAAAGCTTCAAGTGACATCAGCTCCAGCAGATCACAGATATGGCATGTCTGTCAATAAACAGACAGTATAGAAAGAGAGTGCAGACACTGTATCCATTTAAAAAAATAAAAAGACTGCTGTGATAAAATGATGACTGTCAAAACATTTTCAGCACAAACTCTTAATCCTCAAGTTTTCCTGCTGGATTTGTATCAAGCCTCCATCACCCAAAGAAAGATAGAAGATACTTGTGTCACTAAATTGATAGATATGAACACAAACATGATGTTTGTAGACATTTGGAGTTTAACACATGTAGAATTATTTCAATAAGCGGCTTTAATGCTAGTTTAGGAAACTTTTATAGTGTGGAGGTTTTATATTGAGCATGTGTGTAAAGTGTGTATCTTTACTGTAATACTGATGCTTCAGCTTTGCATAGTGATAATCACATCTGGACTTACCGAGCCTTTCTGCAGTTCCACACAGCTGGAATCAGTCTCAGTCGTCCCTCATCTGATGTGTTGTACTTCTTCAGGTCCAACTCATCAAGAACCTCCTCTGACATCTGCAGCATGTAGGCCAGAGCTGAGCAGTGGATCACAGAGAGTTTCTTCTCTGATCTGTTCTCTGACTTCAGGAACTCTTGGATCTCCTGATGTACTGAGTGGTCGTTCATCTCCATCAGACAGTGGAAGATGTTGATGCTTCGGTCAGGAGAGATCTTACCACTGTTCATCTCCTTCAGGTTGTTGATGGCTCTCTGGATGATTTCTGGACTGTTGTCTGTCTGACCCAGCAGGCCTCCTAAGAGTCTCTGGTTGGACTCCACAGAGAGACCATGAAGGAAGCGAACAAACAGGTCCAGGTGGCCATTTTTACTTTCAAGGGATTTTTTCATGACACTTCTCAGAAAGAAATCCAAGGATGAGCTATTGCCATCATCGTTTCCAAAAAGCTTAAATATCTTCTCAAGAAAAGCCTTTCGGTTCCCTGTGTCCCAGTCTTTCCCCAGGAAGTCCTTCAGTACCTCTGAGTTCCCGCTGGTGTAACAGTGGAACATGTAGACTGCAGACAGAAACTCCTGAACGCTCAGATGAACAAAGCAGTAGACTGTTTTCTGGAAGATCACACTCTCTCTTTTGAAGATCTCTGTACAAACTCCTGAGTAAACCGAGGCCTCTGTGACATCAAGACCACACTGCTCCAGGTCTTCTTGGTAGAACATGATGTTTCCTTCCTCCAGCTGTTCAAACGCCAGCCTCCCCAGCTTCAGAAGAACCTTCCTGTCAGCCTCCGCCAGCTCCTGTGGACTCGCTCTCATGTCCCTCATCGTACTTCTGCTTCTTCCTCTTTATCTGAACCAGCAGGAAGTGTGAGTACAGGTCAGTCAGGGTCTTGGGCAGCTCTCCTCTCTGGTCTGTAGTCAACATGTGCTCCAGAACTGTAGCAGTGATCCAGCAGAAGACTGGGATGTGACACATGATGTGGAGGCTCCTGGAGGTCTTGATGTGTGAGATGATTTTACTGGACAGCTCTTCATCACTGACTCTCCTCCTGAAGTACTCCTCCTTCTGGGTGTCAGTGAAGCCTCAGCACTTCTGTTACCCCGCCGACACATCGAAGGAGGGATCTGATTGGTCGCCGCAGGTCGGGAAGTTATCCAGACGAGAGCCGAGGGAAGCAGATTCCCCTGGATGAGGTTTGTCAGCAGCAGGTTGACTGATGACTTCTGTGTGACATCAGACACAACCTGATTGTTGTGGAAATCCAATGAAAGTCTGCTTTCATCCAGGCCGCCAAAGATGAACAACAGTTTACAGACAGCGCAGCTTCTGCTGGGACCTTCTGTAATGTTGGATGGAAAACATGGAGCAGCGTGAGGAGACTGTGCTGCTCATCTTTGATCAAGTTCAGCTCCCTGAACGAGAGCAGAACCAGCAGACTGACATCTTGGTTTTCCGAGCCCTCTGCCCAGTCCAGAGTGAACTTCTGCACTGAGAAGGTTTTTCCAACGCCAGCGCACGCCGCTGGTCAGAACCACTCTGATGGGTCTCTGTTGGTCAGGTAAGGCTTTAAAGATGTCCTGGCACCTGATTGGAGTGTCATGGAGGGTCTCCATCTTGGAAGCTGTCTCAAGCTGCCTCACCTCATGCTGGGTATTAACCTCTTCACTCTGTCCGTCTGTGATGTAGAGCTCAGTGTAGATCCTGTTGAGGAGGGTTCCACTTCCTGTTTCATCACTTCCTTCAGTCACATGTTCACATCTCCTCCTCAGACTGATCTTATGTTCATCTAAAACCTCCTGCAGACCACTATCTGCTGAAAGAGAAGAACAAATAACCTGTGACTAAACAGAGAGCAAAAATCCAGATAAATGAAAATCTTTTTGAATTTATGATATTCATGACACTATTAAAAAAACAAATGTCTCTGTAATTAAACAGAAAGTCTTGTTTTCAGACATGACGATATCAGCAGACAGATGAACAATCTTACTTTGTACAGAGCTGCTCTGACTGGCTGTCTGCAGTCCAGCTCTGGTTCTGGATCTGTCTCCACACTGGGGACAGGAGCAGTGTCCTGATGAAGCAGACTTGTCCCAGTATGAGGTGATGCACTGTCTGCAGAACCAGTGTCCACAGCTGGTAGAGACTGGATCCTTCAGGACGCCCTGACACAAAGCACAGCAGGACGGCTGCTCCTCCACAGGAAGATGAAACCTTGACGTAGCTGTTTTCCACTGTAACATCCTGTAGATGCTTATTCTTGACCTTTAGGAACAACATATGGTGAAGAGAATCTGAGCTCAAAGGTCCACTTACAAATGATTCAAAGCAAAGTGTTCATCAAGTTTAGCAAAGCTTTTCTACAACATAAAATCAGACACATCTTAGTTTGAAACAGTATCTGCACTAATAGTTCTGCATCAGGAATATAATTTTTTTAGCATAATTTTTTTATTCATCCTCAATGCATCATCTTCCATCAGGTCAGTTTACTCCAAAAACAGTTTCTTACTTTATGTCTGAGGATCCAGGTTTATTCATGAAGTGACGTGCGGAGTATTGGAGGTCCTCACTCTTCATAGACAGACTGCTTAATGCTGCACCCCTCTGCCGAATTCTGCAAACACCAAAATATTCTTATTCATATCACATGAATCCTTGATAAATTCTCAGATGACAGCCACTTAAGAAGCTCTAAACACACAAACTGCTGCTGCTGTCCATAAAATTAGCAGGTTTAAAAGTTTGTATTTTAGTCTCTTTTATCACAGATACTGAAGACAATGATTTCTCTTTGTGGCACATTTTAGTTAGCAATTACATTAAGAGAGTTTGTGTTAAATACAGTTTGAAAAGTAATTTTCCATGGCACTTTAAAGGAATCCAGAACAAAATTAAAGCTGCAAGCAGCATTGGCGGCCCTCGCGACGCGTAGCACTGCGTGGTGCGAGGCGGCCGCGTTGTAGATTCTGGAGCTCTGCCGGTGCGGCTGTGAATTCACTACATGCTTCGGACGCTGCATGAATGAGGCATGTTATACATCACTTCCTGTGGCGCTACATAGCACTTGGCGCTATGACGAGCAATTAATATTGGCTTGTAGATGTGTTCGGAGCTCGACAGTTATCAAGCACTAGCGTTTTGTGCAGATGTGAGCATGTACACTGAAGATACAACAACTCATGGCGATGAGTTGATCTTTGACGCCACGCCAAGGACACGTCCATTGACCTAAAACTCACAGATTGCAACAACTTTTCATCGCCAGTGCCTTCAGAAGGCACAGCACAAATTTGACATCGATCCGACAAAATCCCTAGGAGGAGTTTGTTAAAGCACGGAGTGTGTAAATCGCCAAAAATGACCATTAAATCCAAAATGGCTGACTTCCTGTTGGGGTTAGGCAAGAGGCTTTTTTGTGCGTCTGGATATGATACACGCACTCACAGAACAGGAATGCAACACTCACTAAATTAAACTTAGTGTGAAACTATAGTGTTTCTTTTCTTTGTGGGATATAGGCTGAATGTGAACAAGTATTTGTTCTGTCTATATCTGTTTATTATCACATGAATTAGTCCATCATTAGATTCCTTGTGATGTAAACTTGATGTGGACTGTTTAAACAGACTCTCCTGGTGTGTGTGTGTGAGAGAGAGAGAGAGAGAGAGAGAGAGAGAGAGAGAGAGAGAGAGAGGTAGTGTAGAGGTAATTCAAAAACTTTCTCTGATCATGAAATTAATTTTACTCTGCAACTGGCAAACAGCAACAAGTTAACAGGTATTTTCATTCTGTAAGCAGGTGTAGTTAATATTCTTGCTGATCGTGTGGCAGCCCTTATCACTTTCACACTTTTGCATTTCTTACACACAGAAAGTATGCCTAATGTGTTGTATTTATCATTAAGATATTCATAGGTATACACCAAATACTTGGATGATAATTGTTGGATTGCTCTTCCATGAGGTAGGCTTACAACACATGTGCATTTAACTGTTAACATGATCAGGCAAACGGCAACCCATTACCAACAAACACTGAATCAGTTTTAATCAGTTCTCCTACTTTGTGTCTGAGGGTCCAGGTTCATAACTGAAGGCTGGATTAAGACCTTTGTATCCGTCACTCTCCATAGACGGACAGCTGGATCCTGCAGACTCTGCTCTGTCCTCCTCTTCCTCTGTCTTCTTCATCATCTTCTGGACTTCAGTCAGTCTGAGAGGTAAAACAGTGAAACTGACTGTGAGCTCAGAGCACAAGAAACAGGAATTTGCTCAAGAGTCACAAGAGAACAGGAAGTAACACACACACACACACACACAGAAATTAAACAGTATAATAAAACCAGTCAGAGCTCCACCTGGTGTCCACAAATGAATCAAAGTGTTGAGTTCCCTCTAATGTTTCTTTCCTCTACAGCCCACAGGGAGAAAACTGACGCAGAGACTTTGACAGTTAAATAATAAAAATGTTGGATTAACACTCACCCTGCCTCAGCCTTCAGTTTTCCTCCTTCTGCTCTGTCGACTGTCTGAACTGACTGAACACTTTCAGCTTCAGGTTGCTACCTGTTCTCAGTGTTGCTCCTCCCCTCTCCATTTACAGGAAACCAGGTGAGTTTATCTGTGTGTGTGTGTGTGTGTGTGTGTGTGTGTGTGTGTGTGTGTGTGTGTGTGTGTGTGTGTGTGTGTGTTTAACATGATGTGTTTAGGAACGCTCTCTTGGTCTCAACAGGTTGAATTAAAATGGGATTTGGTCAAAATGTTGGAACTTAAATGCAGTTTAAATAATTGGTTTTGTTTAAGTTTCAACTAAAGCTTTTTAAAATAAATAACTAAATGTTCTTTTACAGGGAACACAAACAGTTCATCTCAGCACTGGAGCCCCCCATTTTTAATATGTTAACATTATTGAGTACGAAACTACTGATTGTTTGTGACTGAAAAATCTGAACTCAATGTATTGATTATTAGGCACGTCAGCATCCAGGTAACATTTTGTTTGGGGCTGATCTAAACCAACTCGCTACCTTGAGCGATCTTACAAAAGACCCAAACATGTTTATTGCTATGGCAGAAAATTGTGTCCTCTTTATCTTTTATGTATGTTATTTACTATTATTATTATAACTATTGTTAGTACTAATTTTTTTATTGCTTATAGTTATATATGTATTGTGTTTTTTTATCCTTAACCTTTCCTTCTCCTTTACTCCTTATGTTAGTCTGTCCACCTTTACTAGGGTTCAGGTCAGAGCTGTGAGATTGTTTTGGTTGTTCCTTGTTGTTCCTCTCCTCTCCTGGAATGTTAATTCAAGGCTGAGAAAGGATCTCTGTTCCCCAAAACATAGAAACCTAGACTGTGTAAATGATAATTTATCCCTTTGCTCGGGCCAAACGCCTGAATCCTCTCTAGGCAGAAGGTCTCTGGACCAGCTGTATATGTGTTGTAGTACTTCTCTGTTTATACTCTTTTGTTAAATAAATAAAAGACAACAGCTGGTTGTAACTCAATTCTTTGATCAACCCCACACCAGGACAATAATTTCCACCGACAATTTGGCACCTCAGATGGGACGGACGAGGGATTCGGACTCGCTGAAGAGCAGAATTTTTGGAAAATCCTCCGTGTAGGAGAAGCTGTATTCAGCAAAGCCCTGATCTTCACTCGCTCCAGAAAGAAAAGGGAAATAACTTACACGATGAGAAATGAGTAGATAATTGAGTGAAAAGATAAAGAGAGTGACACTGAACTGAGTGAAAGAAGTACTTCTCTGTTTATTCTCTTTGTTAAATAAGTTCTTCAAAGACAATGGCTGGTTATAACTCAATTCTTTGCTCAACTCCTCACCAAGAATATAATTTCCATGACATTTATCAAGTTTTTTTTGCTACAGCAACTACGCACTATGAGACAGGGAAACTAATCTAACTCCGACCTCGCTGCATTTTCAGCCCTGCCCTTAGTGTTAACTTAAAATTATGAACTTTAATGAAAACAAGTGACTGAAGCAGTAGCATAATCCTCAAAAGTCAGTAATTGTTGTGGATTATACTTCCTAATGTTATCAAATTGTGGTAATCTAGGTGATTGGTTCACATGCATAGTCCCATGACAAGGTTATATGACCCACAGATAATCAGGAAGTCATAAAAGGTTTGCTAGTCTCAGTGGAGAGTCTTTTGCTTTTCTTAAACTGTATTGAACAACACCTGTAGTTTGTCCTTTTAAGTAAAGATTATTTGTAATGCTTCAATCTACAACTGACATGGCCACCAATCAGCTGCTGTGGATGGAAGGATCTGAGATACTAGTAAACGATATACATGTGTCTATCTATTTTGCTTAATGAGTTTTAAGTTGTAATATTATCTGTAGCACCAGAGGTCTCGCTCTCCTACTGCACTACTGTGCTACAGGATTTTGTGTAACCTTGCAAAGTAGGCTCATATTTTATTCTTATGTTTTAATTATGTTCAAGACAATGTAACTTTGGAACTTGCAACTGATGTCCTTTTTTGTTTGTTTGAAGATCGGACCAGGCCAGCCACTGTTTTCTATTGTTTTATCTTATTGTTTCTTTTGTTAATTTTTTTCCCACTCCCTTTAAAGTGTCTGATGCTGGGTCCAGTGCCCCACGGTGACTGGAATTGATGTTCTGTGCCGGGCATCTACTGGATGTCATATTTCTGATAGTAGTTTAAATACAGGTTGCTCTCATCTCTGGTGAGATGTGAGAGGCACAAACTGGGCTGAATACTGTGGCCGGTTTAGAGGAGTGAGTCAACATTCAATGGGTGCGTAAAACACAGGAGTCATTAAAACAGGTTTTTTTAACATTATGAATCACTGCAACCACAAGTTCCCCTTGAGCAAACAGTATTGAATTTCAAACCTTTTATCCTTCTGCCATGTGAATCAGTTTCTCATTTCTCCAGTTTATGTGCATAAACCTGCCTCAGAGTTTGCGTGGTGGACCGCACATTCTCCCGCCAAGTTTGTTTTATACAGATCAGAACCTTTGCATGGGAAGTGGCATACACATGTTTCCAGCCTTGTTTTTTACCTGCACACTATTTATAAATGGGACCCTTGGTCTGTAGAAAGACCACAAGGTTACTAAATGTAATGATGGTTCTCTGAAATAAGAGCCAGTGATTTGCAGGATTCAGTCAGACTGATCTCAGACCTGTGACAAAGATGAACTGATCAATAGTTTAGTGTTGAAATCAGAGAACAAACACTTTGAGATCAGATTTGATGGTACGAAAGTCTGATGAATGAGGACCACTGTCTCTATACATCTTGTGATGCTGTCAGCTGGAATCCAGCTTTATTTCCTGTAGACATGAACACAACAGTCGTCTTCACAACAACAGTCGCTCTTCACAACAACTCAAACACATGATCAATGCCTATTCACTCTTTCTCTGTCTTTCTGTCCAAACCTGAAGCCTGCCACCATTCTCTCTCTCACAGCTTCACTGAGGAAAGCAGCCACTGAGAAGGTTCGAAATTTACACCTAAATACTGGATCTCTGCTTTGATACTGTGTTTAGTACAATACTGCTGAAACCAGCATGGCCTGACTCCAACCCTCTTCTGACCTTAGAGTATCCAGTCTGCAGTCTGGACTCTCCACAAGATCGGTCTGCAGCTTCACTCCTGATTCCTGCAGGTTGTTTCCACTCAGGTCCAGCTCTCTCAGATGGGAGGGTTGGACTTCAGAGCTGAGGCCAGAGAAGCACAGCTGATCTCTGACAAACTGCACCAACTCACCCGAATAAAATAAGAATAAATGATGTAACTTTAGAAGTCTTTAATAATCTGTTCAGAGCTAAATAAGGTTTAGAATGTAGAAGTTTAGAAAATGTAAACTCCAAACACCTGAACCCAACAGGATGCAGGTTCAAACTGTAAAATACAAAAGGTAAAAGAGCTGTCATTAATATTAATGACAGCATGCTGCTACTTCAATAAAGATGTAGTGACTTCACTGTCATGGGGCTACCCCATGCCTTCTATTAAGCCAGCGGTAGCATGCTAAGCTAACCTTAGCTGAGTATTAGCATTGGACTTTTAGCATTACCTTTAGCATATGGGCTAGCATCAATGGACACATGGCTTGTCATTTCATGTCATTTCATTTCAGTTAATTTAAGTACTTGCTGAATGATTACATAAATACAACACATACACAGCTTATTTCCAGTCATTTATTTTAGCTTATTGGATTTACTTAAGGTCATCCAAATGTTTGTTTGTTTCATTCACCTGTTCTCATCCTTAAGCAGGGATCTGGGTCGAAGTGTCAAAACAGGAAGTGATGGAGTGTGGAGGATTTATAGGGGAGAAGACCTGGATTAGTCCAAGTGTGAGCCAGTACAGAGGGGTGTACTGAGCACCTTAGGTTGCTGTTTTAAGAAGTTTTGTTCAGCATGTAACTTTTCATTTCTGGTCTTATAGTTTATATATTGTGTGTTGATGTAGCCAGAAATGTGTTGGACTGTTGAATTAACATCATGGTGTTTAATTGATTTCCAATTAAGTTTGGTTTGTTTTGTAGGAGGGGCTTCTGGTATAAAGGAGGGAGGCAGAGGCTAGTGATGGGCAAAGCGAGACTTTGTGAAACATTGAAACGCTTGAAGCAATTGTGCCAGAATTGTGTCGGAATTGTGTCGAGGCTTCTAAACACTTCGTCACACTCAAGGCATGTATCTTAACCACTACCCTATGAATTTTACAATTGAAATTTATTGATCTACGAGGGTGAAGTCTTTGTTGCAGATACTCACAAGATATAAACGTAACAGAAATAATAGGT